>CM040629.1:61277677-61590614 GCA_022817965.1 Solanum lycopersicoides | reverse complement strand
CATCCCTACCTTGGGAAATTTGGATGGAACTTGATTTGAGAACCTTTTCTTGAATCTAGGCTTGTCTTGAATTCCAAACCTATCTTTAGTAGTTCCACTCTCGAAGACCTTGCCCTTCTTGAATCCTTATCCTTCCTTTTTGCTCTAGCCTCCTCAACTTTTTGCATGCACCATGAGACGACCAATATTCATGTTATCATGTAGCATAGCTGATTGACATTCCTTCTTGCAAGTCATCCGACACACCTGTCACGAATCGACTCATCTCGTCTCTAGGATCGGAGACCAAGGAAGGAGCATATTTGGCCAATTGAATGAACTTCAAAGAGTACTCATGAACACTCATTACTCCTTGGCGGAGATTGATGAATTCCACCACCTTAGTTTCTCTCATCCCTAGGGAAGAACCGATCAAGGAAAGCCCTTTTGAACAACTCCCAAGTCACGGCCCACTTTGAAGTGGCCTATTGTCTTTCCATTGCACATGCCATGTCTGAGCCACATCCTTGAGTTGGTATGAGGCCAACTCGGCATTCTCACTAGAAGACAACCCCATAGCACACAAAATCTTATAAACCTCATCAATGAATTCTTGAGGGTCTTCATCAACCTTAGACCCATAGAAGATAGGAGGATTCATTCGGGTGAAGTCCCTAAGTCGGGAAGCCATAGTTTGCTCATGAACTCTAGGTGCCATATCCCTATTAGCTTGGGCAGTCATGGCTTGGGCTTGCACCGTTGCGGCTTGAGCTTGAGTAGTCATGGCTTGAGCCATTTGAGCAAGAATAGCCCTCATCTGAGCCTCTGTCATAGGTGGAGGGTCAACGGGAGCCTGATCATCAATAGCAATCTCTTCAAGAGGAGGAACTGGATCATCACGGGGAGGGATTCCCGCAGCAGCAATCTCCTCCTCAAGTCTTCTGGCTGCATTCCTTCTAGTATTCATCTCCTATAACCAAAACACAAGGTTTAGGCAAATACATATACGATGTACATTCTAGAGGCACGATATGGATTTCCAACAATGAGAGTGATTCCTAAGCATCAAATAAGTTCCTATTCATAAGTGTGGCGCGCTTCACAATTATGAATACAAACCTATATAACGTGGTTGAGAGAGACGTTAACATCAAGGATATTCAACCTCATGCTCTGATACCAAGTTTGTCACATCCGGGTTTACCCCCTAGACGTAACCGGCGTCGTCGTCCTCTTTGAGGACTAAGACAAGCCTCTTAGCCTCGTCATAGCATTCATCGATTAAAAATGTGAAGGAATTTAAAACTTTTTATCTATAACTACTCGGAGGTTTACATAGACCTCTACATACACATAATCGTATTTATATCAAGTATACATAGACTTGTTCATATACGAAGATTACATAGTCTTCTACTTTTATTTCACCCATTTATATAGTAAAGAATAATAGTCATAAAAGCCGTCTCATCTCATAAACCATCTATCAAAGACAATAAATCTTGGGCATAGCCCTACATCAATACAAGAAGCCACATATAGGCTATAGACAACATCGTCTCAAACGAGTAATAGAGTCAATACAGAATTATAGTAACTAAGTAACATAGGAGTAAGATGTCGGCAACGCCCTCGGAGAATGAGGACCTACCACTTGGATGGTAAGAGATCCAAGTCTTCCTTTCCAGCAATTCGGAGCAAGTTCAACGACCCGAACCTAAAATGTTTGGGAAAAAGGGAAAGAAATGGGGTTAGTACTCCACATGTACTAAGTATGGAACCATATATACATTACCAATCAAATATACGTAGAAAAGGACATTTAAGAAAAATCATTATAAAACATGTATACGAGTGAAGCATAGCAAAGCAAAGCATACTAACTATACCTTCATAAAGTCACAAGTGCAATGATCAAGTAAATTCCCATGACTCTTACTTAATCAAGTAACCTATCAAGACTACAATTAGCAATTACCTTACCTAGCATACTCTCCCATTTCATGAAAACATTCTTCTTCAACCAAAAGCAACAACCTTATACTCATAAGCATGTTATTCAATGTACAAAGTCATTTACATTATATCACTACTTTACATACATAATATTGACCTCTCAAAGCTCCTATCAAGGCAAACTAGTGCAAGGCTTAAGTAGAGTCCCATACCCCTACCTAAGCTATAGCCAAACCCTTTCAAGTTACTTCGATTAGTCTATATCTTATTCATTCATTTTAGTTTAGGGAAACCTTGCCTTAACCGACATAGACCACATGAGCAAATGTGGAATCCGGTGTCATGAAACCTTACACCGATGGAAGGTGGTCTACCGGCCAAGGTAGAACCTAACGTAAACGTAGCTATCTAGGTGGATCCACTAGCTAGTATCCTATGGTGGCAACATAGTTGATGGAGCTTGGGGAAAAGAACCATGGACATATCGACTCTACACCCTATTTGGGTCATGAGGCTATCCACCCCGTGAGGACCGTAGTGAACCCTACCTTTCCTTATATAAGAAAGTGTCACTCCCTCACATACAAGCTCACTCGGTGCTAAGCTAGGTCCCTTTATTGAAAAGCCTTTACTCTTATCATAATCATAAAATACATACCTATATATATATATATCATAGGGCCTAGCCCTCATATTCATTCGTTTATCATAGCTCAATAAGAATTGTATGAGAAATAATCCTTTCATTAACAATTCATATAGGTGAAGTTAGCCCTTACACATCTCATCACAATAGGGCACATCTTTACATAACAACTTCCCTATATCATGTACTCCTAGGCAGCCTCACAACCAACCTAAACATTTCAATTCATCATCATAACCTATCACCTTAAACGAGGTATACTTCAATACAACATTATCACTTGATGACAATTAATCACAATTTGAAGTAAGGATTAGGATATTCAAGACTTACCAATACTTCTCCATAGTTCACCAATAAGGGCCTTACCATCAACCCATAGATCAACCCAATTTGGGTCATCATACCAATGTAATTCAATAATCAACATAAGAACTAATTTAAGAGAAGCACTATACCACAATGCAATACTAAATCAAAGCTTGGTAGCATGATATCAAAGTCTATCTTCTTACCCTAGATTCAATACTCAAGAAATAGGCATGAAGAACTTCCATTCATTACAATATACTCATGATCAATGCAATAACAACCATTAAAGATGATTTAAACAATAATTAGATCAATTACATCAATCCAACCCAAATTCATATCAATCCCAATACCTAGGGTTAAGGGTTAGGGTCATCTCCCACAATCTAGACCAAACTACATCAATTCATCATAATCAAGTTACAATACATGATAATCTATTCATTATAACCCAAAGAATACATAAACAACTCAATTCATATAATCAAATTCGAAATTGGATGAAACCCATATGAAACTCAACTTTTGGAAAACCTTTGAAGGAGCCCTTTGAGGAAGAATCTCAAAGGTGAATTAGATCCCATACCTTAAGTTTGATGACGTTTTGATGGTGAATTTCGTGCTAAATCAGCCCCCAATGATCTCCCAAGTTGTTCTCCAATGGAGTCTTCCAATAGAGAGAGAAAGTAGAGAGAAGGAAGAGAGTTTTGTTTTGAGAATAATCATTAGGCTAATGAGGTTGGGGTATTTATAGTGGGGTCTTAAGTCACTTAATTAGTCTTCCCTTAATCCCCTAATTACCCCTAAGACACTTAATAAAATAATAGTATAAAACTTAAATCTGAAAACCACACAGGCCCTCCACGACGGCTCCCCGACGACGGGCCGTCGTGGCGTGACGGACAGGAGCCCTCCGTCCTGCACGTCCGTCGCACTAGTCAGAGACTGTGCAGGCGGAGGCTTTCTTCCCAGCAGCTAAGGCTGGCACGACGGTGGCCTCGACCCCGTCGCGCCTGTGACGCCCCGTCATGGGGTCCGTCGTGGCCTACTGTCTCAAGGGTCCTCCTCGAGGGCCCTTAGTCGATCCTCGGGAGTCGTACCCTGACTTTTCCAACATGAAACCATCCCACACTATGTGTTACACCTATTGTTACAAACTTTTACTAAATTCCGACTCTTTAACTAGTTAAACTAAAAGGACACTCTAGCCCTCTTATGAACCAACTTACCGAATGTTATGAACGTTTTGGTTGCAAAACACTTCAACGACTCCATATACGCCTAATTTGGCTAGGAACAATGGTTTAGACCTTAAGGAGCATGTTTAAGTCTTATCACATGACTTTGGGATTTCGAAATGTTACATTAGACCTCTGAGAGGTCGACGACGCCGTGTTAAGATTCGAGAATACCATAATTTTTAGGGTATACCCTCGGGTCTTAACACTCAAATTATGATCTTTGAATTATTCAAGCCACCTTATGCGGAGATGATTTTGATCAGTCTAATTAAACACATAACGCAAACTCTTGTATTCGGTAAACACATCTACATGGACCCATACAAATAGTGCTTCCCAATCTTTAAGGCTAAAACAACCACTGCTAGTTCAAGGTCCTGTGTAGGATAATTCTTTTCATGAATCTGCTGTTGTGTTGAGGCATAGGCAATAACTTTCCCATTTCACATAAGAACACATCCCTACCCAATTCTTGAGGCATCATAATCAACAACAAAGCAATCACTCCCTTCAATTAAACTCAACACTAGAACAAAAGTAAGTCTATATTTTAACTCTTGGAAACTCTTCTGACATATTCGTACCATATGAAATTAACCTTCTTTTGTGTTACACCTCGGAAGTTCAATGACCTGGTCTAGAGCCTCACTTAATGAACAAAGCCTTAAAACAATGTTTATAAGCTTAAAAAAAGGTAATTAACTTGATTAGGAAGTTTGGAAGCCTAAATGTTAAGAAACGACCACGACGTCCGCATACTAGTGAAAGTGAACTAGTATTTCTTTGGGCATTTCAAGGGGTTTTAAGAGTCGTATAAAAGTCAAATTTGGTGAAAAGGTTTAGAATACACCTTAGAGTGTGTTTAGGGTAGAAACGTATGGGTACTACTCCCAAGGACCACCCTAAGTGTCCCTGATGAGGATCCAACATTTGACCTTTAAAAGATGTCAAAAATAGTAGGCAAATGACGAGGTAAACTATGAGAGGTCGATGGGAGTACGAGCATCGATAGTGCTCATTGGCTGATACTTAGAATTTTCACCACAAACCTCAAAAATTCAGCCTTTGTCCCAAAACACACATGACCAGGACGATCCATGGTTAGGACGACGTCCGGTTGACAGAGAGTCGTCGTTTGACTCCTATCTCACTGCCTCAAAACGGGTCAATTAAGGGTGGTTATAATTGGTTAATTAATTATTTTATTATTATGGACGCTTATAATTAGTTATTTAAGGACTATTTAAGCACCCTAAGTCATTAAACTAACCTAACACCTCATAAATCCCAAACCTCAATTCGCCCTCACATCTGTCTAGTTTCTCTCACTATTCTAATACACCAATGAGAAGAAGAACAAGTTCATCCTAGGTCATAAAGATTCAAATTTTCCTTCATCATTCTTCAATAAATCTCAATGTTTTTATGCTATTCACTATAGGGACTCTTTTTCCCAAAAGGCTCTTCAAAGTTTCATTTTCAAAGATCTTCAAATGTCATGTTTTTATCCAATTTCGTGGGTCTACTTTGAATTTTGAATTGTGATGTATAAATTCGATTATTGTTAATTATGTATGTATGTTTATGTCTGGATTGAAGTATTCCTTGAAGCTTTGCCCTAAATTTCTATAAAGACCCATGAATACTCTCTTTTCCCTAACCCCTAACTTATGAATTAGATTGATTATGATTTAAGGGGGTTGAAATTGAATGTGTTCTTGATAACTTACCAACATATTATGATATGTTTGAGTTAAGGGGTGAATATGATGGAATTGGGGGTGAGATCTTTTATTATATTCTTGGAAGACATTGGTAAGATTTCCTAGATCATTAATACTCTATGTTATTGATAATAGCCTATACTTGATGATGTTATTCAATTGAAGTGTAAATGGTGAAGCTATGCATGTGTAATTTGTCTATGAGTATGATGAATGTGAGATGATGATAAAATAAGATTATGCTGAGGGATTGAAGGTGATTCATATATTCATCTATGATTATGATGTAATGTTCTCAGTGATTGTTGGATTGTGATGAAAGGAAGTTCTCATTCTATAACCTAAGAGCTATGATCATTTTATACAAGGGGTTAGAATCTTAAGTCATATGACTTAAACTAATGTTGAGAAAGACACTAAGATACATCAAAAGGGAACATTTAGCTTAGTACCGAGTGAACTTAACAATGAGAGGGGTCCCTTCCAATGAGGAAGGTAGGTTCACCTAAAGTCTCATGAAGTCGAAACTACAATGCTAATTAGCATAAAGAGGGTTTCTAGCAACAACCTTCTAGTTCCTTAACTATGTTTCCCATAGGAATCTATCTAGTGGGTCCATGTAGACGCTATTATGATTTATTTCTTACCTTGGCAAGTAATATGCCCTCCTTTAGGCGTGAGGGGTTGACACCGGATTCCATGATTAGCTCACATGGTCTTTTGTCGGTTATGGTGAAGTTTCCCGAAAATAAAATGAATGAATGAATGAAAGTAAAAGATGCATAATAACTAGAATACTTGATAGTTAAAATGAATGAAAGAATGAAAGTAAAAGATGCATAATAACTAGAATGACTTGATAGGTATAGTAATGTAGGTAAGCGTATGGTAATTGACCTATAAATTATACATGTAGACCTTGGGGGAACTCCTAGGGTGATATTTCTATATGCTTATGTTATTAATGAAATGCATAATGTTGATTCTATTTAATGTTGACCTTACATGATTTTGCATTCACTTGATACACATGTTATTGGTTTAGATTGCCATGTATGAGTTTGTAGATACTTGTCATGAAGTTATATAATGTAAATACAATGCTTATTGATTTATTGTCATGAAGTTTGTAGATACTTTGTCATTTGAGGGACTTCACAAGGATAAACCCTCCCATATTCATTGGGTCTAAGGTTGATGAAGACCCACAAGACTTACTTGATGAGTCTATAAGATCTTGCATGATATGGGGGTGAGTTCAAATGAGAATGCTGAGCTAGCCACTTATCAACTAAAGGATCTGGCTCAATCATGGTACACTCAATGGAAGGACAATAGGACTTTGAGAGTGGGTCCCGTGAGTAGGGAAATCTTTAAGATGACCTTTCTTGATAGGTTCTTCCCAAGGGATAAAAGAGAGGCAAATCTAGAAGATATCATCAACCTTCGTCAAGGAGGTATGATTGTGCAAGAGTATTCTTTGAAATTCACTAAGTTGTCTAAGTATGCCTCTTCTTTTGTGTCAAATCTGAGATATAATATGAGATGTTTTCTGACTGGTGTGTTGATGATTTTATGGAAGAATTTCATGCGGTGATGCTTCATGACAACATGGACATTTCTCGTTTGATGGTGCATGCTCAACAAGTTGAGGAGAGTAGGTTTAAGAGGAAGAATAGGGAGGCCAAGAGGGAAAGGTCCTATGATGAAGGTACTTCTAAGTGTAATATTGAAATCCAAGAAACCAAGATTTAAGAAGAGATTATCCAACCATGTTCTTTCTAATTTCCCAAGGTCTAACAAGGATAGTGTGTCTAACCCTAAGCCACAAGGGGGAAAAAGTGGTAATTCTCTAGGTGGGAAAACTAGTTGTGACAAATGTGGCCAGAAGCATAGGGGTAAATGTGTAATGGTTACGGATACTTGTTTTGGTTGTGGAAAGAATGTTCATATGGGAGAGATTGTCCTATGACAAAGAATCAAGGTAGGGAGCACAAGCAAGCGGTCCAAGTTCTGATGCTCCTAAGAAGAACCACTTCTATGCTCTCAAATCTAGGGGTGATCAAGAGGGTTTTTTCCAGATGTTGTTACTGGTATGTTGCATGTATTCTCAATTAATATATATGTATTGCTTGATCCCGGTGCCACTTTATCTTTTGTAACTACTTTGGTGGTTATTAAGTTTTATATGCTTCCCGATGTCTTAGTTGAACCATTTTCGGTTTCTACCTCGATGGGTGACTCTGTAGTTGATAAAAGTGTCTATAGGAATTGTCTTATATTGTTGTCCAATAGAGTTAATTTGGTGGATTTGGTAGAATTTGACATGTTTTACTTTGATGTTATTTTTGAAATGGATTGGTTACATGCTTATTTTGCTTCAATAGATTGTAGTTAAAGGGTAGTTAAGTTCCAATTTCCTAATGAACCCATTTTGCAGTCGAAGGGGGGAACTCAATCCCTAGAGGTTAAATCATTTTGTGTCTAAAAACTTGTAAGATGATTTATAAAGGATGTTTTTATCATGTTGTTAGGGTCAAGGACCTTGAATCTGAGACTCCTCATTTAGAGTTGGTCCCCGTAGTGAAGGATTTTCCAAAAGTCTTTCCCGAAAGTCTTTCCTCAAGACTTACCCAGAATTCCTCCTGAACGGGTAATAGATTTCGGCATATATTTGTTGTCGGATACTGAACTCATTTCAATTACTTCTTATCGTATGGCTCCGTCTTAGTTGAAAGAGTTAAAGTCTCAACTCAAGGATTTTCTTGACAAGGGTCTTATACAACCAAGCATTTCTCCATGGGGAGCTCCGGTATTATGTGTGAAAAAGAATAAGGGGTCTCTTAGAATGTGTATTGACTACCGACAATTGAACAAGGTAACTATAAAGAATAAGTATCCTCTTTCTAAAATTGATGATTTATTGGACCAACTCCAAGGTGTGAGTTACTTTTCGAAAATTGACTTGAGGTCGTGTTTTCATTAACTTAGAGTGAGAGGTGTTTACATTCCTAAAATGGATTTCCGAAGAAGATATGGTCACTATGATTTCCTACTCATTTCTTTTGGGTTAACCAATGCCCCGATGACTTTTATGGACCTTATGAATAGGGTGTTTCTGAATTATCTTGATTTTGTTGTAATTGTCTTTATTGATGATATCTTGATATATTTTCAAGAGTGAGGATGAACACATGGGTAATTTGAGGTTAGTGTTGCAATTCTTCAAGGAACATAAACTCTTTGCTAAATTTAGTAAGTGTGAATTTTGGTTGAGATGGGTTGCTTTTCTTGGCCACATTGTCTCAAGTGAGGGTACAGAAATAGATTCGAAGAAAACAAAAGCGGTCAAGAATTGGCCTAGACCTCTAACTCCCACAGGCATAAGAAGTTTATTGGATCTAGCCGGGTATTATAGAAGTTTGTTGATTGGTTTGCATCCATTGCTTCTCCATTGACAACCTTAACCCAAAACAAAGTTAAGTTTTAATGGACGGAACCTTGTGAAAGAGGATTTCAAGAATTAAAAGATAGGCTTACCTTTGCTCAACTTATGTATTGTTACTCTTCTCGAGTAGATTTGGGTAGTTGCATCATGCAACATGGTAAGGTGATAGCTTATAACTCTATACAACTCAAGGTGCATGAGAAGAACTATCCAACTCATGACGCTTAATTAGGGCCCATAGTTTTTGATTTGAAAATATGGAGACATTACCTATATCGTGTGCATGTAAACGTATTCACCAACCATAAGAGTCTCCAATATGTGTTCACTCAAAAGGAGTTGAATCTTCAGAAAAGAAGGTGATTAGAGCTTTTGAAAGTCTATGACATGAGTGTCCTTTACCGCCCCAAAAAAGCAAATGTTGATGCAGATCCTTTGAGTTAAATGACTAAGGGTAGTGTGGATCATGTTGAAGAGGGTAAGAAAGAGCTATAGATAGATGTTTATAGATTGTCCTGGTTGGGTGGTTCAGTTAGAAGAGTCTCCAAAAGAGGGTTTCATAGTTCATCATAACTCCGAATCGTCTTTAGTTGTTGAGGTGAAGTCTATGCAACATCTTGATCCTCTATTGATGGATTTGAAGAAATTGGTTCTTAGTAAGCTCAAAGAGTCTTTCTCCCAAGGGGGGATGGTGTACATAAGTACCACGAGAGGTCGTGTGTGCCGGATGTTGATGACCCGAGAATAATTTTTTTTGAATAATCTCATTTTTCCCGGTATTCTATTCATCTGGGTTCAACCAAAATGTATCGTGATCTAAAAGAGGTCTATTGGTGGAACGGTTTGAAGAAGGATATAACGGAGTTTCTGGATAAATGTCCTAATTGTCCACAAGTCAAGGACGAACATCTAAGACCAGGAGGGTTAATTCAATAAATAGATATTCCTACTTGGAAATGGGAATGTGTCAATATGGTTTTGTAGTTGGGTTGCCTCGAATCTGGAGGCAAAATGACTCAATATGGGCTATTGTGGATAGATTGAAACAATTGCCCAATTGGTCTCTGTCAAAGCTACTTATTCGGCGGAAGAATATGCTATATTGTATCTTGATAGAATTGTGAGTTGACATGGTGTTCCCTTGACTATCATCTCGGATAGGGGTCCTCTATTTCACTTCTAGGTTTTGGAAAGCATTCCAAAGTTGATTAGGTACCGAGGTGAAAATTAGTACCACATTTTATCCTCAAATGGATGGCTTGGCGGAACAAACCATCCAAAACTTGAAGGACATGTTGAGATCATGTGTTATTGACTTAAAGGGTAATTGGGATGACCATCTATCATTGATTGAATTTGCCTACAATAATAGTTATCATTCGAGTATTTCCATGGCACCCTTTGAGGCCCTTTATGAGTGGAGATGTAGATATACAATTGTGTGATGTAAGGTAGGTGAGTTTGCTCTATTGGGTCCCGAAGCAATCTATGAGGCGGTGGAGAAAGTCCTACTTATAAGGATCATTTGAAGACGATCCAGAGTCGACAAAATTCTTATGCTGACAATAGGAAGATGGACCTTGAGTTTATGGTAGGTGACATGGTCTACTTGAAGATTTCTTCATGAAAGGGTTGATGAGGTTTGGGAAGAAAGGGAAACTTAGTCCGCAGTATGTGGGACCATATCAGGTTGTGAAACTCATCGGAAGTATTGCCTATGAGTTGAATTTACCTATTTAGTTGGCTACGGCCCATCTAGTGTTTCATGTGTCCATGCTCAAAAAGTGTATAGGTGATCCGATGTCTATCCTTCCTCTATAAGGCTTAAAGGTTGATGCTAACCTTTCCTATGAAGAGGTCCTGGTTGAGATCTTAGACCGGCAAGTGAAGAAGTTGAGGAATAAGAAAGTAGCTTCCGTAAAGGTTCTTTGGAAGAATCAACTTATGGAAAATTCTACGTGGGAGGTCGAGGCCGATACGATGTCCCGATATCCTTATATTTTTCCTTCCTCTTCAAGTCAAGATTGAGGTAAGTAACTTTTCCTAGTTTTGTTTTATAAAGGGTCTTGAGTGTATTTGAACTTCTATGATTTTCCTTCAATGTGCATATTCTAGTAAAAATCCGTGTTTCATATGTGCCTTGAATTATGTGTCTTCATACTTGATAAAAACTTGTTTACATGTTTGGTATATTGAGTTATGTGATATTTCTTGTGAAAATCTTCAAGTGAGAAGTTATGAAATCATGTAGTGCTTCTTCTTGAAAGTATTGAACTACTTGAGAAGGAGAAGGACATTCCTCCTTGCATAATGTGAAAATCATGAAATATGTGCATTTTGGTAGTTGATGAAGTTCTTACCTCATTGTGATGCTTTGTTGTGTTAGGAATGGAGTGAATGTTTCGTCCTTTGATTTTCTGTCATTGTTATATGTCATGTTATGGTTGGGCTGCTAGTCTTGAGTAATAATTCCACAAAGATGTTAAAGTGTCATTCAAGGACGAATGTTCCCCAAGGGGGGGATATTGTTATTCCTTGGAAGTTCAATGACCTAGTCTAGAGCTACACTCAATGAACAAATCCTAAAAAAGGTTTTTCTAAGCTTAAACAAAGGTAATTAACTTGATTAGGAGGTGTTGAAGCCTAAACGTCAAGAAACGACCAGGACGTTCAAAGACTAGTGAAAGTGAACGAGTGTGACTTTAGGTGTTTCAAGGGGTTTTAGGAGTCGTATAAAAGTCAAATTTGGTGAAAGGTTTTAGAATACACCTTACAGTGTGTTTAGGGTCAAAACGTCTAGGTAAGACTTCCAAAGGACCACCCTAAGGGTCCTTGAGAAGGACCCAACATTTGACCCTAAAAAGCTATCAAAAACAGTGGTCAAACAATGACCAGGAGGTCCGCGGTTGGGACGACGACCCGTCGACGGGGATTCGTTGTTTGACTCATGTCTCACTGCCTCAAAATGGGTCAATTAAGGGTGGTTAGAAAATTAGTTAATTAATTTATTAATTATTAGGGACGGTTATAATTAGTTAGTTAAGGACTATTTAAGCACCCTAATTCATTAAACTAACCTAAACCTTCATAAATTCCAAAACCCAATTAGCTCTCACATCTCTCTAGTTTCTCTCACTACTCTAAGATACCATTGAAGAAGAAGAACAAGTTCATCCTAGGGCATCAAGATTCAAGTTTTCCTTCATAATTCTTCAAGAACTCTCAAGTTATGGAGGCCATTCACTCTTGGGACTCTTTTCCCCAAGAGGCTCTTCGAAGTTTGGTTTTCAAGGATCTTCAAATGTCATGTTTTCATCCAATTTCGTGGCTCTAATTTCTATGTTGAATTGTGATGTCTAACTTCAATTATGGTTAATGATTTATGTATATTTATGTGTGGATTGATGTATTCCTTGAATCTTTTCCCTAAATCTCTACAAAGACCCATGAATACTCTCTTTTCCCTAACCCTAACTTATGAATTAGATTGATTATAATTGAAGGGGGTTGAAATTGAATGTGTTCTTGATAACTTACCAATATATTATGATAACGTTTGATTTGTTGGGTGAATATGATGGAATTAGGGGTGAGATCTTTGAGGAGATTCTTGGAAGCCATAGTAGGTAAGACTTTCAAGATCATGAATACTCTACTGTGTTGATGTTGGCCTATACTTGATGTTGTTATTCAATTGAAGTGTAAAAAATGAAGCTATGCTTGTGTAATTAGGCTATGAGTATGATGAATGTGAGATGATGATAAGATAAGATTATGATGAGGGATTGAAGGTTATTCCTATATGCATCTTATTACCATGAATATGATGTAATGTTCTCACTTATTGTTGGGTTGTCATGAAAGGAAGTTCTCATTCTATAACCTAAGAGCTATGATCATGTTATATAAGGGGTTAGAGTGCGAAGACCTATGATTTAAACTAATGTTGAGAAAGACTCTAAGTATACTTCAAAAATGGAATATTTCGCTCATCACCGAGTTGACTTAACAATGAGAGGGGTCTCTTCCAATGAGGAAAGTAGGTTTACCTAAAGTCTCATGAGGTGGAAACTATAATGCTAATTAGCATAAAAAGGGTTTCTAGAAAGAACCTCCTAGTTCCTTAATTATGTGCCCCATAGGAACCTAGCTAGTGGATCCACGTAGACGATATTATGATTTATGTCTTACCTTGGCAAGTAAGATGACCTTCTTTTGGTGTGAGGGGTTGACACCAGATTCCATGTTTATCTCACACGGTCTATTATCGGTTATGGTGAAGTTTCCCAAAAATAAAATTAATAAATTAATTAAAGTAAAAGATGCATAATAACTCGGATGACTTTATAGGTATACTAGTGTATGGAAGGGTATGGGACTTTACCTATACATTGCACATGTATACCTTGAGGGAACTCCTTGGGTGATATTTCTATGTACTTACGTTATGAATGAAATACATATTGTTTATTCTATATAATGTTGACCTTAGATGATTTTGAATTCACTTGATACACACGTTGATGGTTTAGATTGACATGTATGATCTTGTAATACTTGTCATGAAGTTATATTATGTAAATACAATACTAATGGTTTTTTTGCTAGGTGACTTATCTTATGTGGGGTTACGAAGCTTCACATAGGCATTGCACTAGTTGGCTTGGATTGGGATTGTGAGTAAGGTATTATGATATGTAAATGAAATATGTTCTAAGCATGTATTGTTTACTATGATTTCATTATAATGTATTATTGGTCTTGCAGGTAAATATGGTTCATTGTTGTGATGTTGGACTTAGCATGTTTTGAACAATATGTCCTTTTTGGCATGTTTCTAAATGTTTTAATTGCATATGTCTTCATACTTATTACATGTGGTTTATACTAACCCATATTCTTTCTATTTATACAATAATATAGGTTCGGGCCATTGAAGAGATTCAAGGCGAAATTTCAAGTAGCTTGGATAGATCTCCATGTTGGTGAGTCCCCATGTCCGAGGACGCCCACTATTCTATTTCTAGCTATTTGACTATTTCTAAGAAAATGTTCATTTCTAATCTTTTGAGACTTCGTTGTAAGTTCTATATGAGACATATTGTATAGTGTAAGGGCTATCTCCCAAATTTTATATTTCTATAAGAGATGGTTATGTTTGAGACAATAGTAGACTATGTTGATAAATGAGAAGTCTATGTAAACCTTTTATGTAATGTTTTTAATGTTTTGTATTTTTCTACCTATGAAATGCGAAGATGTATGCTAAAGGCTAGTTTAAGGCCGCTAAGAGGACAAAGGAGCCGGTTACGACTAGGGGGTGCTCCCCGGTCGTGACATTTTGAGTCAAAGACGTCAAAAGAGAGGCATTTGAAGATAATCCCTTAACAAACCTTCTATAGTAACTTACTAAACCTAAGAAAATGCTAATGTCCGAAGGATTTAGAGGTCTAGGAAAACTCTTGTTTGCATTCGTCTTCTTGGAATCTATTTTTATACCCTTACTTAAAACAATATGGCCAAGGAAACTCACGAATCCTAACCAAAACTCACATTTGCTAAACTTCGCAAAGAGTCGTTGGTCCTTAAGATATTGAAACATGGTACTAAAATGATTAATGTGCTAATCCTCACTTCTCGAATAATTCAATATATCATCAGTGAATATAATTACAAACATGCAAGGTATTCTCTAAACACCCTATTAATAACATCTGTAAATGCTGCCGGAGAATTAGTCAACCCAAACGACATTACTAAAAACTCCTAATGACCAAACCGAGTTCGAAAGACGTCTTTGGAATATCATCTTCTTTCACCCTCAATTGATGATAACCCAATCGAAGATCAATCTTAGTGTAATAACTCGCTCCTTGAAGTTGGTCAAATAAATAGTCTATCATTGGGAGAAGATACTTATTCTTAATTGTAAGTTTATTTCACTGATGATAGTCAATACACATACGAAGAGAACAATCCTTCTTTCTAACAAATAATATTGGAGCACCCCATGGAGAGATACTTGGTTGGATGAAAACCTTATCCAACAAATATTTTAATTGCTCTTTCAACTCCTTTAGTTCTTTCAGAGACATATGATAAGGAGGAATAAAATAGGTTGCATACCTTAGAGAGTGTCAACATTGAAGTCTATTTCCCTTTCTGGAGGAGTTTCGGGAACACTTCCAGAAACGCATTAACAACAGGGATTGACTCGAGAGTAGGGATTTTGAAATCCACATCGCTCACCCTAACTAAATGGTAAATGTAACCCTTAGAAATCATATTTCTAGCTTTATCACAAGATACAAAGTGACCCTTAGACATAGAATTTCCTCCATGCCACTCTAGGACAGGCTCATTCAGGAATTTAAACTTGACTAGAAAAGTTTTATAATTAATGAAAGCATAACATGAGTGTAACCGATCCATACCAACAAGAACCACTTTCATTACCTCCTTGAGTCTTAGGGTTACACACCATATCTTTTTTAAAATTAGGAGGAGGAT
Organism: Solanum lycopersicoides; assembly: GCA_022817965.1. NCBI lineage: Eukaryota > Viridiplantae > Streptophyta > Magnoliopsida > Solanales > Solanaceae > Solanum > Solanum lycopersicoides. The sequence goes on along the minus strand of CM040629.1, from coordinate 61,574,798 downwards.
TGGAGGAACCTTTACTGGGAAACCTTTATCTAAATCTAGGACGACCATGTCCATCAGACTTGGCATGATAGAAACTACCATCATCTATTTTAACCCTTTTCACCTCTCTAGATTTATCCTTAAGTTTCTCATCTTAAATTTGTTGTGCATAATCCATGATATGAGAGATGTCCATATCATTAATGAGGACGGTGATATGACACTTCTTAACCATCATTTCGGATACACCCGACACGAAATACTTATCCTTTCCCTTGAACCGCCAACCATTTTTGGAGCATAATTAGACAATTGTGTGAACTATAGAGCATATTCCCTCATACTTATACTTCCTCGACAAAGTTTAATGGAAATAAGAACCTTAGATTCCCTCATCTCAAGGGGAAAGAACAAATAAACAAAAAAACTTAAATTACTCCCAATCAAGATGACTCACATTCTCCGCTCTCCATTTTTTCCACTGGTTGTACTAAATTTGAGCCACACCTTTAAGGTGATAAGTTTCATATTCGGCATTTTCCACTGGCGCAACTCCCATGATCATCAAAACCTTGTAGACCTCATTTATGAACTGTTGAGGATCTTCCTCAACCTTTCAACCATGAAACTCCACATAATTCATCCTAGTGAAGCCCCTCACTCTAAAAGTCATAGTACCTAAATTTGGGTTCATAGGAAACACGACATCCGTATTGGCTTGGGTCATCACAACTTAAGCCAACCCTTGCAAAGCAGCCCGAAGCTCCGAATTAATCACTTTTTCGGCCAAAGGAACAACCAGAACTTGAGGAGCTTGAGAGGAGCTTCTTGTTCCGCATTCTCCTTCACATTCCTTCTTGTATAATCTCTTTGAGTAGCCATATCTTGAATTGCATCCAATAAGGATTAGGAGAGAGACCTTATAGAGTTAAACTATGTCACACGACTTAAGAGTAATGAAAGAAGTGGAGTTTTTTTAACATCTTGTACTATCTTATTCATAAAGTGACACAATTCAACTTATGAACAAGACTCTACTGGACATGGCTTATGACACATCCTAGGATCATTCTAAACTTTGTTCTCTAATTACTAAGTTTGTCACGATCCAGGGGTACCCCATAGATGTAACATGGCGTATAGAACCCTTTAGGACCCATACAAGCCACTTAACTTTCATAACACAAGAAGTAGAACAATAATAGTAAGACAATACTCCAATTCAAATAGTTTCATAAAAGAATACAATAAGTATAATACACTTCTATCAATATAGACATCTAATACAATATAATGAAATTGGGCCTAGCCCACACGTCATGTCCAAAATGTAAAATACATGAATGAAATTGAAACAATAGAATTTATCCTCGAAGCATGAGGACTCACCAAAGCTTGGGAATCTTGATATGTCATGACTCGATTTCTCGCGTCATTACCCTACCATTAGGTAAGCCAACTTGTAACCTAGAACATCAAGTAATGAGCGTAAGGGAAGAAACTAGTGATAACAATAATCTAAACAAGAACAACAAGCCGAAAACAACAAAAAATAATATATAAAAAAATCCCTCCCTCAACATGGAAGTCACTAGTACGTAGCTATCTAATAAGGAGTACAAGTTCCAAAAGTGGACCACAACAAACCGGGTCTCAAAGGTAACAAGGCTAGCTAAAACAAAAGAAGGGGACAAGACAAACCCGAAGCCCCATGTGCTCACTCTCGTCACCAAGACACAACTGCAAGGAAGGCTGAAACTAATTGCCACTAGTAACCTGCACCACGAATTGAATGCAAAGTGTAGCATGAGTACCAAATCAACAGGTAATTAGTGGATATCAAAGGTCGACTAAGAAAAAAGGGAAAAAACAATAAGAAATGATATAATCTAGACACAAAGAGGTCGAATCGGATATAATAATAAAGCACACAAGCATACTGGAAATAAAATAAGTACAAATAAACTAAACCTAACTGGACTCCTTAAGCCCATAAGGTACACTCGTGCGTAAGTTTAACTAAAACCTGAACGAACCCCATAAGTTCGTCAGGTAGAAAAAATAGCTAAGTCTATTGAGAAAGAAAAAACAAGGATCCCAACCCAAAGTAACAAAGATAATCCACCATAATCCACCCAGCCAGCATGGCACTCCCAACCCAGCTAGAAAGACTGACCCAAGGGGGCACCTTACCAAACATTGCACTCCCAGTCCAGCTAGAAAGAGGGACACCAAGGTGAGGTTGATATCATGATTCGTCCTACCATGCATTCAGCTCCTAGCCTAGCTAGAAAGAGATACCTAGGGACACCTATCTAGAAGCAAACTGTCAACCCAGCTGAAAAGAGAGGCCCTAGGGCGATCGCCAAAATCACCGAATCTTCCCAAACAACGATATTTTCCCAGCCCATCTAGAAAGAACAACCCCAAGGGTGATGGTATATATAATAGTATCCAATCCAACAACTGCCATTGTGTAACATCGTCCACTCTAAGAAATTACAGAAAAGGCTCCAAGATTATACTATCTAAATCTCACGCCTCTAGTGATGTACTAAACCTTTGAGAATACGTCGTAACCGTAGAATTAAAGGGAGAAGATAAAGAATTTCAACAAGCAGTGATAGTGCCTAATTTAAGACTCAAACTATCAAACTCAAGTCTGCTACTCTTGTATACAAGGATCTAAGTCATTCAAACGACGTCGCTAAAAAGTCAAGGCTATATATCCCTCACGGGTCATAAGTCTAATGCAACACTAGCCTAACCTAGACTAAGGAAATCATGCTCATAGTTAAGGATGAACAAAGCATACAACACATAAATACAAGCATACAATAACATTTATCACATAGCATGCAACTCTACGAAATCGGTTAGCATGGTACTATACCCGAAATATGGCAATCGATCCTAACATAAGGTATCTAATCAAAGTAAAGTAATGAGCTGGTACCAGCCCCAATTATCTCCAATCTACATGTTTTTACACAATTAAGCTCAATCTAATGGAAATGAAGTCGTAGCCTACCTTAAAGCCAATCGTGCGCACTACAAATTACCTTTTGAGAGATTTTCCTTTCCTAAAGACCTTGGAACAATAATACAACGTTAGTACGACCGTTAGATACAAAAAACACAACAAACAAAGACAAGTCAATTTTGGAGTCAAAATAGGAATCGTAGGAGCTGCACCAAACTTTCAAGATTTGACACCGCAAAGAGACCTAAAACAGTACCCCAAATTTGTGCTCCAAAATGGAAAACTATTTGAGGCTAAAAACGCAGCAAAACCCATCATGCAAGAAAACCACATTTGAATTAACTTAAAAGAAAACATGCACAATATAAACTAGGAATTCACGAGAAACAAAAGGTACCCGAACCACCTTGAGCACTCCAAGATGTATCCATGATTATTCCAATATATGGGACTTTGAATCACCCAAAATCGAGCTAAAATGAGTGAGATATGACCAAAACAAGAAAGCCAAAAATAAGAACTCGAAAAAGGCAATGCAGACAGGTTTATCACAAAATTACCTCGAAAAACATGCATCCGACAACTTCCAAACACTCTACAAAGAAGCTACCAAAAATACAAAGCTTCCTCCCTTCGAATCACCTAATTCGGTTTAGATATGAGGGAGATATGAAGTTTTTAAGTTTGGAAAACGATTGCTGATTTTTCTGCATTTTATAGCAGATTTTTTTGCATTTTTTTCCAAAAACATTAAACTTCGACAAGGTGCGCTGAACTCGTTCGGAACACGTGCACGCAAAGGAGATATTCAACCATACAAAGTTTGATATTAAGGAGTTAATGGAACAACTAAAATTTTTATACGAGGTCATCTTGACAAAAAGTGGATCCCACACCAAACCGCCATATTAAGTCAAAAACCACAAAAGGGCTCAAAAAAATCTCAAAATCCTCGGGACACAAAGAATTGTTGATATAGACCAAACTAAACATTCAGAAGCTAACCGCACTGACGGAATTATTATCAAAGCGCATTTACATCGAATGTTGACAAAAGTCAAACTTAGGCTTAGATTTAAAGTTAAAATGGCTAGTCACACCATGCTACTTACCTAAAATGACCCTTTCGGAACTTATAGAATAATCAAAATTTGATTCCAATTTCATCTTCTTGAAGTTACGATCGAAAATGATCTTTCAAGGTTCATAAACTCCAAAAACACTAAACAAAGCACAAATGACCGAACTGTTAGTCCCAGCAAGTCGTAAATGACTTGGAGTCGCTACATGAACACTCTAAACAACGCACAAAAGACAAACAAAAAAAATGATCAGGAGGATCATTACAATATCCGCTACTGAAAAAGACATTCGTCAAGAAGTACCTGAAGGCTCAAACAAGCCGGGAAACTACTCTCGCATCTCTTACTCAGTCTCCGAGGTAGCTTCCTTGAATGGACGCTCCCTCTTGTGGAACTTAACAATAGGAATGTCTCTCTAGTGCAATCTTCTCATATCTCTAGCTTGAATGTAAACAAGACCCTCTACAATTGTCAAACAGTTATCTAACTAAAGTACATCATACTGTAGCATACTGGATTCATCATGAATATACTGGTGCATCATCAAGGCATGAAAACCTGGTGGATGGCTGAAAATGCTAGAGGTAGGGTTAACTCATAAGCAACCTCCCCAACTGTATAAAATATATTAAAAGGCCCAATGTACCTAGGACGAAGATTGCCCTGCCTCCCAAACCTCATTATGCTTTTCATGGATGACAAATAGAGGTGTACTTTATCACAAATACAGAATCACAAAGGTCGACGCCTCCGATCTGCATAATTCTAGTGCCTTCTCTGAGCCGTCCTGAATCTATCCTTAATCACTCTCAACTGGTCCAAAGTTTTCTGAATCAAGTTTGTACCCCAGAGACTAGGATCTATAGACCTAAACTAACCCACTGGAGAGTGACAATGCCTAGCATACAAGGCCTCGAACGGGGCCATCTGAATGCTAGAATTGTAGCTGTTTTTATACGCGAACTCTGCCAAAGGCAAGAACTGGTCCCAATGGCCACCAAACTCCAAAACACAAGCCTGCAACATGTTGTCAAGGACATGAATAGTACACTCCAAATGGCCATCAGTTTGTGGGTGTAAATCTGTGCTAAGGTCAACTCGGGTGCCCAACTAATCCTCAAATGTCCTCCAAAAGCTAGATGTGAACTGAGAACCTCAATCCGATATAATAGAAACTGGCACACAATGAATGTAAGACCCAAAAATGAGATAGGGTTTCTAGAGCCTAACATGTTTGTCTTAAGTTATAACGTCTTAAAATTACTTATAATATGGTTTATAGGCAGTGTATAAAGTTTGAAGTGATTTGGAAGTCAAACGTCAAGGGTCGACCAAAACGTTCGACGACTAAGCCACCTAAATGCCTCGTATGTTGTTCTATGTGATTATGTGTGATTAATGAGCTTAATAAGTCTTTAAATGGTTTTTAATGATGCAAAATGATAGTATATGAAGTTTCAAGAAGTTTGGAGGTCAAAAAACCAAGTACGTCCAAGGCGTTTCAAAGATAGCCCTTAAGACGTTCATCGTGTGTCATGGTGGGGCTTGGCCTGTTTGGACGTCTTGTAGGTATTTGTTTTTGATGAAATTTATGTGAAAGATCTATAACTTGTTAAGGTTTATAATAGCGTTGGAAACTTCCGGGTACGACTTCTAAAGGGCCCCACAAAAGGCCCCAAAAAAAGGACCCAAAGCTGCCTAAGACACTGCCTGGGCAATGTCCATTGACGGACCCAACGACGGATCGTTGGGCCATCAACGGCCCGTCGAGTAGGTCTCGTCTATGTACACATGCCTTGGTAAGGTCTTAAGCCAATTTTTGGCTAAGTTTCAGGCGACGGAGGCCAGGAACGGACTGTCATAGCCTCGATGCCCCGTCAATGCCATCGTCGTGGGTGCACTGTCAACTGGCAACTACGTGCTGTAACTTAAAGGAGTGAATGAGAAATTCACCCCACGTCCTAACCTGATTATTATGGGTTTATTAAAGTAATTTTGGGTGTATATAAGTCATCAAAAACGTGATAAACCCATTCTAAAATTGACTCACATGTTTTAAGCCTTTCCCTCCCAAAAATGTTCTCTCTAAAACCCACCGTTGTTGGTGAAGCTCAAGAGCTGCTTGGAGATGGATTTTATATGGATGAATCATGAAGTTTTAGAGGTTTTCATGTAGATAAAGGTATGGTGATCCTTCATCTCTAAGTAACCTTTCACTTGGAGAGTTCTTCTCAATGTTTTCAATGAAAGTTTATGATCAAAGTTCTTCTTCTTCAATCTAGCCATGGGTTCTTTCTCAAAACATTTTTAATGATTAAATCATGATTAATTGAAGTTAATACAGTGATTTAAACGTGATTTCACTCCATTGCATGATGAACCCATGTTCCTTCCAGAATTGGTTTAGCTCTTGCATGGGCTTTGTGATTATGGCTTGTTCTTGATTAAATGGTGATTCTCTTACGTTTAATTTCTTGTGTTTATTGTTATTTACGTTAATTTATGGTGAATTGATGAAGAACAGTCCATTATGATAAATATATGACGATTTGAGCATGTTAGCTTAAGTTTTATTTGAATTCACTGTAACGTTGGTTCCTAAGTGATCTAATGCAAAATTCAATGGTGTAGGGATGATTGTACCTACTGTTTTACCAAGATATTATTGTGGAATTATATATGTATGATTCATGTGGTTCAAGGTTGGGATTGGACTATATTATTCTATCTTTCATTATGATCTAATGTAGCATATTCACTATAATCTAGTCATTTTGTGATCTTCATTCTAGGGTGAGATGTAAGTATGATTTCAATATGATTAGGTGTATGTTTAGCTACTGCCTTAGGCTTATAATATGTATGAAATATGATAAAAAATCAATGCAAGGGAAGTTAGCTAATGATCTATGTTATTCTACTTTCCTAGTATGTTGATATGTTGTATGATGTTATGGTATAATCTTGTAGCGACTTGTACATGGTTTCTTATATGTTTAAAGTACATTTATCTACTGCCATATATGTGTCTTATTGATGAATAATGTGTATTGATCAATGATGATCAAAGGGTGAGAAATGTGTAAGAATGCTTATTCCCTCTAGTCTTCTACTTCTCTATTCCTTTATAGTAATGTTGATGAAGCCTTGTATGGCATTGTGTGGTATAGTCCACTTATGGTGGCGGTGTTTATCTTATTTTCATTATATATGTGTTGACCATGGCCTTGAAGGCAAATTGATGAACTTATGAACATGTGCTTAAGATGATACTATGAGAAGCTTATGCCTACTTTTCTATTCTAGTTGTGATCTAGGTTGTGTGGCTATTGTATGAGCATGTGCATATTAATATTAGCGTATTGTATAGGTGCTGCCATTGATGTGTTAAAATGGTTAATACCCTCTACCCATGTACCCCTTATATGAAAGTGTAAATAGCTAAAGTTAGGAGTCTTGATTATAATGTATATATTGTCTTGTCTCCTATGCTATTATGTGTTGTGTGCTATGTGTTTTGAAGTGTAATGTGGTCTAAGAGGGTGGCTGCCTCAAGAAGTTATTGATAGCCATTATGTGATCATGTTAGTCAATGTACACACACTCTCACTTACATGCATGTTACAAGTAGTATAGGTCATTGTGTCTAAATGAAAGGTAGTTCTCATATTCACTAGTGTCCACTACTATTCATGTAAAGTATATGTATGTGAAGTATGTTATGTATTCCCTTACTAGGATGACTTGATAAGTGTACTAGTATGGGCAAGGGTATGGAACCTTGTCTATGCATTGCACATGTGTATCTTGATAGGATAGTTCCTAGGTTTGGTTTCTAAGTACATGAAGGATGAATATATGAATATGTTATGAATATGATGTATATGATATGATGAAGTATGATTATGCATAGTGTCTTAGTAGGTTTATATGAAATGATTGTTCATATAGTTATGCCTATAGACTCATGCATTGATATATAAACATGTATGATATTATAGGTTATGTGAAAGGCTTGCTCACATCTATGTATACACTCACACACATGAATGATGATCTAGTTAATGGAGGAACCTTGAGAGGTGTTCCCTAAAATACTCCAAAGCTAGATAGGTGCTTGAATATGCTATAAGCATATGAATAATGAATATCCTAAGCCTATGTTTTTTAAATAAATGTAATAAAGGCTTTTCAATAAAAGGGAATTTAGCTTAGCACCGAGTGAACTTGACATTGAGAGGTGTTGACTTTCCTTGGATGAAGATTAACCATTTGTCCCTTATAGAGTGTTGACTTCCCTTAGAGGAATACTCACCTATGGACCTACATGAGGTGTTGACTTTCCTTGAGGAAGATGCACTCATGTTTTCTCATGAGGTGAGGCCCCAATTACCAAATGGTATGTAGAGGGAATACCTATCTCTTAGTTCCATAAACTATGCTTGCCACATAGGATCTGGCAAGGGATATCACCTAATATGCTAGTATGTGTTAATGTTGTACCTTGGATAGGTAGGAACACCTTCCATTGGTGTAAGACTCTACAACACCAAATTCCATGTTTAGCACCCATGGTCTTAGTGTCGGTTAAGGCTATGGTTTCCCTAAAGGTAAAATGGACATTTGAAGTAAGTGAATAGGATCCTAACTAGGAGGACTTAAGGTAAGTTACTTAGGATAGATGGAAGTAATGAACCCATCTAGACATTGCACAAGTTACTCCTTAGGAAGTGTTTGGAAGGTGACCTAATGCATATGATTATGTATGTGTCCTTTATGCATGATGTTGATCTTGTTAACTATATGATGAAGGTCTTACTTGACATAAATGATGTTGTCTTCTCTTACTATGTTGATATAGGATTTGGATGTAAAGGCTTGTGGTCTCATGATAGGTGTACTAAGTATGTGTGAGGTTATGGAGCCTTACATGTGCATTGCACTAGTAGACTTAGATTGGGGGAATGAGTTATGTTTCTAAGGTTCAATATGAAGTAAATTAGTATATGTGCATATTGACTAGGAGTTCATTGTAATGTCCTTTTAGTCTTGGCTTAATATTGTCTATGTTGTACTATACTTCTATGATGGTATGTGTTGTCCTGTAGAGATGATATGTACGTTTCCTTGTGGCCTTAAGGTGATGCATTGCACCAAGTATCACTAAAGTGTTACTTGGAAGGTAAATGAATAAAGGAGAAAAGAGTTCACTGTAAAGGAAATTGAGTTCACTGTAAAGTGACCTCATTTTGGACTTAAATTCTATAAGTGCTTTTCTATGATGTTTGGCCTTTAATTGTGTTTCCATGAAGTATGAAAATGATATAAATGCTATTGATTAAAGGTTTTATGAAGATTTACTCAAAATGGCATGAAGTATGATTTCAAAGAAAATGTCCCTTTTTAAATGCATATTTTTGCATGGTTGCCATACTTAGTACATTCTTGTGCTAATCCCATTCTTCTATACTTTTTACACAAAGTGTAGGTTATGGATGCTCAAACGATGTCTTGAATTGTGAAGAGCTTTATAGATGATTCCCTAGATCAATGAAAGGAATCCTTAAAGTTCAAGGATGTCCTACTTACGTCTTTAATGTAAAGTCTTTAAAAATTGTATAGTTATGTAATGTGTCTTATGGGCCGTGTCCCTAATGGACTATAAAGTTATTGAGTCTAAGATGTCAAAGACACTTAGAGTCTAAATATGTATTATAACTTATATTATATATATATATGATGTGATGTTTCTAGCATATGATGTGCTATGAAAAGTTTTAAATTTTCCGCTAAACTTTACTATGACAATGCAATGAATGATATGAGAGGCTTGTATTAGACCTCCGAGAGGTCGACAACGCCGGTTACAATCCAAGATTGTATCCTATCTCCTAGGGTATAGTTTCGGGTTGTGACAAACTTGGTATCAGAGCATGAGGTTTATTAAGTGGTCTTAGGTCCAAGAAGTCTCATATTGCCACGTCTAGTAGAGTCTAGCAGCATTGGTGGTGAGTCGCGACACATCAAATGGTATGAGAGGATATAGGACGATAGAGTTTCCCTTCTTCATCATTCTCATATCGTTCCATAGAACTTAACTCTATAAGATCTCTCTCTTATGTTTTCTTGTCCGGTGGTCTTTTAGACGTGATTGCTTGGATGAGATTGTTCTCTATGCTTGAGGGAGAAAAAGGTGAGTTTAAATGCTATCTTTGTTTTATGGTCTGAATGAGTATGTGTGAAGGTGACTTTTGGCTTATTTGATGATGTGATGCCAATTATGGCTAGATATGAAACTTATGTGAAATAACATGTTATATTGAGAAATGTATATCATGATATAGTTAAAGCATGTTAAAAGTTATGGTTAAAGTGAATTCTTTTGGAGTGTTGTATTACTATATGGCATTATATGTTGGTAGCCTTATGCTATGATTTGAACTTGAAGTGTAGTAATTACCTATGAAAGCATGCTGCCCTAAGATTTTGTGTTTAAAAGTGTTCATTGTTTTCCTATGTATATAAGTGGTACTTGATGAGTTGTTAGTATAAATTGGAGTCTTTAGTAAAGACTAGATCCTAGTTGTGATGATAGTATGCATGCTTACGAAGGATGAGTTGGTAAATCTTTGTATCTTATATTGCCATGCTTGTCCCATCAATTGTCTAAATGTTGCATTTTTAGATATTTGGAAGCATGCTCACTGTAAAGCTAGGTAGCTTACTGTGATATTTTTGGAGAACCAAGTAAATTGTTCTTTGATTTGATATTGTTAAATGTGTATAGAATTGATGTATATGAACATGATAATGAATGTTAAAAAGAAGATTTGCTATTTGGAATGAAGAATGAGATTCTTATGGCATGATGAGTCATAGATTTGTTTCTAACTTCTTATTGTGTTGTGGGTCCCTTAATGTTGTGAAATTGATGTTTCCCCTAGAATTGAGGGTAGTATTCTTATCTTTGTTGGGTGATGATGTGGGTTTGATTGACGTAGAAGTTTCCTTAATTTAATGTTGAAACAAAAGAAAGAGTCCTTATGACTAAGTCCCCTTGTTGTATTCCCCTAATGATGTATGACCGTGGTGTCTATTGCATTGTAGAAAGACCTTACGTGAATTGAATAGTATGATCAGAATTGATAGTATGATTTGCCTAAAATGATAAGGTTTAGAATGCCTTAGTGTTGCTAAATTGAATTAATGAAAATTCCTTCTAAAGTTGTAATCACATTTAAGTGATGAAAAATGAAGGTTGTTAAGTTAAGATCCTTTGAAGTTGGGGTAAGTTGCTCTTAATTGGGTTTACCCTAAGTGGGGGATGGTGAAGAAATGGTAATGTTGTAAATATTGTCTACCTTGTCCTTCTATTCTTACTTGAACTTGAATCTAATGAAGTATTGATGAATTTGTTCATGAATAAGAGTTTTGCATAAAGTATGAATTTCATGATGTTCTATGTTTGGTAGGTATTGGTTGACATTACCATGAAGATATTGTAACAACCCTAAAAATGAATAGGATCAAGACTTAGGTTTTTCAAGAATGCTTGCGATTAGACCAAGGTCCACACGTATTGATACGCGTATAACCAGACCTCAGAACCCTTACTACGACCAAGCCAACTAACTTGGGGAGTTAATTGAGCTTGGAAAGGTTGGAACCAACCATGTGAGGCTCGCGAAAACGAAGATTTAATTCAAAGAGTTTCTGCCGGACTCAAAAGAAGAAATCTTAAGTTTTGAGGGTCCAAGGGTAAAATGGTCTTTTCCAAGCCAAGGGAAATTGTAATTACCCTGAGGAATTAATTAATTAATTAATTAATTTATTTATTTAAGGCATTTCGGGTGGGCAACCCGAATTGACCCATTTTCGCAAATGGGGTCACTCGGGTTCGAGCCCACTAGAAGCAAGATTTAACTTGCTTTTATTTTTAATTTGGTAACTTAATTTTAATAAATAATTAATATTAACTGATTTAAGGAAAAAGGAATCAGATTTCTATTAATTTTAATTATTTATTTAAGTTGACTAAGTCCTACCAACAAGTCCTACTTCTACTAGACCATTATCTCCCATCTACCACTCTCTTTCACGATTAATCTCTCCTCTTCTCACAATTCTCTTTTGGCTGCAAACGTGAGAAAAATCAGAAAGAAAAACTAAAGTTCTTCATGCTTGAAGAATTCACACGCGCAAACACAAAAGAGAAAGCAATTCGGTAACGTTAAGCAAAACGTACTACGCTAGTCGGGTAAGGTGTGAGTTTGGGTGTGTGGACTGATTTTTGGAGAGGTTCTTGGGCAACATTCTCGTGATTGAACAAGAAAACTAAGGTATGGGTCTTCTTACTCTTGTCCCTTTCCCAAGAGAACCCTAGGACTCAGAATATTCGCCTCAAAACTAGGTTGTTTTCCCCGTTGCATGTCCCTGTCATTAGCTCCCAACGAATTCGTAGGTTGGTATGATATGCTGCTAGACTTAGGATTATGTGATGTTGTGCTGGATATGAATGTGTTGGATGTACGTTAATTTATGAAAGGATAAACCATGTGTGTTCGGAATTATGAAAAAAATGTGTGACGTGACTTGAGTCTCGGCCTAGGGCTTAAAATTGTTAATGTTATGTTTGTTGTTTTATGTACACCAATTGTTGTAAATTGTATATTCATATGACATGAAGTGTGGCTGAATTGAGGAGTAATCTCTTGACTAAAGAATTCGTGAAAAGAATGTACTTAAGAACGTATCAAATGAACTATGTATTACTCTATAAATTCACGAATAAATGGAGATGAAAATGAGCAAAGAGTTTTACACTTAAATTTCAGCACTATGTTGACATATTCTGCCAAATTAAGTTGTATAAAATGTTAAGAAAAATAAGAATAATAGGTGAGGTCATTGAGGGTCGAACCCGTGACCTCACCCCGTTAAAATCCCCCAAAATTAAAGAAGAAAAAAATATATGGTGAGGGGGATTCGAACCGTGTCATGGCTGGGAAAAATAAGTTGAAAAATAAGAAATGAGAGGGGTGGGATTCGAACCCACACCTCTCGGTTTAGAACCAAAAGAAAAGGAAAAAATAAAAATATGAGAGGCGTGGGAATCGAACCCACGACCTCTATGCGAATGGGAGAAGATAAAAATAAAACAAAATGAGGTTGTGGGGGTTCGACCCACAACCTCACAGTCAACTCAAACAGTCAACTCTTAAAAAGGAGAATAAAATAAAGAGGTTGTGGGGTTCGATCCCACAACCTCTGGCCTTAAGCGAATGGAAGGGAAAGAAAATAAAGAAGAATTAGGTGTGGCTGAGGGGACTCGACCTCGGGTCCCAATGTCTCACATGGACCGAAAAAATAAAGGAAAATGAAAATGGGTTGTGGGGGCTCGAACCCACAACCATCGGCCAATGCAAGGAAAAAGTTAAATAGAAAAGTAATCCTTCAATGTTAACATTGTGAATTGACTTAGAGTTAAAATGTTATGAATATTAGAATAAAATCAATTAAAGATATAAATGATATCCAATTGATTCAAGACTTGGGTTTCCTTGCCCAAACTTCCGTATTGATACATAAGCCATACGTGAACAAAATATCCAAGAATAATGCACCTACTTAGATCAAAATCAAGATCTTGGCATACATACAAGATACATAAGTCTTGTACTACATAATCTTAGGAATGTAAGAATCACTTAACGAACTATGAATGAAGCCTCATGGCTTGTGTGTTATAGACTCATAAGTCTAACATACGTTCAAAAGTAAGTGAACCTAAGATGTATGACATGAAATGATGAACCCCTCGAGGGGTTAAGTAAGGATGTGAGACACACCAAACGCCAAGTGCATTGGCATATGACGAAATGAACATTCACGTAATAAGAGGTGAATAATTAAGAAAAAAAAGGTGCAAATGATGATGAATGTGGTGACAACATGATATGAGGCTAATGTAAATGAGGAGAGTAATCTCAAATGAGCCTAAGTAAATGTTACTAACATGTATTCACCTATGAGAGTGTAAGATAATGAAGAGACCAGTCTCTATGAACACTCTAATGAGAGTATTGAGCTTAACACACTTAATACGAATGATGAGATGAGAAATATCTAATGAGCTATGATGTCCTCATACTAGAAGTCAACTTCCATGACGTATGAGATGAATGAAATGGAACTTTATACTGGCACCGATAGACTAGCTATGAGCGGTGATGCCTTCTTTCGGGAAGGGCGGAGGTTCACGTAACTCTCATGAGATGAGATTGTCCGGCTTGCGGGTATGGGTCTCCTTATATCTCCTAGTCTTCGAACCTATACTGCCAATATAGGGATCTGGCGGGGTTAAATTCCCATGTACGCTAGCATGTTATTGGATCACCTGGCCAGTGATTCCACCTCTTTTCGGTGTGGGGGAGACACTGGATTTCATGATGCTCACATGATCTATGTCGGTTAAAGTTAAAGTTCCCAATGAATGAATGAGGCCAGCCTTAAATGATGCACATAATGAAATGAATGAATACCAAAGGTGTTAGCATAGGATAATCAAAAGGTGCGTTAGATTCAAGTAATGACATTAGGTCATTCTTAGTCATTGCACACGAACCTAATGATAGTCTTAAACTACATCCTAGGTATAACCGGTGGTTACACTGGACTATGAAACGAAATGAAATGAAGTACGTATGAATGAATGAAGCAGACTCTGTGTTTGCTAACGAACAATCCCTAGTTGAGGTCCCATATGTTGAGCCCTCATTTCTGGGATGTCTTAATGTCAGATCCATGATTCCAAGGTCTCATGGCATATGAATGAATGATATGAACGAAGTTATGTGCTACATGCAAAATGTACTGTATGCTATATGATATGTGCTATGTGTTAAATGTTATGTGCTGTGTGAAAATGTGAAAAGTATGATGATGTATGTTATTCTATGGCATAACTTTGCTATTCCAAATATGGAAAAGCTCACTGACTTTCCTAATCCAATTTGGAAAGATCATTTACTTTCCTAATAAATTAGGAAACTTTCCAAATCTCAATTTGGCAAGTCCACTGACTTGACTTCCAAAAATAATGTTGTTAGGAAAGAGCTATTTTTCTCATGCATGTCCTTGGTGTGTACTTGCATATACCCATACTTAGTACAAGTGTGTATAACCTATAAAAACTCTACTATTTTGGTGAAGGGCACAGGTGGACGATAGAGCTATCAGGATCATCGCTGCAGTTATCCGGACGATCCACATTCATCCGGTTTTGGTAGGTCCTCATGTTTCGAGGATGCTACTTGTTTATGTTCTAGCTTAGTTAGGAGTTGAGCTATTGGAGCATGTTCAACTAGCGTTTCTTTCTTATTATTTTTTTTTTTGGCCATTTTGGCTAAGACTTTAAATTATTCTCAGCATTTGTTATGTTGTGCATTATACACGTTATGTTTAGAACTATCCTTTCATTTGATTATATCTTAATGATTAGAATGGTTGATGTTGAACAAATTACGAACGTATTAGAGATGTTTTAGTAAGCAATGTTTTAGAAACAAAAAGTTTCAAATTTCGCTAAAAATTAACCTATGTAAATGTAAAATGACGTAAGTAGGTTGTCTGCGACCTCTGAGAGGTCAACGACGCCGGTGCTCGTCTGGGTCTAGATTCAGTCGTGACAAGTGTAGGCTAGTAAAATTGAAATATAGTTCATATCGTCAGCCAACATTATCCCTGCTATTAGGGACTGCATATGCGTAGGAAAATTTCCTTTTTCTGATCTTATCGTGCTCTTTCTGAATGTCTAAATTCTTTGTGTTACGAGCTGTCTAACATCAATCCTTTTTGTTTTCGCAGAGAATGAACACTAGGAGAGGATTTGTCAGAGGAGAGGAGGAGCAGCTGCTAGGGTAGTCAGGATCTACCCAGGCTCCAGCTGAAGGAGTGGCCATACCAGTTAACCCAGCTGGGTTGACCTGATGCTGAGGTGCGGGCATCTTTGGCCCAAGAGTGGCACAGACCATTACTATGGCAGGCCCAGGCTATGACTGCCCAGTCAACAGACAGGATGTTTCAGAGGGAGAACCCATCGGTCCGTAGCATGGATGACAGACTGAGGGATTTCACGGAGGATGAATCCTCCCATTTTCACAGGGGCTAAGACATCGGAGGATCCTCAAAGAGTTTGTAGATGAGCGTGCATAAGATCATGGTGCTTATGGGGCCATTGACATTGAGAAGGCTGAGAAGGCTTCCTATCAGCTCAAGGATATTGCACAGACTTGGTGGCAAGATGTGGCAAGATATGCGCGTGTCTTAGTTGAGACGAGTACAAGCTCACATGGGAGCTATTCAAGACAGCATTTCTGGAGAGATTCTTTCCCAGAGATGAGGGAGGCCAAGGTTGAGGAATTCATCAACCTCAAACAAGGCTCCATGACAGTCAGGGAGTATTCCCTGAAGTTTGTTAAGCTGTCAAGGTATGTTTTTTTCCCTAAGTATTTAATAGCAAGAATGAGAGATAATACTGAACCTTGTTGAAATCACCCAGGTATGCTACTTCCCTGGTTTCTAACAGCAGGATGAGATGAGCAGGTTCCTCACAGGAATCAATGGAGACCTGGAGGAGGAGTGTCGATCTGCTATGCTCCATGATAATATGGATCTTTCCAGGTTGATGGTGCATGTCCAGCAGGTAGAGGACAGCCGCAGAAAAAGAGGTGTTCGTGATGCTAGGAGGCCCAGGCCTCAAGATCAGGCAGGACCCAGTCATGGAGGCCACAGGAATAACTTTGGCGTCCGTGAGCAGCCAAGGTTCAAAAAGGGGCAACAGAGTTCTGGGAATTCTAATCCTCAGAGGAGTTACACCTAAAGGAGGCAGACCTGAGCCCAAGAAGGGAAATGGAGGTGAGATGCAGCGTACTAAGAAGAATTGTGCTAAGTGTGGCCGAGCTCACAGTGGAGAGTGCAGACAGGGCACTAATGCCTGCTTCGGTTGTGGTAAGAGTGGACACATGGTCAGAGACTGCCCAAGAACAGAGGTCAGGCTGGAGGTAATACTCAGCCTAGGCCTAACCACAGGGTGCAGCAGCAGCCGAGCCTCCTAAGAGGAACAGGTTCTATGCCCTGAAGGGCAGAGAGAGCAGGAGAAGTCCGCTGATGTGGTCACAGGTATGCTGCAAGTGTTCTCAACTTCTGTTTATGCTTTACTTGATCCAGGGTCTACACTTTCCTTTGTAACTCCTCTGCTTGCTCTTACTTTTGAGGTATTGCCTGAAGTTCTACATGATCCTATAGTGGTTAGTACACCTTTAGGAGAGAATGTAAGAACTGATAGAGTATACAAAGATTGCCCAATAGTTGTGAGTGGTAAAACTATGTGTGCAAACCTGGTTGAGTTACCCATGCATGATTTTGATGTTATTCTTGGCATGGATTGGCTTCACAGTTGTTATGCTTGCTTGGACTGTCGTAGTAGAGTGGTGAGATTTCGCTTTCCTAATGAAGAAGAGTTAGTCTGGGAGGGGTACAATTCGAGTCGTCCTAACCCTTGATTTCTAACCTTAAGGCCAATAAAATGATGTCCAAGGGGTTATTGTGTCATCTTGTGAGTGTTAATGATTTAGATCATGACATTCCTTCCATAGACTCAGTACCTGTAGTGAATGAGTTCTTAGATGTGTTTCCTGATGATTTACCTGGAGTCCCTCCCCTTCGAGAGATTGACTTTGGTATCGATTTAGAACCCGATACTAAACCAATCTCAATTCCTCCTTACAGAATGGCTCCAGCTGAACTCAAAGAGTTGAAGCTGCAGTTAAAAGATCTCACTGACAAGGGTTTCATTCAACCGAGCATATCCCCTTGGGGCGCTCCAGTGTTGTTTGTAAAGAAGAAGATGGAACCCTTAGAATGTGTATCGATTATCGGCAGCTCAACAAAGTCACTATAAAGAATAAGTATCCACTCCCCAGAATAGATGATCTGTTTGATCAACTCCAAGGGTCTAGTTTCTTCTCTAAGATTGATCTTCGTTCAGGGTATCATCAGCTTAGGGTTAGGGATGGAGATATCCCAAAGACAGCCTTTCGTACCCGCTATGGTCACTATGAGTTTTTAGTCATGTCATTTGGTCTCACGAATGCACCTGCTGCATTTATGGACCTCATGAACAGGGTCTTCCGTGAATACCTTGACTCTTTCGTCATAGTATTCATTGATGACATTCTCATCTACTCTAAGACCAAGGAAGAGCATGAACAACATTTGAGACTAACCTTGCAGGTACTTAGACAGCATCAGTTGTATGCCAAATTCAGCAAATGTGAATTCTGGCTGAGATCAGTGACCTTCCTGGGTCATGTTGTGTCCGATCAGGGCGTGGAGGTGGATCCCAGGAAGACTGAGGCTGTGAAGAACTGGCCAAAACCTCTTACTCCTACTGACATCCGTAGCTTTTTGGGATTAGCTGGTTACTATCGCAGGTTTGTGGAGGGCTTTTCTTCCATTGCTGCCCCATTGACAGCTTTGACTAAGAAGAAAGCCAAGTTCGAATGGACGGAGACTTGTGAGAAGAGTTTCCAGGAGCTCAAGGACAGACTCACTTCAGCCCCGGTGCTTACTTTGCCTAAGTGTGGTGAGAATTACACTGTTTATTGTGATGCATCTAGGGTTGGTTTGGGTTGTGTTCTTATGCAGGTTGGTAAGGTGATAGCCTATGCATCTAGACAACTCAAGGTTCATGAGAAGAATTATCCCACTCATGACCTGGAGTTGGCAGCTGTGGTATTTGCACTGAAGCTGTGGAGGCATTATCTGTATGGAGTGCATGTAGATGTGTTCACAGACCATAAAAGTCTCCAGTACGTGTTCACACAGAGGGAGTTGAATCTACGTCAGCGGAGATGGTTGGAGCTGTTGAAGGATTATGACATGAATGTGCACTATCATCCAGGTAAGGCTAATGTTGTAGCTGATGCTTTGAGCAGGATGAGCATGGGAAGTACAGCTCACGTTGAGGATGAGAAGAGGAGCTGGTAAAAGATGTACACAGACTGGCCAGACTGGGTGTGCGTTTGGTTGACTCCACTAGTGGGGATGTTTCAGTTCATCCTAGTTCTGAATCATCCTTGGTAGTTGAAGTCAAGCAGGGTCAGCATCTAGATCCCGTGTTGATGGAGCTGAAGGACTCAGTGCTGATGAAGATGAATGAGTCTTTCGCTTTGGGAGGTGATGGCATACTTAGATATCAGGACAGGCTGTGTGTGCCAGATGTGGATGATTTGCGGACCAGGATTGTTGCAGAGGCCCATGGTTCCAGATATTCTATACATCCAGGTTCCACCAAGATGTATCATGATCTCAAGCAGATTTATTGGTGGGATGGCATGAAGAAGGACATTGCAGAATATGTGGCCAAGTGTCCTAATTGTCAGCAGGTTAAGGCAGAGCATCTTAAGCCTGGTGGTCTGACGCAGATTATTGAGGTTCCGACTTGGAAATGGGAGGCCATTAATATGGACTTCGTGGTTGGGCTTCCGAGGACTAGGAGGCAGCATGACTCTATATGGGTTATTGTGGACAGATTGACTAAGTCTGCCCACTTTATCCCTGTAAAGTCTACTTACAGAGCCGAGGATTATGCGAGGCTCTACATTGATGAGATTGTGAGATGGCATGGGATTCCCTTGTCTATTATTTCAGACAGAGGAGCTCAGTTTACTTCTCATTTCTGGAGATCTTTCCAGAAGAGCTTGGGCACGCAGGTGAAGCTTAGCACTGCCTTTCACCCTCAGACAGATGGGCAGGCAGAGCGCACCATACAGACATTGGAGGATATGTTGAGGGCGTGTGTGATTGACTTCAGAGGTAACTGGGATGACCATCTGCCTTTGATAGAGTTCTCGTATAATAATAGCTATCACTCCAGCATTGGGATGGCACCGTTTGAGGCACTGTATGGTAGGAGGTGTAGATCTCCAGTTGGGTGGTTCGAGGTTGGAGAGTCATCCATTTTGGGGCCGGAGATCATTCATGAGGCCTTAGAGAAGGTCAGAATGATTAGGGACAGGTTGACTACTGCGTACAGTCGGCAGAAGTCATATGCTGATAACAGAAAGCGGCCCTTAGAGTTTGATGTTGGTGACCAGGTTTACTTAAAATATCACCTATGAAAGGGGTGATGAGATTTGGTAGGAAAGGGAAGCTGAGTCCGAGATATGTTGGGCCATATGAGATCCTACAGCGTGTGGGTGAGGTGGCCTATGAGTTGGCATTGCCCGCAGAGTTAGCTTCTGTCCATCCAGTCTTTCATGTATCTATGTTGAAGAAGTGCCTAGGTGATCCAGCATCAATCTTACCTGTTGAAGGTTTGGGGGTTGATGAAGACTTGTCTTATGAGGAGGTACCGTTGAGATCTTAGACAGACAGGTCAAGCGGCTGAGGAACAAGGAGATTGCCACAGTGAAAGTATTGTGGAGAAATCATCTTGTTGAGGGTGCTACGTGGGAAGCTGAGGCCGACATGAGGGCCCGCTACCCTCACCTGTTCAGCTCTTGAGGTTAGACTTTATACTCTTAAACCTATGCTTCCTTACCTCCCCGTATTTTGTTGCTATTGATTGACTGTGTATAGTGCTTTTATTATGATCTGACTGGCATTACAACATGAAGTAGTAGTGTCATTCGGGGACGAATGTTCCTAAGGGGGGGATAATGTAACAACCCTAAAAATGAATAGGATCAAGACTTAGGTTTTTCAAGAATGCTTGCGATTAGACCAAGGTCCACACGTATTGATACGCGTAGAACCAGACCTCAGAACCCTTACTACGACCAAGCCAACTAACTTGGGGAGTTAATTGAGCTTGGAAAGGTTGGAACCAACCATGTGAGGCTCGCGAAAACGAAGATTTAATCGAAAGAGTTTTTACCGGACTCAAAAGAAGAAATCTTAAGTTTTGAGGGTCCAAGGGTAAAATGGTCTTTTCCAAGCCAAGGGTAATATTGTAATTACCCTGAGGAATTAATTAATTAATTAATTAATTTATTTATTTAAGGCATTTCGGGTGGGGCAACCCGAATTGACCCATTTTCGCAAATGGGGTCACTCGGGTTCGAGCCCCACTAGAAGCAAGATTTAACTTGCTTTTATTTTTAATTTGGTAACTTAATTTTAATAAATAATTAATATTAACTGATTTAGGAAAAAGGAAATCAGATTTCTATTAATTTTAATTATTTATTTAAGTTGACTAAGTCCTACCAACAAGTCCTACTTCTACTAGACCATTATCTCCCATCTACCACTCTCTTTCACGATTAATCTCTCTCTTTCTCACATTCTCTTTTGGCTGCAAACGTGAGAAAAATCAGAAAGAAAACTAAAGTTCTTCATGCTTGAAGAATTCACACGCCAAACACAAAAGAGAAAGCAATTCGGTAACGTTAAGCAAAACGTACTACGCTAGTCGGGTAAGGTGTGAGTTTGGGTGTGTGGACTGATTTTTGGAGAGGTTCTTGGGCAGCATTCTCGTGATTGAACAAGAAAACTAAGGTATGGGTCTTCTTACTCTTGGTCCCTTTCCCAAGAGACCCCTAGGACTCAGAATATTCGGCTCAAAACTAAGGTTGTTTTCCACGTTGCATGTCCCTGTCATTAGCTCCCAACGAATTCGTAGGTTGGTATGAATGCTGGTAGACTTAGGATTATGTGATGTTGTGCTGGATATGAATGTGTTGGATGTACGTTAATTTATGAAAGGATAAACCATGTGTGTTCGGAATTATGAAAAAAATGTGTGACATGACTTGAGTCTCGGCCTAGAGGCTTAAAATTGTTAATGTTATGTTTGTTGTTTTATGTACACCAATTGAAGTAAATTGTGATATTCATATGACATGAAGTGTGGCTGAATTGAGGAGTAATCTCTTGACTAAAGAATTCGTGAAAAGAATGTACTTAAGAACGTATCAAATGAACTATGTATTACTCTATAAATTCACGAATAAATGGAGATGAAAATGAGCAAAGAGTTTTACCTTAAATTTCCAGCACTATGTTGACATATCTCTGCCAAATTAAGTTGTATAAAATGTTAAGAAAAATAAAGAATAATAGGTGAGGTCATTGAGGGTCGAACCCGTGACCTCACCCCGTTAAAATCCCCCAAAATTAAAGAAGAAAAAAATATATGGTGAGGGGGATTCGAACCGTGTCATGGCTGGGAAAATAAGTGTGAAAAATAAGAAATGAGAGGGGTGGGATTCGAACCCACACCCTCTAGGTTAGAACCAAAAGAAAAGGAAAATAAAAATATGGGAGACGTGGGAATCGAACCCACGACCTCTATGCGAATGGGAGAAGATAAAAATAAAAACAAAATGAGGCCGTGAGGGTTCGACCCCACAACCTCACAGTCAACTCAAACAGTCAACTCTTAAAAAGGAGAATAAAATAAAGAGGTTGTGGGGGTTCGATCCCACAACCTCTCGGCCTTAAGTGAATGGAAGGGAAAGAAAATAAAGAAGAATTAGGTGTGGCTGAGGGGACTCGACCTCGGGTCCCAATGTCTCACATGGACCGAAACAAATAAAGGAAAAATGATAATGGGGTTGTGGGGGCTCGAACCCACAACCCATCGGCCAATGCAAGGAAAAAGTTAAATAGAAAAGTAATCCTTCAATGTTAACATTGTGAATTGACTTAGAGTTAAAATGTTATGAATATTAGAATAAAATCAATTAAAGATATAAATGATATCCAATTGATTCAAGACTTGGGTTTCCTTGCCCAAACTTCCGTATTGATACATAAGCCATACGTGAACAAAATATCCAAGAATAATGCCACCTACTTAGATCAAAATCAAGATCTTGGCATACATACAAGATACATAAGTCTTGTACTACATAATCTTAGGAATGTAAGAATCACTTAACGAACTATGAATGAAGCCTCATGGCTTGTGTGTATAGACTCATAAGTCTAACATACGTTCAAAAGTAAGTGAACCTAAGATGTATGACATGAAATGATGAACCCTAGAGGGGTTAAGTAAGGATGTGAGACACACCAAACGGCCAAGTGCATTGGCATATGACGAAACGAACATTCACGTAATAAGAGGTGAATAATTAAGAAAAACAAAGGTGCAAATGATGATGAATGTGGTGACAACATGATATAAGGCTTATGTAAATGAGGAGAGTAATCTCAAATGAGCCTAAGTAAATGTTACTAATATGTATTCACCTATGAGAGTGTAAGATAATGAAGAGACCAGTCTCTATGAACACTCTAATGAGAGTATTGAGCTTAACACACTTAATACGAATGATGAGATGAGAAATCATCTAATGAGCTATGATGTCCTCATACTAGAAGTCAACTTACATGACGTATGAGATGAATGAAATGGAACTTTATACTGAGCACCGATAGACTAGCTATGAGCGGTGATGCCTTCTTTCGGGAAGGGCGGAGGTTCACGTAACTCTCATGAGATGAGAATGTCCGGCTTGCCGGGTATGGGTCTCCTTATATCTCCTAGTCTTCGAACCTATACTGCCAATATAGGGATCTGGCGGGGTTAAATTCCCAAGTACGCTAGCATGTTATTGGATCACCTTGGCCAGTGATTCCACCTCTTTTCGGTATGGGGGAGACACTGGATTTCATGATGCTCACATGATCTATGTCGGTTAAAGTTAAAGTTCCCAATGAATGAATGAGGCCAGCCTCAAATGATGCACATAATGAAATGAATGAAACCAAAGGTGTTAGCATAGGATAATCAAAAGGTGCGTTAGATTCAAGTAATGACATTAGGTCATTCTTAGTCATTGCACAACGAACCTAATGATAGTCTTAAACTACATCCTAGGTATAACCGGTGGTTACACTGGACTATGAACGAAATGAAATGAAGTACGTATGAATGAATGAAGCAGACTCTGTGTTTGCTAACGAACAATCCCTAGTTGAGGTCCCATATGTTGAGCCCTCATTTCTGGGATGTCTTAATGTCAAGTCCATGATTCCAAGGTCTCATGGCATATGAATGAATGATCTGAATGAAGTTATGTGCTACATGCAAAATGTACTGTATGCTATATGATATGTGCTATGTGTAAATGTTATGTGCTGTGTGAAAATTTGAAAAGTATGATGATGTATGTTATTCTCATGGCATAACTGTCCTATTCCAAATATGGAAAGCTCACTGACTTTCCTAATCCAAATTTGGAAAGATCATTTACTTTCCTAATTCAAATTAGGAAACTTTCCAAATCTCAATTTGGCAAGTCCACTGACTTGACTTCCAAAAATAATGTTGTTAGGAAAGAGCTATTCTTTCTCATGCATGTCCTTGGTGTGTACTTGCATATACCCATACTTAGTACAAGTGTGTACTAACCCTATACAAACTCTACTATTTTAGGTGCAGGCACAGGTGGACGATAGAGCTACAGGATCATCGCTGCAGTTATTCGGACGTCCAGCATTCATTCGGTTTTGGTAGGTCCTCATGCTTTCGAGGATGCTACTGTTTATGTTCTAGCTTAGTTTAGGAGTTGAGCTAGTGGAGCATGTTCTACTAGCGTTTCTTTCTTATTTTATTTAGACTATGTATTGGTGCCATTTTGGCAATTATACACTTATGTTTATTGAACTATTCCTTTCATTTGATTATCTCTTAATGATTAGATGGTTGATGTTGAACAAATTACGAACGTATTAGAAATGTTTAGTAATCAATGTTTAGAAACAAAAAGTTTCAAATTTTCCGCTAAAAATTAACCTATGTAAAGTAAGAATGACGTAAGTAGGATTGTCTGCGACCTCTGAGAGGTCAACGACGCCGGTCTCGTCTGGGGTCTAGATTCCAGTCGTGACAGATATTATGAATGTTCCAAAGTGGATGAAAGAAAATTTGGATACAAATCCATGTTTTCTCTTGTGGAATTACATCTTCATATGCTAGTTGTGCATTTGACTTCATGAGATAGGACAAGGAACTTTGTAAATTAGTCACTTGTGAGGTAAATTGTTTAGCCTTATAATGGAAATTGAGTCTCTTTTACAATGAAATATGTTGACTCTCTTGAAAACTGTGACTTTATGATTTGGAATGCATAATTGTAGGCTCATTCTTGAAAATGAAAGTGTGTTTAACTAAGTGTTCATGTGTGTGCCTATAAATTGTGTTATTTTTCTAAAATGAGGCTTACTGTAAGGGTAAGTACTATGTTAGAAATTGACATTTTGTGAAATTTCTTCCTATTTGTTGTGATGTACTTGGTATGACTTACCATTTAGACTTCACTAGGAAGAATACATGCTCATGTCTTGGTTTCAAAAGTTGAGAATTTCTCATTTTTAAAGAAATTGACCTTGTACTTTGCTAAGGTGTGAACTCATGATACATGTAAGTGTGTTGAGGATTAAGACATTCCTCGATGTACACCACTAAGCATGGTATGGTTGAGTATGACCATCATGGTACTAGGTCTAACTAATGAAGATCTTTGTGATTTAACTAGCTCAAGTTTATGTGCATTGAAGTATGAGTGCCTACTTGTTTTAAGTATTGTTAAAATCTGCCTATATGTGGACTTGCAAGATGATATCATAATAAATTAAGGTGTGATGACCATGTTATGATTAGTAGAAGTATGTTCTTCCTATGAACATAATAGGAGCCTCTTTGATTAATGCATTAAGGGTGAGTGAATTGAAGTTTTGCTTGCTTGTGTGCATTGAGTGCTAAATATTGTGAAGTTGTATTCCTTTTAAAGATTGGTGCATTAACTCCTATGTGATGATGTTATGACATATATGAACTGATCCATGATGCATTGAAGTCCTTGTTGTGATTAAAGTGTCCTAAGTGTCATTCGAGGACGAATGTTCCCAAGTGGGGATATTGTAAGACCCCAAAATGAGATAGGGTTTCTAGAGCCTAACATTTTCGTCTTAAAGTTCTAAGGTCCTAAAATGACTTATAATATGGTTTATAGGCAGTGTATAAAGTTTGAAGTGATTTGGAAGTCAAACGTCAAGGGTTGACCGAAACGTTCGACGACTAAGCCACCTAAATGCCTCGTATGTTTTTCTATGTGATTATGTGTGATTAATGAGCTTAATAAATCTTGAAATTGTTTTTAATGATGTAAAATGATAGTATATGAAGTTTTGAGAAGTTTGGAGGTCAAACGACCAAGAATGTCCAAGGCGTTTGAAAGATAGCCCTTAAGACGTTCATCGTGTGTCATGGTGGGGCTTGGCCTGTTTGGAAGTCTTGTAGGTATTTGTTTTGGATGAAATTAATGTGGAAGTTCTATAACTTGTTAAGGTTTATAATCGCGTTGGAAACGTCCGGGTACGACTTCTAAAGGGCCCACACAAGAGGCCCCAAAAGAAGGACCCAAAGCTGCCTAAGACACTGCCTGGGCAGTGTCCATTGACGGACCCAACGACGGATCGTTGGGCCACCAACGGCCCGTCGAGAAGGTATAGTCGAGGGACACATGCCTTGGCCAGGTCTTAAGCCAATTTTTGTATAAGTTTCAGGCGACGGAGGCCAGGCATGGACCTTCATAGCCTCGACGCCCCGTTAATGCCATTGTCGTGGATGCACTATCAACTGGCAGCTGCGTTCTGTAACTTAAAAGGGTGAATGGGAAATTCACCCCACGTCCTAATTTGATTATTATGGGTTTATTCAAGTAATTTTGGGTGTATTTAAGTCATCAAAAACGTGATCAACCCATTCTAAAATTGACTCACATGTTTTAAGCCTTTCCTTCCCAAAAATGTTCTCTCTAAAAACCACCATTGTTGGTGAAGCTCAAGATCTGCTTAAAGATGGATTTTCTATGGATGAATCATGAAGTTTTAGAGGTTTTCATGTAGATAAAGGTATGGTGATCCTTTATCTCTAAGTAACCTCTCACTATGAGAGTTCTTCTTAATGTTTTCAAAGAAAGTTTATGATCAAAGTTCTTATTCTTCAATCTAGCCATGGGTTCTTTCTCAAAATATTTTTAATGATATGATGAATTGAAGTTAATACAGTGATTTGAACGTGATTTCACTCCAATTGCATGATGAACCCATGTTCCTTCCAAAATTGGTTTAGCTCTTGCATGGGCTTTGTGATTATGGCTTGTTCTTGATTAAATGGTGATTCTCTTACGTTGAATTGCTTGTGTTTATTGTTATTTACATTAATTGATGGTGAATTGATGCAGAACAGTACATGATTATAAATATATGAAGATTTGAACATGTTAGCTTAAGTTTTATTTGAATTCACTGTAACGTTGTTCCTAAGTGATCTAATGCGAAATTCAATGGTGTAGGGATGATTGTACCTACTGTTTTACTAAGATATTATTGTGGAATTATATAGATATGATTCATGTGGTTCAAGGTTGGGACTGGCCTATATTCTTCTATCTTTCATGTTGATCTAATGTAGCATATTCACTATAATCTAGTCAATTTGTGATCTTCATTCTAGGGTGAGATGTAAGTATGATTTCAATATGATTAGGTGTATGTTTAGCTACTGCCTTAGATTTATAATATGTATGAAATACGATCAAAAATCAATGCAAGGGAAGTTAGCTAATTATCTATGTTATTCTACTTTCCTAGTATGTTGATATGTTGTATGATGTTATGGTATAATCTTGTAGCGACTTGTACATGGTTTCTTATATGTTTAAAGTACATTTAGCTACTTCCATATATGTGTTTTATTGATGAATAATGTGTATTGATCAATGATGATCAAAGGGTGAGAAATGTGTAAGAATGCTTATTCCCTCTACTCTTCTACTTCTCTATTCCTTTATAGTAATGTTGATGAATCCTTGTATGGCATTGTGTGGTATGGTCCACTTATGGTGGAGGTGTTTATCTTATTGTCATTATATATGTGTTGACCATGGCCTTGAAGGCAAATTGATGAACTTATGAACATGTGCTTAAGATGATACTATGAGAAGCTTATGCCTACTTTTCTATTCTAGTTGTGATCTAGGTTGTGTGGCTATTGTATGAGCACGTGCATATTCATATTAGGGTATTGTATAGGTGCTGCCATTGATGTGTTAAAATGGTTAATAGCCTCTACCCATGTACCCCTTATATGAAAGTGTAAATAGCTAAAGTTAGGAGTCTTGATTATAATGTATATATTGTCTTGTCTCCTATGCTATTATGTGTTGTGTGCTATGTGCTTTGAAGTGTAATGTGGTCTAAGACGGTGGCTGACTCAATAAGTTATTGATAGCCATTATGTGATCATGTTGGTCAATGTACACACACTCTCACTTACATGCATGTTACAAGTAGTATAGGTGATTGTGTCTAAATGAAAGGTAGTTCTCATATTCACTAGTGTCCACTACTATGCATGTAAAGTATGTGAAGTATGTTATGTATTCCCTTACTAGGATGACTTGAAAGGTGTACTAGTATGGGCAAGGGTATGGAACCTTGTCTATGCATTGCACATGTGTATCTTGATAGGATAGTTCCTAGGTTTGGTTTCTAAGTACATGAAGGATGAATATATGAACATGTTATGAATATGATGTTTATAATATGATGAAGTATGAATATGCATAGTGGTTTAGTAGGTTTGTATGAAAGGATTGTTCATATAGTTATGCCTATAGACTCATGCATTGATATATGAACATGTATGATATTATGGGTTATGTGAAAGGCTTGCTCACATTTATGTATTCACTCACACACATGAATGATGATCTAGTTAATGGAGGAACCTTGAGAGGTGTCCCCTAAAATACTCCAAAGCTAGATAAGTGCTTGAATATGCTATAAGCATATGAATAATGAATATCCTAAGCCTATGTTTTTATAAATAAATGTAATAAAGACTTTTCAATAAAAGGGAATTTAGCTTAGCACCGAGTGAACTTGACATTGAGAGGTGTTGACTTTCCTTGGAGGAAGATTAACCATTTGTCCCTTATAGAGTGTTGAGTTCCCTTAGAGGAATACTCACCTATGGACCTACATGAGGTGTTGACTTTCCTTGAGAAAGATTCACTCATGTTTTGTCATGAGGTGAGGCCCCAATTACCAAATGGTATGTAGAGGGAATACCTATCTCTTGGTTCCATAAACTATGCTTGCCACATAGGATCTAGCAAGGGATATCACCTAATATGCTAGCATGTGTTAATGTTGTACCTTGGCTAGGTAGGAACACCTTCCATTGGTGTAAGGCTCTACAACACCAAATTTCATGTTTAGCACCCATGGTCTTAGTGTGGGTTAAGGAAATTGAGTTCACTGTAAAGTGACATCAATTTGGACTTAAATTCTATAAGTGCTTTTCTATGATGTTTGGCCTTTAATTGTGTTTCCATGAAGTATGAAAATGATATAAATGTTATTGCTTAAAGGTTTTATGAATATTTACTTAAAATGGCATGAAGTATGATTTCAAAGAAAATGTCCCTTTTTAAATGCATGTTTTTGCATGGTTGCCATACTTAGTACATTCTTGTGCTAATCCCATTCTTCTCTACTTTTTACACAAAGTGTAGGTTATGGATCCTCAAACGATATCTTGAATGGTGAAGAGCTTGATAGATGATTCCCAAGCTCAATGAAAGGAATCCTTAAAGTTCAAGGATGTCCTACTTACGTCTTTAAAAATTATATAGTTATGTAATGTGTC
This sequence comes from Solanum lycopersicoides, assembly GCA_022817965.1. NCBI lineage: Eukaryota > Viridiplantae > Streptophyta > Magnoliopsida > Solanales > Solanaceae > Solanum > Solanum lycopersicoides. Next base: position 61,545,022 of record CM040629.1, on the reverse strand, counting down.
TTATGGGCCGTGTCCCTAATGTACTCTAAAGTTATTGAGTCTAAGATGGCAAAGAGACTTAGAGTCTAAATATGTATTATAACTTATATTATATATATATATATAATGTGATGTTTCTAGCATATGATGTGCTATGAAAAGTTTTAAATTTTCCGCTAAACTTTACTATGCCAATGCAATGAATGATATGAGAGGCTTTTCTTAGACCTCCGAGAGGTCGACGACGCCGGTTACAATCCAAGATTGTATCCTATCTCCTAGGGTATAGTTTCGGGTTGTGACAATGAATTCGAACCACCTCCGAAATATAGATACAAACCAACCTCTCGGTGCTAAATGAAGATTGAACAGGAACAAAATGTGCTGACTTGGTCAATCGATCGATGATGACCCAAAAACTATCAATGCCTCCAATGAAAAAGTCCATAGTAATGTGATTCCACTTACACTCTACAATGGGTAATCTTTGGAACTCACCACCAGGCCTCAAATGCTCGACCTTTACCTGATGGCAACACAGGAAACAAAGTCAACAATATATCTCCTCATTCCACTCCACCAGTAATGCAGCCTGAAATCATGATACATCTTTGCTCTACCCGGATGGATATAGTATACAAACTTATGGGCCTCAAAAAGTATCAACTGTAGCAAATTCCCAACTCTTGGAAGTAAGATGCGGCCACAAAATCTCAACACTCCGTCAGTAACATAGGTAGCCTGACTACCATCACCCGCTAACACTCGATATCCAAGGGACACCAAGGCCTCATCCTCAAAATGAAAACAATGGATCCTATCAAGGAAAGAAGACTGAAATCCCATATATGTCAAGACGCGTCTAGAATCTCCCAAAGTAATGATTCAAGTACTGAACTAAATTAATTGTCCTTTCTTATGTTAGATGTTATGAGTTTGACACTTTTCTTTCCATATGTAGAATGACTAATTTTGTATATCAAGACCATGAATCTTTAAAATTAAATTTGGGTAAATTTGATTCTATATAATCTCTCTATTTCATCAAATAATGAAGCAATTGAATAAATGTAACACCATTTGTAAATACCAGGCCTTACAGACGTAAAAACTATTGTAAATTTGGTTTCATATAATGTAAAATTACAATCAAAAACAAAAATATAAGTCGTCATTAAATACTAACCATCATAATTATGAACATAAAAATGAGAAATATTTTATTACCTATTTAAAAACTCAAAACAACATTGCAACATCAATACTTCATTGATAGAGTTGTTTGACTACTTCCCCCTGATTTTTTTCTTTGTCCCTTTATCATATATTTACGTTTTCTTGTTGATATTGCTTCTTTTACATTCTCTTTCAAATTTCTAGTAGCACTTGGTTTTAAACCAATATCAGTACAATCAAATAATTTTGTCACGTTTGTTTTACCAGTAGAGAAGATCTTCCAACTTGACATATTAGGTTGTAATAAAATTATGAAAATAATTAGTCTGGTTATACTCAAAAATAAATAAACAATTTACTTCAATGAATACAAAACACTTACATTAACGACATTGAATGTAGTTGTAAATTGAATCACATGTATTTCAATGATTGTTGGCCTTTTGTATGAGGTTGTGCGGCCCTTACCCCTGACCCTTTCTCTTTTATTTACTACCAGTAGATATTGGAGATTCATGGTAATTAGGAGGTTTAGAAGATGATGCACGGTATTGAAAAAGTGTTGGATATGTAGGAGGTGCCCTAGGTATTGTAGATGCACTAGGTGTTGCCGGTGCACCTAGTGTTTTACTTGGTCTTCCTCTTGCCCTCTTTAAAAATTCACTAGGTGGTGCACGTGTAATAGGTGTTTTTTTTGTCTTCCTTTTCCCCTCATTGTTATATGCACCAGGTTTTGCATATGCAATACTAGGTGTTTCTCTTTTTCCACCTCTTTCACTCTTTGTAGATTCAATAGGTGCTCTAAAGGCACTTTTTGTTGTAGATGCACTAGGTGTTGCAGATGTACTAGGTTATTTAGGTGCAATGAATGTTTTTTTCCAGGTCCTCCTCTTTCCCTCTTTGAAGAACACTGACCTTCATTTTGTGTTCTCTACAAATATAGTTAAGAATTTATATTTATTACATTTAAGATCTCTCTTACATACAAATTCAGAGATAATATATTACCTTTGATCTAACTCTTCCCTTTCATAAACCTAAAGTTCTTCTATTTACCCTATTTATATTTGATGGTTCTTCCCTTGTTGATTAAGCAAACCTTTTTGTACATCATCTCTTGTTGTGGCCTCCAACATTACAACCACTAAATGTCATCACAACTATAGTTCTATTTAGCTTTTTAGATTTTTTACCCTCACCAACTTCTTTCCTTCTAAGCTTAACTAGGTTGATTTGCATGCCTTTTATTTATGGTGGTGCAACTTTGGGGTTAGTAGATAAAGGCCACATTTCAATGTTTGTGACTATTTGAAGATATTTGCACAAGTTCTCAACTATGTTAACTTATATTAGCATTTGTCAATGTAGTAAAGAGGTTTATATTTCTTAAAGTAAATTGTAATCACAACATGAACACATGATATTCCCTTTAAATGCCAAACCCTATAACTTGAAGTCCGCCCGGCAAAAACCACATTTTTTGACATAGTCTGTCTCTCGCTTCAAATACATCAACTCCATTAAATTAAATACTAGTATGCATTGACCTACCATTATTCTCCTTTCTGAGAAATTGAAGAAATTACAATTCCAAGTATTTGTGAGCTCTATTAACTTAGTTGCTCTTGTAATCATCTTCACTCTTATCTCTTCAAGATAATAGTCTTGTGTTTAGTTTCAAAATACATGCATTAAAGAACTCTGACATGTCATTATCACATTTTATTTGAGTATTAAAGTAAACTTTATATCAACACTCTATGTTGTAGTTCATTAAATCATCCATTATTTTCTCTGGACCAAGCTACTTGATCTTCTGTACATTTTTCCTCAATTGAGATTCAAAGGTACTCTTTACATTAAACAAAAAATGTCTTCTTTGAAGACCTCTATAGTACTTATCCAAATTAACTCACATGTGCCTAACATAGATTTTATGCTGAGCAACAGGTAAAATATGTTAAATTGCCGAAAATAATCTTTGTAAATGATCAAGTAATGTTATACTAACAAATACAACATGAAACCTCATAAATACAAATATAAAATAAAAGAGTATATCTATATTTTACATATGTTTATCAATGTGATATCTTCACCATCTCCTAGTCTTATATATTCCTTTAACATCACGATAAACAACATCCATGTATTTTTCTTTTAAGACTAAACTAATGCCCAAGAAAGTGGCAACATCTGGTTATTACTATCTTTGTCCATAGAAATTAACAATTGTTCTATGCAAACTCATGTAAAAAAGGGAAAATTATGCAGTTAAGCAAACTTATACTACTTAATTGCTTATCATATCTATAGGTTGCTACAATTATCACTCGCGGCTAACATTATACATTAATTATGTGGTTTGACTTCGAGTTTGTATAAATATCCACGTTTGTATATGTATAATTTGCAAGAATATATAAATACATATGTATAATATACAATTATCTAACAAATACACATATACGATTCACCTCTCTTCCACTCTTTGCCCTCTCTCGCTCACCTCTCTCCTCCCTCTCCCAATCTCGCTCGCCTCTCTCCTCTTTCTCCCAATCTCTCTTGCCATATATACAAGTGCATATGAATAATATACAATTATTAAATCTATATACATATACAATTCACCTCTCTCCCACACTCTTCCCTCTCTCACTCGCCTGTCTCCTCCCTCTCTCAATCTCTCTTGCAGTATATACAAATACATATGTATAATATACAATTATATAACCAATATATATACATAATTTACCTCTCTTCCTCTCTTTGCCCTCTCTGCTCGCCTCTCTCTTTTCTCGTTCACCGCTCTCCTCTCTCTACCAGTCTCACTCGCCTCTCTCCTCTCGATAACATTTAGGTATGGAGAATAATTAGACTATTTTTGAGTGGCTATATGTGAATGTTTCCTAAAAAACCATCTAGACCTATGCACTCTTTACATTTTAAGATGTCCTTCATTAATTCATTAACAGAGATGTACAAACTCTGAAATACTGACATACCAAGTGCATTAGTTTCACCAAGTTTAACAACACAACTAGTCTCTTGATTTGTAGTCAACAATTCATTAAAAATACACAATATGAGAAATCACGATATCATTCAACACAATTGTTGTTTCCCTTCGTAGTCATGCCAACATGAAATTCAAACGTTTTGCTAATTAAATCTTGCAACTTGAAAACTCTTTTTTTTGGCTGCTCAATAATCCTTTTTCTAAAGACAGTAGATATGAACTTTGCATTACACAAATAATTTCTATTTGTGTTGTTAAAAGTATTCCTTAAATTGTATGTATTTATCATGATATCATGTTTTTGTGTTGTAAAGAAATCCACATGAAAGCCATGGACAACCATCCCTGCACCAAACTTCAGCTTTTATTGTCTCATCCACACACTACTCTATTTGAATCCTTTTCTGACAGAATATTTACTTACTACTCTTGTAATTATATTCAAGTCTACAAAGACCATACCAAACTGCCACACAACTTTCTTGGAAGTAGTATCGTGGAAAATTTCTTATTTCTTGCCCTATTTCTTCTATATAAGCTTACACAAGTTGGTAAATTTGCTCTTTGAGATTCAACAACTTCATAACTAAACTAATCTTCATGTATTTCATAACTACCATCATTAGAGATTTAATAATAATGCCCATCCCCTCCTAATCTTCCTTCATTACTTATTTTACATGTTTGGGTTTTATCCAAACCTAAATCTTGTCTAGCATTGACTACTGGTAGCTCCTCATTATAGCTAGACCACTTTATTTTCTTTTTATTCCGTGAAAATTCATCTTTTCATCCATCAACTCACGAATCTCCTCATGTACATCACTACTAAAATCCACACCATTTCAACAAATCAACCTTTCAAACTCAACACTATTGTCACGACCCAAAATATACCCTAGAAATGACATGGAGTACAAGACCCTAAAAGGCCCTTTTCAAGCCACTTAGCATACATCATACAACATAATAGAAAATCAAGAGGTTTTAACAAACAATTTTGAAACATAGAAATTTATAAAATGAAGCGGAAATATAACAAATGTCTCAAATGCCTTCTAGTACATAAGAAGTGCTCGGGATGAAAACCGCATATCAAGATCATAACTTAAAGTTAAAGGCATAAAAAAGTAAAGGATTGGTCCTCTAAATATGAGGACTGTCCAATCTTCACTATTCTACTAATAGATCCATAGTCATAAAGATGCGAGATAGGAGTGTCAGACCCTACATTAGTGAAACACTGTGCAAGAGTATGTGTTACTATAAAAATGTACCAAGTATGATAACAGACATAAAAGTTATGAAATCATGCAAAAATGGACATTTTTGTGATATGCAAAGACCAAGTCAACATAAGATAAGATGGTTAGAAAACATAAATCATATTCATGATCAATGAAAGTAAAAATAATATTTTGAACACATGTGAGATACTTCTAGAAGTAACGTTAGTTAATTATTATTGTAGGAAGTTGCCTTAACCGACATATAAGACCATGTGAGTTATAACATGGAATCTAATGTCTCCCACAAAGAAAAGGGGTGTCCTACTTGCCAAAATGAGACCATGAACTTCTAGCTTACGTGGATCCGCTAGCTAATGTATACATGTATAATCATCATATGGGGGCATATAGGTGGGACATGGGTGGTTGCCGCTTATCCACTCGGTGCTAAGCATAAATCTTGTGGAATAGTTATCAATCTTAACTTGTCTTATCTTTAAATGACATGGTAGTCAACACCTTTCTTATCATTAAGAGACGTGGGTAGTTCCCACTTGTTTTTATTATAGGATAGCTCCTTGGACCATGCGTCAGAAACAATTTTACCATCCACGGTCTTTTGATAATAGCTTTTAAGGCTCATAGTCATTAACTTAATGCTAGAAATGTCGTACTACTAATGGAAATAGTTTTGAAATCGTGGTCTCTTATCATTTATGGAATATTTGGATACCATACTAATGAAGACCTAATTTACAAAAATGGCCTGAAAAGCATTGAGGGCAAGCCTAGATGTCATTCAGGACAAGTGGTCAAGCTTCATATAACATAAAGATATATTCATCCATAATCTCTCTTGAGTTATAAGCATACTTTCATAAAACATGCATTTTCAGTAATTCATAAGTTTCATCATATTTTTAAACCAAAAACATCTTCAAATTCATTTAAATCAGTTTCATAGAGAGAAGACATGCATATTTTGATAAATTTGTCTTTCATAGTTCAAAACACACATTATATCACCATGTCTTATAAAACATGGGTTATGCATGGGTTCATGGGAAATCATCTTTAAAACATGCAATTAATTCAATTCAGACATAAAAAGTCATAAAACAATCAATTGTATCAATATTTAAAGGAACCCACGACCTAAAAGAAGAACCCTAACTTCAATTAGAGATTCTAGACTTACAAAATTGGAGAATCTAGGGACCTTATGAAGAAAAGTACTCCATAGGTGAATACTATCATACCTTCATGCAAAAATCTTGAAGCATTAAACGATTAGGAGGCTTGATCTTGAAACCCTAGATTTCTTCTTCAACTTCTTTGAAAGATTTGGGGGTTTAAAATCATTATATAGGGCTTTGGGTAGAAGTAATAATGACATAGGATTCTATTAAAATAATTAGGTAAAGACCCTACAACCCCTGACTTAAAAATGCTGAAGTGGGTCACTAGAAGCCCAAAATGGGTCGTCAACATTACCACGACCCTTCAAACGGGTCGTGAAGAAATTCTACCCCATAAGGTTTAACTATTTTGGGAATAAAATTTTACTCCAATTTTGGAATTAGGAAAAATCGGTGTCGTTTGAAAGAGGACTTAGAGATCTTAAATTTATACGTCATGGGTAACCTAATTATATTTGTGCCAAACAATATGATCATTTGAAGTTGAACCTAAACTCTAAGTATAATTAACACCCTTCATAGACGACTTCATGGTTTGTGTAGGGCTTCACTGGCCGTTTTGATGCCCGTGTACCTTGACCAATAGACAGGGTAAACCCTAACAAACCTGAACCCCTCCATGTAATGACCCGTCTCCCTTTTCACGGACCATCTAAGGGTCCGTAGGAGGGAACCTTCTTGATGCAGGTTTCTCCTTCTTGTCACAAGCACCATAATGGGTCGTGGTCCCCTTCACGACCCATCTAGGGATCTGTAAAGGGTCCCGTCATCTAGTTTGGGTTCTTGACAAGCCCATCAGACCCCTTCCAAAACTTTTTTAAATGGAAGGAGTTACAACTATCTTCAGTTAGGTAATCAGAATACTCTTCCTTAATGAAATCAAATTCAACAAGACGTAGATCTAAATCATCAACATCTTCAATAGAGGGATCTACTAAAGTGACAGGAGTTGTGGTAGAATGATATCTAATAGCAACAAATGTAAGGGGGGGGGGGTAGAAAGAGATATAGCAGTAGTAGTGGAGTAGAAGGAGTTGTAGTTGAATGAGATATACTATCAATGGAACCATTTGTAGTAAAAGAGTATTCAACTAACCCAACTTGTTCATTTACTTTATTAAAATTGAACCCAATTCCTCCATATACCATTACTAGCCATTCCGTCCAGTAATTGATTATATATTCAAGGTATGCTATTCGTCCCAGCTTTCAAATTTCTCTATCCTAACAACATTTGAAGCCTAAATTATTGAATAGACCATATGAGTAGGGATACAACTTTGTGGACCTCCACTCGGGCTTTTTCGGATATCCCATTACAAATAATTTCTAATAGAATGTTGATTGCCTAAAGAAGTGCTTCAACAATCAAGTGCTTTAGAAGAACAACTTAAGTCTACAATATTCATATCATTGTCAATATCTTAAAAAATGCCACTATTAGGTGGTTTAATAGTAAATGTGCAAGTTTTTGTGTATTACAATTATTTAATGTAGCATCTTAATAAAAAAATAGGACATTATATCCAAATCAACAGAAGTAATTTTTGTAACTTCCAACCAACAGTGTAAGTTGGTTGTCCACTAGTCAAATCTACCACTAAACCATAATACCATCTTAAAGTAAGCGAAGTATATTATGTATAACGTTACATGAATAATACATTGATTATATAAACTAACACAAACACCATATTTTTGGACATGAACAATTTTTTATTACGATACCCTAACTCCGCCCCTATGTATACTTTTAAGTTAAAAGTTGTTTATTTTACAATGTAAAAATCAACTGGAGAGGAATGTGAACTCACATATTCGAGTTGAAACTGATAAATTGAAGTTTGAATTGTTGAGGTACAAATAAGCTTTGGGCAATATATCTTGCCCTACTTATGGTGGCCATCGTATCAACATCGGTGATCTGCCTTTTGGTGAATGTAAATAGAGGAATGAAAATGTATACCACCTTCACAACAAATATACTACCATTAGTAATTTGAAGGTATAAATTTTAAGCTGATCAAACTAACGTATACAAATAATTTTGATTTATGTGTTAAGTATATACTAATAAAATGCAACAATTACAAAAAATTGAGTTTCACATACTTGTTTAAGCTGTTTCACGTCATAAAATTTGACCACTAATCTTTATGAATATAAATAAATAACCAACATCATCAAAAATAATATACTAGCAATTATTTACCTTTACAACATGCATATATAAGTATATTCTTGTTTTCACAATTCATGAAAATTTATCAAGCAGTAAATAGTTACACCAAAAACAAGAATTAATTATGAGATATGTCATTATTCTAACACTAAAATATTCGTAATTAACCAAGAAAAATCTATAAGAATTCGTTGCTAATTTAATATTAAATAAAAAATAATAATCATTAATTGTTTACTGATAAAAACATATTTAACACTAATTCGAGTACTCCAATTAAAAAAATTCAAACAACGACAAGTTTCTTAGCCGTAATTTTCACATACTTAATTCAAATATTGTGTTTGACCGAATCTAATAAATTTAGTCTAAATTCTTTATTTTTCTTAACTCATTTATTTAATGTAAACATTATTAATATTGAATTGAGCATAATAAAAAGTTGACTTTAATTCTAAATTTGGTCTTACTTACGCTTTAAATCCTAAATCTACCGTGATACCTACACACTCTTCTTACTCTTTCTTGAACCCACCCCACCCCACCCACCCATTAACCCCACCAACACCGCCTCCTCGTGGATTGAATAAAAAAGACACTTACTACATTTAATTCAACCTCACCATCTCTATTTCATACCTTGCAATTACTCCTCCGTTCCTCAGTTTTTATTTTCCTCTTCTTCATAGCTTTCTCCTCCAATTCTCAAAATTCCTATTTTTATTTCCACACGACGGAAGCCCTATACTCTTTTCATCTTTAATTTTTCCTTTTTCATATATTGTCAAACTTAGTACATGTCAGAATCTTGACTTGTTTCACCATAAATAAAGCTCTCCGCGTTTCACTCTCCACACAAAAAATGTTAAAAGCTCTTTCTTTTGATAGCTTTAATAGCAGCAAGAAAGCGCTTTACTTCACTTGAGTATGTCGACATACCCCAAAAAGTCATTTTTTACGTTCCCCCTCCTTTAAGATGAATTAATATGTCTATATACCTAACAACGTCAATTAAACTCCTTCTACGACTCGAATTACATTAAGTTAAAAAAATACACTTTTTCATTTTTTTGATGACTTTATCATTGACTTTCTTAATTATGTTATTACTTTAGGATTTTTAGAGTGGAGGAAGCCAGCCATACATTCCCATCCGGCAAGTTGGATGTCGTCGTTGGCTGAAAATGATGGAACTGATATTGGGGTTTGGCTTCGTCAAGTAAGAAAATATTTTTTTAATGTAACTTATCCATCTATCTATCTATCTATCTATATATATATATATATATATATATATAAATTATTTTGTTTAAATGTTATAATATTTTTAAGACAACTAATCAATTTTTTTCCTTCTAAAATTCATATAAATTGAACTAACTTCTTAATTATCCACCGTACTCACATTTGGTTTTTAATCTAATTTATCTATAATCACAAAAAGTAATGTTGAACTTTTCTAAAGTTCCAATTCTTAATGATATCTTCTTAATTCCTTTATGGTTTTCCAATTTGATTAAATCATACTTCCATTTTTGCCAATACAAGTTTTATTTGATATATTATTTAAACGAAATATTTTTTTTAATTCCTAACTTATTTAAATGTTAAAAAATACAATGTAAGGTTCAACAAGATAAATAACTCTTTTTTCTATTTTTGCGTGATAAAACCTTCATAAAACTTGGGAACCGTGTTAAGGACTTGTTTTCTTTTATTTAATTGGTATTGATCCACAAATAGTTGACTAAATTCCAAGCATTTTCATCATTGTTTTTTACTATATGCTAAGTCAAACTAATTAAATAGACCCTTTTTACTTAAAAAAATGACTTATGTCCCTTTCCTTTTCTTCTTGTAAATTTTATTAGACTTCAACTTGTTCTTTCTTCACTTTCTTACAACGAATATAAAAAGTATATCATTTAGAGCATATTACCTCACACTCATACTTCCTTGAGGAAGTACATGAACTCAAGAACCTGAGCTTCCCTCATCTCCAGGAGAAAGAACCTATCAAGAAAAGCAACCTTTAATTTCTTCCAATCAAAAGGACCCACATCTCATGTTCTCTCTTATTTCCATTGGTTGTACAAAATTTGAGAAAAACGTTTAAGTTGATAACAGGCCAATCCTTCCTTCTCCACCCACGTAACTCCCATGATCATCAAAACATTGTAGACCTCATGTACGAACTCTTAAGGATCTTCCTCAACGTTCGAACCATAAAACTCCAGAGGATTCATCTTAGTGAATTCCCTGAATCTAGAAGTCGTAGTACCCACATTTGATTTCACGGGAAAAACAACTTCCCTATTGGTTTGGGTCATCACAGCTTAAGCCAACACTTGAAAAGCAGCCCTAAATTCTGCATTAGTCACTTTCTCGGCCAACGGATCAACCAGAAGTTGAGGAGGTCGGGAGGAGATTCTTGTTCCCATTATCCTACACATTCTTTCTAGTATAATCTCTTGGAGTAGCCATATCATGCAGAGCATCACATATGTATTAGGAGATAGACCTTATAGATTTAAACTCTATCACATGACTTAAGAGTAATGAAAGGAGTGGAGTTTCCTAAATATCTTGTACAATTTTAGTCATAAATTTGGCGCGCTTCAAACTCATGAACAAGACTCTACTCGACGTGATTTATGCATCCTAGGATCATTTCAAACTTTGTGCTATGATTTCTAAGTTTTTCACGATTCAAGGGTACACCATAGATATAACATGGCGTATAGAATCCCCAAGGACCCCATACGAGCCACTTAACTTTCATAACATATGAAATAGAAATATAAGTGTAAAACTGTAATGACCCAAAGTACCCCTATGCATAACTGACGTACTCAATCTCGAAGATGTCTTATACATTCTCTTAGCATACATCACGGCATACCATAGATAGAGAAAAATGTGGAAAATTTAAAACATTTACATAAAAAGTATACTTAGACTTCTCACATATCGTATATGGAGTTTACATAGGCTCCTCACTTATGAAGTTCACATAGACTTCTCATTTAGCATAATCAATTCATTTAAGTAGTCTAATACTTCATCTAACATATAAACCATCTATAGAGAATAACAACATTTGGGCATAGCACGTACAAGTACAATATACCACATATAGGCTTACAACAATAGTCTCAAGATAAGGAATGCTTAAGTGTCTTTAGACATAGACAATACTACTAAAGCTAGATATGTTTCACCATCCTCGAAACTTGAGGACTCACCAATAACTTGGGAAAAGATCCAAGTCTTTCTTGCAAATTGCCTTGAACTACTCAACGGCCCGAACCTATAATATTTGGGAAAAGGGAAGAAAATATGGGTTAGTACATCACACGTACTAAGTATGCATCTATGCATAAAAATCATCAATGCATGAGAAAAAGGGACATTTTTGTTAAAATCATGCTTCTAAGAATTTAACCCAACATGCACATGTAATACGCATCACAAGTACATTAAACATAATATCAAACCAACATGTAGACAACCTAACAATACTTGTCCAATGCCAAGAATATAGTCCCATAGCCCTATCCAAAGCTAGGTATCATATTAGTCACCCAATTCAAACATACAACATAACCTCATATCTCATCATGACATGATTTGTACATAAGATCATATATAACTTGACATACATAACATATGACCAACTTAATCATAAAAGGGCCCCACTAGAACCATCCCTTAAGATCCCACATGTGCAATGTGTAAGAGAAGTCTCATACCCTCCCTCACAATATGTAGAAACCTTTAAGAAAAGCCCTAATAATAGTTCATACACTTAAGTTGTTCATTTACTTTTACATTAGGGAAATAAGTGGAATAACTGACATGACACCATGAGATCTACATGGAACCCGATGTTCTACTCCCACACCAAAAAGAGAGGGTTAACACTTGCCTAAGGTGTAACCTTTTGTACATAGCTATATAGGTGGATCCACTAAGCTAAAGTCCTATGTGGGAACATAGTTAAGGGTCGAGGAGATTGTTATTAGAAACCCTAACTTGCTAAACGTGGGGTTTCCATCTCATGAGACAACACATATATTGGGAACCCGGACTTACTAAACGCGAGGAACCATGTGGGAGTCGGACTTGCTAAACGTGAGACCCTCATCTCATTTACATCCCATTTCGGTGCTAAGCATTTATTCCTTTTAGTAACCATCATTAGTTAAAACATATTTTCACATTAGCCTTCACTAGACCCTTATGTGAACGTCTTATAATAATCGCTCTTAGGTGACCATAAGTGAGAACAATTCTTTCACTATAGGAACAATTAAACAAGTGAGTAAACCTTTCACTTAACACTTTACTATAATCATGAAGAACATTTTCAATCATATAACCATCGTATCATAACACACATAATTACTTCATAGTTTATTCTAGTGCCTAGGGTTAAGGGTGAGGAATACTTGTCATCAACAACACAACAACACATTAGACATAGGTCATCACTATCTAAGTAACTCACCTTTCATAATTGAACTCAAGAGAGAATCAACAATCGTACCTTCATGCCATTCATGGGACTTCACACTTCAACCACTCAAGAATGTATAACCAATACATAAAACAAAGTAATTAATGATGTAACTTTATAGTTAACATCAAAGTAAACCATTATCATGTTCATCCCATTCAACAATTCACTTTACTAAATACAAGGTTTGGGGAAATTGGGGAAAGACACGGGTCTAGGGAAAACTCATAGGAAATCATCAATTAACCATCAACATATACTTAAACAACATTAACTCATCATAATTCACCACGATTGATTCATAATTAGTTTTTCAAAGAAGACCCATATACAGAAGAAAACCCTAATTTTGGGAGATTTAGAAACCATCTTTTGGAGGGACCTCTTGGGTAAAGGAATACCAAAATCAAAAGAAACCATATATTAGATACTAATAGTCACAAATTTGAGTCTAACTTTGATGAATTTGGCCTTCTTATTCAAGCTTCAAGGTTACTTTAATGGAGGTTGGGGTAGATAGAATGTAGAGAGATGTGGGAGAAATTGGGTATCAATTTGTGGTTGAGTTTTGAAGTGGGAATGGGGTGATACATGAGCTAAAATCATTATCTATTCAACCCCTAAAATACCCAAACTACCCTTCATTAAGTTGTACTTCAAAAATGAATTCCAACTTGACCATAGCTGTGAAAGCCCGCTCACTTTCACGCCCACTTCACGAGCCGTGAAGTTCTTAACAGCCCATGGTGGTGGTCGTGAAGGGTGAGGCAATAGCTCCCCAAACATGTCACCTAAAATATTTTCTAAGTTAACTTAACGAGCCCCTTGCCCCTTCTGTGAACATGCACCACGTCCCGTCAAGTGGCTCGTGGTGCTCTTATGTAGTAGCTCCCTCAAAACAACCCTAATCCAAAAATACCTAAGGCAACACCACAGTAAGCCTTTCCCTTTCGTCAAGTTCACCACAATTTGTGAAGTGGATCGTGGTGCCTTGGAAAGTAGCTCGTAAAATATGGCATCCCCATACTTTTCCAAGGCATCTTCACGAGCTCCCACTTTTCCTTGGTCATGACCACGATCCGTGGTTATGCTCGTGAAGTTGAGGCAGTATCCTCCCTTTTTTAAGGCGTGCTTGGCCTTTGGCCTTGGCTTGCCTCTCAAGGGAGGGAACTCCTACCTTGGCCTTGACCTTTAGACCATCTATTACACTCATATATCCTTCTCCATCATCTCCACATGGTTACTAAAACAACCCCTTTCTGAACCACCTTACACCACTAGCACCACCCTAGTTTAGGTTACTAGTTTATCGGATGTCATGGTTGTTTCTTAGCATTTTTGTTCTAGTACTCCTCAACCAAGTTATTTACACTTATTTAGGTTTAGAATCTTCATAAATCATTTAATGAGTCTCTAGCATAGGTCATAGAATTCCTAGAGTATTACAAAAACAATAGTCCAAGTCAATAGTTTTATAAAGAAAACATTAAGTCTATTACACTCGTCTCAATATAGCCATCTAATATAATACAATGAAATTGTGCCTAGACCATACATCATGTTCAAAATGTGAAATACATGAAAGAAATTAAAACAATAGAATCTATCCTAAGAGCTTGAGGACTCACCAAAGCTTGAGAATCTCGATATCAACCAGTAGCCACAAAACTGTGAAATCTGACTTTCAGACTTTTCATATGGAGAAATGTAGGAAAGAGTATGTGTTAGTAAAAAAATATACCCAGTATGATACCTATGCATAAAATATTTAAATCATGTTAAAAGGGATATTTCATTTCATGACATGAAATTTACCAAGCTAAGACATGATTTAAGAGAGTTAAAATTATAAGTCATAAAATCATGGTCAATGCAAGCTAACATCATTTAAAGCCTTTAAAAAATATGCGATATTTCATTACGTAATCTTAGTTCATTATAAATGTGGGAATTATCCTTAACCGACATAGAGACCATGTGATTTATAACATGATTCCTCGATGTCTACCACACCGAAAAGGGTTATCCTACTCGCAGAGGTGAGGAACATAAATTCTAAGCTAAAGTGAATTCCATAACTAATGTTGATCTAGACAATTATCCTATGGGACAGTCACATCTGGGTTTACCCCCTAGACGTAACCGTCGTCGTCGTCCTCTTCGAGGACTAAGACTAGCCCCTTAATTATCATCATCGCATTCACAAGTCAAAAATATGGAAGAATTTAAAACTTTTAACGATATTTAATTGGAGGTTTACATAGACCTCTATATACACGTAATAGTATTATTATCGAGTATACATAGATTCTTTGTATAAGAAGATTACTTAGTCTTCTACTTTTATTTCACATACATATATAAGATAGAAATAGAGTCATAAAATCCGTCTCATCTCATAACCATCTAGAATGACAATATAAACTTGGGTATAGCCCTACAACAATAAAAGTAAGCCACAAATAGGCTTTATACAACTTGTTCTCAAATGAAAGATATATTCAACATAAGTGTCAAAAAATCTAATCAAATCCATAGGTAGAATATCAGCATCATCCTCGGGAAAATGAGGACCTACCACTTGGATGATAAGAGTATCCAAGCCTACTTCTAGATCGCCTCGAACCAAACCCCAACGATCAGAACCTAAAATATTTGGGACAAAGGGAGAAAATGGGGTTAGTACGCCACATGTACTAAGTATGAGACCATATGCACATATAACAACCAAACATGATAAAAAGGGTCATTTAGTTAAATCATGACATTCTACCTATTTAAGGACTTATGCACAATCCACAAACTATACCAACCATTTAGACATGTTTAATAATTCAAATAAGCTATATGCATATCAACATACTTGAACCCATAATCTCATATAAATCTATCACCAAGTAATAACATCACAAGCATGAAATAAGAGATCATCATGTGAATAGTAAAGCAAGACAACTAATCATAATCCTCATAAAGTCAACAACTGCAATGACCAAGAAAAGCCCCATAACCTCACTCAATCAAGTAACCCAATAAGAACTATAAATAGTAATTCACTTTACCTAACATAGCCTTCAAGTACATATAAGTTCATACTTTAGCAATACAGACCAATTACTTGTTCATAATCATCATAATCATCATAATCATCATATAAGGTCAATTACATTTATCATCATTTTTATACATAATATTAACCCCCTAAAGCTCCTATCAAGGCAAACTAGTGCAAGGCATAGGTAGAGTCCCATACCCCTACCTAATCTAAGTCAAACCCTTCAAGTCACTTTAGTTAGTCTATACATCATTACTTCATTTTAGTTTTAGGGAACACTTGCCTTAACTGACATAGATCACATGAGCTAATGTGGAATCCGGTGTTGTAAAACCTTACACCGATGGAAGGTGGTCTACCATCCAAAATAGAACCTAACATAAACATAGTTTTCTAGGTGGATCCACTAGCTAGTCTTCCTATGGGGGCAACATAGTTCAAAAACTAAGAGATAGGTATTTCCCTCTACATACCACTTGTTAATTGGGGCCTCATCTCATGGGAATCAATGAAATGAGTATCCCTCAAAGGGGAGTCAATATCACATATAGAACTATAGGGTAAAACTTCCTCTATTGGAAAGCCATCACCTCCCATTGTCAAGTTCACTCGGTGATAAGCTATGTCCATTATTGAAATGTCTTTAATATTTATTTATCAATCATAACTTAGTTTAGGTCATAGGGTCTAGACCTTGTATAATCATCATCATAATAGCCCAATAGGAATTGCATGAGTATAATCCTTTCATCATAATTCTCGTAAGTAAGTTTAACAGATTACATACTATTTCATAATAAGGCACATTGGTAACCACCATCATCCTTATAACTTTACATCTTAATCAACCTCACAACCATAAGCAAGACATTTAAATTCAATATCATATCACCCTATCAATCCTAAACAAGGCATACTCCAACACAATCACCATGACTTAATCACAATTAATCATAATTGAAGCAAAGTGTAGGGATCACAAGACTTACCAAGTCTCCTTCACAATCCTCATCAAGATGTTACCCTTAACCCTTAGTTCAACTCAATTAGGTCATCAAATTACCATAATTAAATAACAATATAATCACAAGGCTAAAAGAATCACTACATCACAATTCGATAATATATCAAAGTTTAGGATTAAGTCAAATCATCATACCCTAGATCACTTCTCAAGAACTAGTATGAAAGACTATACATCATCCTAATTCATTCATAATTAGCATAAAAACATCATCTAGTAGTAATTCAACCCTTAACCAAGTCAATTGAATGAACAAGATAAAATATAAGTAAAGATCACAACCTAGGGTTAGAGACTTAGGATCATGTTCTTCAATTTAGGCAAGACCATCAACAATTACCATAATCAAGTTAAAATACATGTTAATATATTCAATATAACCTAAAGAAAACATCAACAACTCAATTCATAACTTCAAATTCGTAATTGGATAAAACCCATTTGAAAACTCTAGATTTGAAAACACTTTGAATGAACCCTTTTAGGAAAGAGGTCTCAAAGGTGAAGAGATCCCATACCTTAACGTTTTGACAAATATTTGAAGATGAATTCGTCCCTTTCTAGCCCCCAAATCCCTTCCTTGTCTTAGTCTTCAATGGTGTCTTCTAATAGATAGAGAAAGTTGAGAGAAGGAAGAGAGTTTATTTTGTTAGTTGTGTTTAGACTAATGAGGGTTGGGGTCTTTATATGAGGGGTTAAATTTGTTAATTAATCTTCCATAATACCCTAACTAACCACCAAGACCTTTACTTACTTAATTTGAACTTAACTTAATTTGAGCAGTAAAATAGTCCCTCACAGACAGAACCCAGCCAATGGGCCGTCTGTGAGTCGATGGTTGGTCCTCCCTCCGTCCTGCACACCGTCGTCTTGGTCAAAGACTTGTGCTGGCGAGGCTTTTCCAATTTGTATAAGTGTGGGACGACGTCTGTCATCGACATCCCGTCGATCCACACACGAGCAGTCCCTTGACTCTCGTGGTTTGCTACACTTCCCAGGCAGTTTGACACCAACGTGCAAGGGTCCTCCTCAAGGGCCCTTGGTTGGTCCTTGGGGAGTCCTACCCGGATGTTTCGACCATGAAACATATTAAAAACTTATTAGCTACCCTTTCACCACTTTTAATGAATTTCCGACTCCTAAAAGCTAGTCAAATAGGCTTAGGAACACTAGCACCTCTTTGAACCAACTTTCGAACGTCATGGATGTTCTTGGACGTTTTGGTTTCTAAACTTCCTAAATGACCTATATTCATTAAACAAACCTTAAAAATAGTGTCTATACGTCATGACACCTATGTTAGGCTTAACTACACGTCTAATATTTTCGAAGTGTTACATTATCCCCCCCTTAGGAACATTCGTACCCGAATGACACATAATTCCTTTAAAGAAAGGAATAGACTCAAGACTAGCAGCCCAACAAACATCAATACAATAGAACATAATACCTATCATTTCAATCAAGGCAATTCAAAACTTCAATTACCAAATATGAGACTCAAACATTACTTCATGAGGCATTTCCTTCTCACAACAACAACGTGAGCTCAATATGACACATATGAGTCAGATATAATCAAGTTCAACTGATCAACATGATATACACTAATTCATAAGGACTAAACATGTCAAAATGCACAACATGACTCAAAACAAGCCCAAAAGCAAAAATTTCAAATACAAGGCACAATCACAGTGTATTTTTCAAAAATGCATCTTTTGCAAATCTTCAAACAAAAATCAAGAAACTTCAATTCCTAGTCATATCTATATTACTAAAAAGAATGACTAACCTTAATTATCAAGAAGATGAGGGTAACGGCACTTCATGTCGGCCTTGGCCTCCCATGTTGCACCCTCAACTAGGTGATTTTTCCATAACACTTTTATGGATACCACCTCTTTTGTTCGTCAACCTTTTCACTTGCCTATCAAGGATTTGAACCGGAACCTCCTCATAAGAGAGGTTATCCTTGACACCAAGACCTCAATAGGGAGAATGGACTCGGGATCACCGACACACTTTTTAAGCATAGAGACATGGAAAACCGGATGAACCGAAGCCAATTCACTAGGCAACCTCAACTCATAGGAAACCTTACCAACCCTTTGCAAGATTTCATAGGGACCCACATAACGAGGACTGAACTTCCCTTTCTTGCCAAACCTAACAACTCCTTTCATAGGTGAAATTTTTAAATACACTATATCACCTTCTTCAAACTCAAGATCCATCCTTCTATGATCGGCATAAGACTTTTGCCGACTATAGGCTGTTTGCAAGCGATTTCTTATAATATGAACTTTTTCCAAAGTCTTATAAATCAAATCGGGAACAAGAATCTAATACTCACCGACTTCAAACAACCCAATAGGAGACCTACACCTCCTACCATACAAGGCTTCATAGGGAGCCATGGAAATGGATGAATGTAAACTATTATTATAAGCAAACCCTACCAAAGGCAAATGCTTATCCCAACTCCCTTTGAAATCGATGACACAAGCTCTAAGCATATCCTTAAGGGTTTAAATAGTACGTTCCACTTGACCATCCGTTTGAGGATGAAAATCGGTACTCAACTTCTCTTAGTACCCAACCTTTCTTGAAACGACCTCCAAAACCTAGATGTGAATTGTGCACCCCTATCCGATATGATGGATAACGGAATATTATGGCGACATAAACTCACATATATGATGTTCTTAGCATAATCTTCTGCCGAATAAGTAGACTTGACGGGAATAAAACGAGTGGACTTGGTCAAACTATCAACCACCACCCATATTGAGTCATATTTCTTTTGAGTCTTAGGTAAACCTACCACAAAATCCATATTGATGTCTTCCCACTTCCAAGTAGGAATTTGGATTTGTTATAGTAAGCCACCCAGTTTTAGATGCTCGGCTTTGACTTGTTTGCAATTTGGACATTGGGCAACAAACTCCGCTATGTCCTTTTTCAAACCTTCCCACCAATACACCTTCCTAAGGTCATGATACATCTTTGTTGACCCCGGATGAATGGAATAGTGGGACCCATGAGCTTCTTCAAGGATACGGTTTCTCAAATCATCTACATTAGGGACACACAAATGCCCTTGATATCTCAAAACACCCCCCCCTTAAGGAGAATGACTCATTTAACTTGCCAAGAACCGATTCTTTCAACACCATTAATGGTTTATCAAGGTGTTGTTTAGTCTTCACCTCAACAACCAAAGATGATTCGGAGTTATGATGGACCATCACACCACCATTTGGAGAACCTTCTAATCTCACACCCAACCTAGCCAACCTATGAACCTCTTTCACTAGGTCCTTTTTGGCTTCTTCAACGTGAGACACACTACCCATAGACAAACAACTAAGAGCATCCGCTACCACATTCGCCTTGCCCTGGTGATAGAGAACACTCATATCATAGTCTTTCAACAACTCTAGCCATCTTCTTTGTCGAAGATTCAACTCATTTTGGGTAAATACATATTGGAGACATTTATTATCGGTGAACGCATCAACATGGACACCATACAAATAATGCCTCCAAATTTTCAAAGCAAACACCACGGCCGCTAACTCAAGATCATGAGTGGAATAGTTCCTCTCATGCACCTTGAGTTCTTAGATGCATATGCAATCATTTTACCATATTGCATAAGCACACACCTCAAACCCACACGGATGTATCACAATACACAACGAAGCCCTTTGTACCCTCTGGTAAAGTCAACACCGGAGCGAAAGTAAGCCTATCTTTCAAGATTTGGAAGCACTTTTCATATGATTCTGACCACTCAAACTTCTTACTCTTTTGGGTCAAGGTTGTCAAGGGAGATGCAATGGACGCAAAACTATCTACAAACCTCCGATAAGAACCCGCTAGACCCAAGAAAATCCTAATGTCGATTGGAGTCAATGGTCTAGGTCAATTTCTTACCGCCTAAGTTTTCCTTGGATCAACCTCAACACCGTCACTAGAGATGATGTGACCAAGAAATGCCACCGACCTCAAACAAAACTCACATTTTCTATACTTGGTTAATAATTGATGCTTTTTAAGGGTTTGGAATACTACGCTCAAATGCCCCATGTGATCACTCTCATTTTTCAAATATACCAAGATGTCGTCAATTAACACAATGACAAGAGAATCTATGTAACTTTAAACACCCTATTCATTAGGTCCATAAATGCCTCCGGAGCATTAGTGAGACCAAAGACATAACCAAGAATTCATAGTGCCCATATCTAGTTCGGAATGGCGTCTTTGGTATATCCTCACCTCTCACCCTAAGTTGGTGATACCTCGATCTCAAGTCAATTTTGGAAAAGTAGCTTTTCCCTTGGAGTTGATCAAACAAGTCATCAATCCGAGGGAGAGGATACTTATTCTTAATTGTGACTTTGTTGAGTTGGCGATAATCAATACACATTCTCAAGGACCCATCTTTCTTCTTCACAAAAAAGACCGGAGCACCCTTTGGAAAATACTAGGCCTTATGAAGCCCTTGTCTAGTAAATCTTTAAGTTGTGCCTTCAACTCCTTCAATTCGGCCGAGCCATCTGATAAGGAGGAATATAAATGGGGTTTGTTTCCGGTAGCAAATCGATACCAAAATCAATTTCCCATTCGGGAGGAATACCGGGAAGCTCATTATGGAGGACCTCCACAAATTCACTCACTACGGGGACCGACTCAATTGGAGGAATTTTGGAGTCAAGATGTTGGACTCTCACTATATGATATAGGAACCCCTTAGAGATAAGTTTGCAAGCCTTTAAAGAAGAAATGATACGACCTCTAGGAATTGAACTTCCCCCCTTCCACTCAACAACGGGTTCATTTGGGAAATTAAATCTCACAACCCCTTGTCCTACAATCAATAGTGGCAAAACAAAAATGCAATCAATCCATACCCAAAATAATATCAAAATCAAGCATATCTAGTTCTACTAGATCAATCTTGGAAACTCTATTGGGCAACATGATAGGACAATCCCTCTATACCCTCTTTGCAACAACCGACTTACCCATCGGTGTAGACACTAAGAAAGTCTCATGCAAGATATCGGGTAAAGTAGTAAAATTTATAGCTACAAGAAGTGTAACAAAAGACAATGTAGCACCCGGATAAAGTAAAGCATAAACATTTATCGAAAAGACTTGTAACATACAGGTCACCACATTGGGAGAGGTCTCTTGCTCACCCATCATACGAAGAGCATAGAACCGGTTCTTCTTTGGAGCATCACTAGAACCACTGCTTGACCACTCTTATCTTGTCCTTTCATGTTAGGAAAATTTTGAACCTTGTGTCCACTCTTTCCACAACCAAAACAATTACCCGTTCAAACAAACATTCACCGAAATGACCCTTTCCACACTCGGCACATGTAGGCTTCTCATTAGGTGAGTTCCCACTCTTTCCCTTTTGAGCTCTAGGTTAAGCCACCTTGTCATCACGAGCCTTAGGTAACTTGTACGAAACTTGATTAGAGAACCTCTTTTTGAACCTAGGCTTGTCTTGAATTTCAAGCCTACCCTTGGAAGAACCACCTTCAAGGGACCTTGACCTCTTAGCATCTCTAGTCTTCCTTCTAGCCCGTGACTCCTCAACTTGTCTAGAATGCACCATAAGCCGAGAGATTTTGATATTGTCATGTAGCATGGACGAATGACAATCTTCTTCCAAATCATCCGACACTCCCATCACAAAGTGGCTCATTTCATCTCTAGGATCGGAAACCAAAAAAGGAGCATATTTTGACAATTGAGTAAATTTCATGGAATACTCAAGAACACTCATACCTCCTTGACGAAGGTTGATGAACTCCACCACTTTGGCCTCCCTAATCTCCCTAGGAAACAACTGATCTAGAAATGCCTTCTTGAAAATCTCCCAAGTTACAGGTCCACCCCGAAGAGGCAGATTATCCCTCAATTAAACATACCAAGTTTGAGCCACATCTTTGAGTTGATATGTGGCTAACTCGGCCTTCTCACTAGTTCTTAACACCATGGCAAAGAGTATCTTATAAAATTCATCGATGAACTCTTGGGGGTCTTCATCCACCCTAGATCCATAGAAAGTAGGAGGGTTCATCCTAGTGAAGTCCCTTAGGCGAGATGCCGTAGTAGAGACTTGTAGGTTGGCTCAGGGTACTACCTCCCAATTAGCTTGGGCTGTCATAGCTTGGGCTTGAAGAGTAGCGGCTTGAGCTTGAGTAGTAATGGCTTATGCCATTTGGAGAAGGGCAGCCCTTATCTCATCATCCGTCAAAGGCGGAGGATTGGCCAGAACTTGTTCAACATTAACCTCCTCTTCAAGTGAAGGATATTGATCACCACGGGGAGGAGCTCCCGCATTAGCAACCTCATCCTCAAGCCTACGAGCCGCATTCCTCCGAGTATTCATTGCATATAACCAATACAAGGTTTAGGTGAAAGCACATAATAGTTACTCTAGAGGCACGACATTGGATTTCCAAGAAAGAGAGAGAGATTCCTAAGCATCATATAGATTTCTATTCATAAGTGTGGCGCACTTCACAATTATGAGTACGAATCTATATAGAAGTGGTTGAGAGAGACATCATCATCAAGGATAATTAACTTCATGCTCTGATACCAAGTTTGTCACATCCGAGTTCATCCCCTAGACATAACCGTCATCGTCGTCCTCTCCGAGGACTAAGACTAGCCCCTTAACTATCATCATCGCATTCACAAGTCAAAAATACGGAAGAATTTAAAACTTTTAACTATATTTAATTGGAGGTTTACATAGACCTCTACATACACGACATAGTATTATTATAGAGTATACATAGACCCTTTGTATAAGAAGATTACTTAGTCTTCCATTTTATTTCACATACATATATAAGGTAGAAATAGAGTCATAAAATCCGTCTCATCTCATAACCATCTAGAAAGACAATATCAACTTGGGCATAGCCCTACAATAATAAAAGTAAGCCACATATAGGCTTTATACAACTTGTTCTCAAATTAAAGATAGAGTCAACATAAGTGGCTTAAATTCTTATCAAATCCATAGGTAGAATATCGGCATCATCATCGGGAAAATGAGGACCTACCACTTGGATGATAAGAGTATCCAAGCCTCTTTCTAGATCGCCTTGAACCAAACCTCAACGACCGAAACCTAAAATATTTAGGACAAAGGGAGAAAATGGGGTTAATACGCCACATGTACTAAGTATGAGACCATATGCACATATAACAACCAAAAATGCTAAAAAGGGACATTTAGTTAAATCATGACATTCTACCTATTTAAGGACTTATGCACAATCCACAAACTATACCAACCATTTAGACATGTTTAACAATTCAAATAAACTATATGCACATCCATATAATTAAACCCATAATCTCATATAACTCTATCACCAAGTAATAACATCACAAGCATGAAATAAGAGATCATCATGTAAATAGTAAAGCAAGACAACTAATCCTAATCCTCATAAAGTCAACAAGTGCAATGACCAAGAAAAGCCCCATAACCTTACTCAATCAAGTAACCCAATAAGAACCATAAATAGTAACTCACTTCACCTAACATAGCCTTCAAGTATACACAAGTTCATACTTTAGTAATAAATATCAATTACTTGTTCATAATCATCATATAAGGTCAATTACATTTATCATCATTTTTATACATAATATTAACCTTCTAAAACTCCTATCAAGGCAAACTAGTGCAAGGCATAGGTAGAGTCTCATACCCCTACTTAAGCTAAGTCAAACCCTCAAGTCACTTTAGTTAGTCTATACATCATTACTTCATTTTAGTATTAGGGAACACTTGCCTTAACCGACATAGACCACATGAGCTAATGTGGAATCCGGTGTTGTAAAACCTTACACTGATGGAAGGTGGTCTACCAGCCAAGATAGAACCTAACATAAACGTAATTTTCTAGGTGGATCCACTAGCTAGACTTCATATGGTGGCAACATAGTTCAAGAACTAAGAGATAGGTATTTCCCTCTACATACCACTTGGTAATTGGGGCCTCATTTCATGGGAATCAATGAAATGAGTGTCCCTCAAAGGGAGTCAACATAACATATAGAACTATAGGGTAACACTTCCTCTATTGGAAAGCCATCACCTCCCATTGTCAAGTTCACTCGGCGCTAAGCTAAGTCTCTTATTGAAATGTCTTTAATCTTTATTTATCAATCATAACTTAGTTTAGGACATAGGGTCTAGACGTTGTATAATCATCATCATAATAGCTCAATAGGAATTGCATGAGTATAATCCTTTCATCACAATTCTCATAAGTAAGGTTAACATATTACATACTATTTCATAATAAGCCACATTGGTAACCACCATCATCCTTATAACTTTACATCTTAATCCTCACAACCATAAGCAAGACACTTCAATTCAATATCATACCACCCTATCAATCCTAAACAAGGCATACTCCAAAACAATCACCATGACTTAATCACAATTAATCATAATTGCAGCAAAGTATAGGTATCACATGACTTACCAAGTCTCCTTCACAATCCCCATCAAGGTGTTACCCTTAACCCTTAGTTCAACTCAATTAGGTCATCAAATCACCATAATTCAATAACCAATATAATCACAAGGCTAAAAGAATCACTGCATAAAAATTCGATAATAGATCAAAGTTTAGGATTAAGTCAAATCATCATACCCTAGATCACTTCTCAAGAACTAGTATGAAAGACTATACATCATCCTAATTCATTCATAATTAGCATAAAAAGATCATCTAGTATTAATTCAACCCTTAACCAAGTCAATTGAACGAACAAGATACAATACAAGTAAAGATCACAACCTAGGGTTAGAGACTTAGGATCATGTTCTTCAATTTCGGCAAGACCATCAAGAATTACCATAATCAAGTTAAAATACATGTTAATCTATTCAATATAACTTAAAGAAACATCAACAACTCAATTCATAACTTCAAATTTGTAATTGGATGAGACCCATTTGAAAACTCTAGATTTGAAAACAGTTTGAATGAAACCTTTGAGGAAAGAGGTCTCAAAGGTGAAGAGATCCCATACCTTAACATTTTGACAAATATTTCAAGATGAATTCATCCCTTTCCATCCCCAAAAGCCCTTTCTTAGCTTAGTCTTCAATTGTGTCTTCCAATAGAGAGAGAAAGTAGAGAGAAGGAAGAGAGTTTATTTTGTGAGTTGTGTTAAGACTAATGAGGATTGGGGTCTTTATATGCTCGGCTTTGAATTGTTGGCAATTTGGACATTGGGCAATAAACTCCGCTATGTCCTTTTTCAAACCTTCCCACCAATACACCTCCCTAAGGTCATGATACATCTTTGTTGACCCCGAATGAATGGAATAGTGGGACCCATGAGCTTCCTCAAGGATACAGTTCCTCAAATCATCTACATTAGGGACACACAAACGCCCTTGATATCTCAAAACACCATCCCCCCTAAGGAGAATGACTCATTTAACTTGCCAAGAACCGATTCTTTCAACTCCATTAATAGTTTATCAAGGTGTTGTTTAGACTTCACCTTAACAACCAAAGATGATTCGGAGTTATGATAGACCATCACACCACCATTTAAAGAACCTTCCAATCTCACAACCAACCTAGCCAACGTATGAACCTCTTTCACTATGTTCTTTTTGGCTTCTTCAATGTGAGACACACTACCCATAGACAAACAGTTTAGAGCATCCGCTACAACATTCGCCTTGCCGGGGTGATAGAGAACACTCATATCATAGTCTTTCAACATCTCTAGCCATCTTTTTTGTCGGAGATTCAACTCCTTTAGGTTAAATACATATTAAAGACTTTTATGATCGGTGAACACATCAACATGGACACCATACAAATAATGCCTCCAAATTTTCAAAGCAAACACCACGGCCGCTAACTCAAGATCATGAGTGGGATAGTTCCTCTCATGCACCTTGAGTTGCCTAGAAGCATAGGCAATCACTTTACCATGTTGCTTAAGCACACACCTCAAACCCACATGGATGCATCACAATACACAAAAAAATCCTTTGTACCCTCTGGTAAAGTCAACACCGGAGCGGAAGTAAGCCTATCATTCAAGATTTGGAAGCTCTTTTCACATTCTTCTGACCACTCAAACTTCTTACTCTTTTGGGTCAAGGTAGTCAAGGGTGATGCAAAGGACGCAAAATTATCCACAAACCTCCGATAATAACCCGCTAGACCCAAGAAACTCCTAATGACGGTTGGAGTCAATGGTCTAGGTCAATTTCTTACCACCTTCGATTTCCTTGGATCAACCTCAACACCCTCACTAGAGATGATATGACCAACAAATGCCACCGACCTCAACAAAAATTCACATTTGCTATACTTGGCAAAAAATTGATGCTTTTTTAGGGTTTGCAATACCACCCTCAAATGAACCATGTGATCACTCTCATTTTTCGAATATACAAAGATGTCTTCAATGATAATAATGACAAGAGAATCTAGGTAACTTCGAAACACCCTATTCATTAGGTCCATAAATGCCTCCGAAGCATTGGTGAGACCAAAGACATAACCAAGAACTCATAGTGCACATATCTAGTTTTGAATGCCGTCTTTTCATATATCCTCACCTCTCACCATAAGTTGGTGAAACCCCGATCTCAAGTCAATTTTGGAAAAGTATCTTGCCCGTTGGAATTGATCAAACAAGTCATCAATTCGAGGGAGAGGATACTTATTCTTAATTGTGACTTTGTTGAGTTGGCGATAATCAATCCACATTCTCAAGGACCCATCATTTTTCTTCACAAACAAGACTGGAGCACCCCATGGAGAAATACTAGGCCTTATGAAGCCCTTGTCTAGTAAATCTGTAAGTTGTGCCTTCAACTCCTTCAATTCGGCCGGAGCCAACCGATAAGAAAGAATAGTAATGGGGTTTGTTTATGGTTGCAAATCGATACCAAAATAAATTTCCCGTTAGGGAGGAATACCGGGAAGGTCATTAGGAAAGACCTCCACAAATTCACTCACTACGGGGACCGATTCAATTGGAGGAATTTCGGAGTCATGATCTTGGACTCTCACTATATGATATAGGCAGCCCTTAGAGATCATTTTGCAAGCCTTTAAACAAGAAATGATACGACCTCTAGGAATAGAACTTCCCCCCTTCCACTCAACAACGGGTTCATTTGGGAAATTAAATCTCACAACCCCTTGTCCTACAATCAATAGTGGCAAAACAAGAATGCAACCAATCCATACCCAAAATAATATCAAAATCAAGCATATCTAGTTCTACTAGATCAATCTTGGAAACTCTATTGGGCAACATGATAGGACAATCCCTCTATACCCTCTTTGCAACAACCGACTCACCCACCGGTGTAGACACTAAGAAAGGCTCATGCAAGATATCGGGTAAAGTAGTAAACTTTATAGCTACAAGAGGTGTAACAAAAGACAAAGTAGTTCCCGGATCAAGTAAAGCATAAACATATATAGAAAAGACTTGTAACATACCAGTCACCACATCGGGAGAGGTATCTTGCTCACCCATCATACGAAGAGCATAGAAGCGGTTCTTCTTTGGAGCATCACTAGAACCACTTGCTTGACCACTCTTCTCTTGTCCCTTCATGTTATAACAATCTCGAACCTTGTGTCCACTCTTTACACAACCAAAACAATTGCCCGTTCCAACAAAACATTCACCGAAATGACCCTTTCCACACTTGGCACATGTAGGCTTCTAATTAGTTAAGTTCCCACTCTTTACCTTTTGAGCTCTAGGTTTAGTTACCTCGTCATAATGATTATTAGGGAACTTGGATGAAACTTTATTAGAAAACCTCTTTTTGAACCTAGGATTGTCTTGAATTTCAAGGCTACCCTTGGAAGAACCACCTTTAAGGGACCTTGACCTCTTAGCATCTCTAGTCTTCCTCCTAGCCCGTGCCTCTTCAACTTGTCTAGCATGCACCATAAGGCGATATATGTTCATATTGTACTATAGCATGGCCGAATGACACACTTCTTGCAAATCATCCGACACTCCCGTCACAAAGCGGCTCATTTCATCTCTAGGATCGGAAACCAAAGAAGGAGCATATTTTGACAATTGAGTAAATTTAATGGAATACTCAAGAACAATCATACCTACTTGACGAAGGTTGATTAAATCCACCACTTTGTCCTCCCTCATCTCCCTAGGAAAGAACCGATCGAGAAATACCTTCTTAAAAATCTCCCAAGTTACCGGTCCACCCCGAAGTGGTCGATTATCCCTCCATTGAACATACCAAGTTTGACCCACATCTTTGAGTTGATATGTGGCTAACTCGGCCTTCTCACTAGTTCTTAACCCCATGGAAAAGAGTATCTTATAAACTTCATCGATGAACTGTTGGGGGTCTTCATCCACCCTAGACCCATAGAAAGTAGGAGGGTTCATCTGAGTGAAGTCCTTTAGGCGAGATGCCGTAGTAGAGACTTGTAGGTTGGCTCGAGGTACTACCTCCCGATTAGGTTGGGCCGTCATAGCTTGGGCTTGAAGAGTAGCGGCTTGAGCTTGAGTAGTATTGGCTTGTCCATTTGGAGAAGGGCATCCCTTATATCATCATCCGTCAAAGGCGTAGGATTGGCCAGAACTTTTTAAACATTAACCTCCTCTTCAAGTGGAGGATCTTGATCAGCACGGGGAGGAGCTCCCGCATTAGCAACCTCCTTCTCAAGCCTATGAGCCGCATTCCTCCGAGTATTCATGGCATATAACCAAAACACAAGGTTTAGGTGAAAGCACATAATAGTTACTCTAGAGGCACGACATTGGATTTCCAAGAAAAACAGAGAGAGATTCCTAAGCATCATATAGATTCCTATTCATAAGTGTGGCGCGCTTCACAATTATGAGTATGAATCTACATAGACGTGGTTGAGAGAGACATCATCATCAAGGATAATTAACCTCATGCTTTGATACCAAGTTTGTCACATCCGAGTTTATTCCCTAAACGTAACCGGCGTCGTCGTCCTCTTCGAGGACTAAGACTAGCCCCTTAACTATCATCATTGCATTCACAAGTCAAAAATATGGAAGAATTTAAAACTTTTAACTATGTTTAATTGGAGGTTTACATAGACCTCTACATACATGACATAGTATTATTATAGAGTATATATAGACCCTTCTTATAATAAGATTACTTAGTCTTCTACTTTTATTTCATATACATATATAAGGTAGAAATGGAGTCATAAAATCCGTCTCATCTCATAACCATCTAGAACGACAATATCAACTTGGGCATAGCCCTACAACAATAAAAGTAAGCCACATATAGGCTTTATACAACTTGTTCTCAAATGAAAGATAGAGTCAACATAAGTGTCTTAAAATCTAATCAAATCCATAGGTAGAATATCGGCATCATCCTCGGGAAAATGAGGACCTACCACTTGGATGATAAGAGTATCCAAGCCTCCTTCTAGATTGCCTGGAACCAAACCTCAATGACCGAAACATAAAATATTTGGGACAATGGGAGAAAATGGGGTTAGTACGCCACATGTACTAAGTATAAGACCATATGCACATATAACAACCAAACATGCTAAAAAGGGACATTTAGTTATATCATGCCATTCTACCTATTTAAGGACATATGAAAAATCCACAAACTATACCATCAATTTAGACATGTTTAACAATCAAATAAGCTATATGCATATCAACATACTTGAACCCATAATCGCATATAACTCTATCACCAAGTAATAACATCACAAGTATGAAATAAGAGATCATCATGTAAATATTAAAGCAAGACAACTAATCATAATCCTCATAAAGTCAACGAGTGCAACGACCAAGCAAAGCCCCATAACCTTACTCAATCAAGTAACCCAATAAGAACCATAAATAGTAACACACTTCACCTAACATAGCCTTCAAGTACACATAAGTTCATACTTTAGCAATAAAGACCAATTACTTGTTCATAAGCATTATAATCATCATATAAGGTCAATTACATTTATCATCATTTATATACATAATATGAACCTTCTAAAGCTTCTATCAAGGCAAACTTGTGCAAGGTATAGGTAGAGTCCCATACCCCTACCTAAGCTAAGTCAAACCCCTCAAGTCACTTTAGTTAGTGTATACATCATTACTTCATTTTAGGATTAGGGAACACTTGCTTAATCGACATAGACCACATGAGCTAATGTGGGATCCGGTGTTGTAAAACCTTACACCGATTGAAGGTGGTCTACCGGCCAAGATAGAACCTAACATAAACGTAGCTTTCTAGGTGGATCCACTAGCTAGCCTTCCTATGGGGGCAACATAGTTCAAGAACTAAGAGATAGGTATTTCCCTCTACATACCACTTGGTAATTGGGGCCCATCTCATTTTAATCAATGAAATGAGTATCCCTCAAAGGGGATTCAACATCACACATAGAACTGTAGGGTAATACTTCCTCTATTGGAAAGCCATCACCTCCCATTGTCAAGTTCACTCGGTGCTAAGCTAAGTCTCTTATTGAAATGTCTTTAATCTTTATTTATCAATCATAACTTAGTTTAGGTCATAGGGTATAGCCCTTGTATAATAATCATCATATAGCTCAATAGGAATTTCATGAGTATAATCCTTTCATCACAATTCTCATAAGTAAGGTTAACACATTACATATTATTTCATAATAAGGCACATTGGTAACCACCATCATCCTTATAACTTTATATCTTAATCCTCACAACCATAAGCAAGACATTTCAATTCGATATCATACCACCCTATCATATTAAACAAGGCATACTCCAACATAATCACCATGACTTAATCACAATTAATCATAATTGCAGCAAAGTATAGGTATCACAAGACTTACCAAGTCTCCTTCACAATCATCATCAAGATGTTACCCTTAACCCTTAGTTAAACTCAATTAGGTCATCAAATCACCATAATTCAATAACCAATATAATCACAAGGCTAAAAGAATCACTACATAACAATTCGATAATAGATCAAAGTTTAGGATTAAGTCAAATCATCATACCCTAGATCACTTCTCAAGAACTAGTATGAAAGACTATACATCATCCTAATTCATTCATAATTAGCATAAGAACATCATCTAGTATTAATTCAACCCTTAACAATGTTAATTTAATGAACAAGATACAATATAAGTAAAGATCATAATCTAGGGTGAGAGACTTAGGATCATGTTCTTCAATTCAGGCAAGACCATCAACAATTACCATAATCAAGTTAAAATACATGTTAATATATTCAATAAAACCTAAATAAAACATCAACAACTCAATTCATAACTTCAAATTCGTAATTGGATGAAATCCATTTGAAAACTCTAGATTTGAAAACACTTTGAATGAACCCTTTGAGGAAAGAGGTCTCAAAGGTGAAGAGATCCCATACCTTAAAGTTTTGACAAATATTTGAAGATGAATTCTTCCCTTTCCTGCCCCCAAAGCCCTTCCTTAGCTTAGTCTTCAATTGTCTTCCAATAGAGAGAGAAAGTAGAGAGAAGGAAAAGAGTTTATTTTGTTAGTTGTGTTTAGACTAATGAGGATTGCGGTCTTTATATGAGGGGTTAAAATAGTTAATTAATCATCCCTAATCCCCTAAATAACCACCAAGACCATTACTTAATTAATTTGAACTTAACTTAATTTGAGCAGTAAAATAGGCCCTCACAGACAGAACCCCGCCGAAGGGCAATCTGTGAGTCGACGGTTGGTCCTCCCTCAGTCATGCACACCGTCGTCTTGGTCAGAGACTTGTGCAGGTGAGGTTTTAAAATTTTGGCTAAGTGTGCGAAAACTTAAGGAATCGACGCCCCGTCGGTCCACACATGAGCCGTTCGTTGGCTCTCGTGGTTTGCAACACTGCATAGGCAGTTTTGCACCAACGTGCAAGGGTCCTCGTCAAGGGCCCTTGGTTGGTCATTGGGGAGTCCTACCCGGACGTTTCGGCCATGAAACATCTTAAACACCTATTATCTAACCTTTCACCACTTTTAATGAATTTTCGACTCCTAAAAGCTAGTCAAATAGGCTTAGGAACACTAGCACCTCTTTGAACCAACTTTCGAACGTCATGGACGTTTTGGTTTCTAAACTTCCTAAATGACCTATATTCATTAAACTAACCTTTAAAACAGTGTCTAGACTTCATGAAACCTATGTTAGCCTTAACGACACGTCTTATATTTTTGAAGTATTACAGGGACACAAGGTAATAGATAAGAGATTGATACTAGAAACCCAAACTCTACTAACAGGAGAGCTCCAAAGTCAATATCCTCTTGGTGCTAAGCAAAAAATACCAAAGAATAAACATTGCTTCTTTTTCTTATTATCCATGGAAAGACACTTCATCTTCATAATCCAAGCTAATTCATCATCCATGGAAAGGTATCTTTCAATAACTAATCCAACATAGGTTTCATTAGTATAACTCTTAATCTTTGATTCAGTTAGGTGAGAAAATCATTCAACCTTACAATTTTTATTATGTGAGAAAGCCTTTCACATCTTACTTTTATGTATAAATGAAAAAATCCTTTCGAAAACACATCATGATCATCTTCACAGATACTTTACTCTCAAAATATCCTTAAAAAATTTGCATAGATTTCGTAAGAAAAAGAATAAACCCTAATTTACCTTTCAAGGCTCAAAACCAACTTTCAATCATCAACACATACAAAACAAGTTAGCTTGGGATAATTTATGTCCTAGTCCCGTGTCCGCATCTCGAGAGTAGCTCATGGCGTGACAAACTGATGAGTTTAATACAACGATGAGATTAACTCAATACTAAGTTGAATCTATCTGTGTCTAAAAGAAAACTCTAAGCATGATCTAGAATAAAAAACAGAAACTAAAGAACTAAAATACTGGAAAGAAACTCATGACTATTGTCTTTGGAGAATGAGGACTAATCACTAATTCTTCTTAACTAAAGATCGAGAACCAATCTAAGCATGATTTTGATGCTGAGAACGTAAACCTACAACAAGAAAAGATGTAGCACACGTATGCGTCAGTATTTGAAAGTCTCGAGTATGCAAGATAGAGTAAAACTGAAATAACATATAACTGACAAAACAATAAAACAATGAAATATTCTGAACATGACATAGATCTTGAAATACTGAACATGACTAATCTGAATTCAATGACAAATTTATAATATGTTGAGACTGAAAACTGAAACATGGTCAATGCAATGGAGTCAAAATGAACTATGGGATCTAGTAATAACTCATAATAAAACCACATGAGCTAAATGTGGAGTCCGATGTATATGCCCCATCCGGAGGACCCCATATACACGGCCAAAGGTATAGAGGCAAGTTGGCATGATCATTGAAATGATGCCAACAGAGTGAATTTATGACTTACATGTCTTGTAGTTCTTGGACCATTTGGGTACCCTAAAACCTAGTCCGACTCGGTAATATGCTACTCCAAATCAAATAAGTGGTTAACTAAGTATGACAATGTTTATATAAATATTAGATAACTCAAAACTGAATATGCAAACTGAGAATGCAACGATTAATCTGATAATGATGCATTCAAATACTGAGGCATGTATATTTGAAATAATTGAAATATGTGCCCTATGATGTGTAATTCAAGAACTAAAGAAATACATAGCTAGGATTCTAAAATTCATGCAATAAACTAAGTATAACGTGGTAATATGATGTGGAACATATAACTAACTAATTCATGATATTATCCTGAAGTTCTAAAACCCTAGTTCTAAGCATGATAAATGGATCAAGAATGTGGATGAAATGTAGGGACCCAATGGGTGAAATGAACCCACTAGTGAAATCCTACATACCGGTGATGAATACCATAGAGAAATCCTTAGTTTTGGAGATGGAACTGATGGAACCTTTTTGCGTTGTTGAACTAGGGTTCTTAATCTTTTTCTCCTATCTTGCTTCTATTTTTCTATGTTTTGATTAATGACTTAACTTAGGTAATTTCTGAAATGTTTATATGTTAAAACAAACTAGAAATTCATGATTTAGGGTCTAAACGACGTAGCTTAAGGGCTAAACTAACAAGAAAAAGACCAAAAGAGCCCTGATTTAAAAGCTTTTGGAATCACTGATGGAGTTGACTGACAGACCGTAATTCAACTGACGGTCCGTACAGGTCGATCGTCGTTCACTACTGAGGACTAAAAGTTGGTTTGCCCATTGACGGATCTGACTAATAGACTGTAAGTTGACTGATGGTCCATACTGGTTGATCGCTATTAATGACTAAGAAAAAAAAACTATGTGGCCCATCGACGGAGCTGACTGTCAGATCGTAAGTCGACTGAATTCCATAGTAGGCTTCCTTAAGTGGCACATGAAACTTTTGAAAATCTATATTTTTGGTGTCTTTTTCATACGGGATGTTACATCTCTTCGAGCTACCCTGAGACGCGAACACTGGACCTAGGACCACAAATGATCCCAACCCAACCCTACTAGCATGATCATGAGAATACTAAACATAAACTGAATAATACACACTTGCGGAAGCTATTATCATAAACAACATGAAAATATGGGAATGCCGATATACTTTAACTGAGATATATGAAAAACTTGTGAGTTCAATACAATGAAGATATTAACTGTATACTTGTCTGAATTTATCTATGTCTTAAATAAGCCTCTAAAATGACTAGAATTATTGGGACATGCCCAACATTATCTAGAAAAAAAAACTAAAACTATAGGACCAAAAACATGAAAGAAACTCATGACTATTGTCATCGGAGAATGAGTACTCACGACTAATTCTATTAAACTGAGGATCAAGAACCAATCTAAGAAGGATCTGGATGCTGCGAATCTAAACCTACATGACGAGAAGATGTTGCACACATATGCGTCAATATATGAAAGGTACTGAACATGCATGATAGAGTAAAACTGAAATAACATATAACTTAACAAAGCAATAAAGCAATGAAATAATCTGAGTTTGAGATAGATGCTGAAATATTGAACATGACTAATCTGAATGCAATGACCAAGTTATAGCATGCTGAGACTAAAAACTGAAACATGGTTAATGAAATGGTGTCTAACTTAACTGTGAGAGATACTAATAACCGATAATAAAATCACATGATCTAATTGTGGAGTCCGATGTATACGCCCCATTGAGAGAACCCAATATACCCGACTAAAGGTATAAAGGCATGCTGGTGTAATCACTGAAATGATGCCAACAAAGTGGACTTGCAAACTTCATGGCTAGCAATTCTAGGATTATTTGGGTACCATAAACCCTAGTCCAACTCGGTATTATGCTACTCCTAATGAATTAAGTTATTAACTGATTATGACTGATATTTTGTAAATATAGGATAGCTAAAAACTGAACATGCAAACTGAGAATGCAATGATTAATACGATAATGATGCATTAAAATACTGAGGCATGTATATCTAAAATAACTGAAATATCTAAGCTGATGTGTGTAATTCAAAAACTAAGGAAATACATAGATAGGGTTCTAAAATTCATGCAATAAACTAAGTAATAACATAGTAATCTTAATTGGAACATATAACTAAGTAATTCATGATAATCTTATGAAGTTCTATAAACCCTAGGTATAATCATGATAAGGGAATCAATAATTTGACTGATATGTAGTGACCTAATGGGTGAAAGGAACCCACTAGCGGAATCCCAAAGACCTTGTGATGAATTCCAAGGAGAAATCTTTAGATTTTAGGGTTGGAATTGATGGAACCTTTTTTGCATTCTTTAACTAGGGTTCTTGACCTATTTATCATCTCTTGTTTCTTATTTTCTATGTTTTGATTAATAACTTGAGTTGCATAAGTTCTTGTTATATTACTAGGCTTAAACTGACTAAAACATCATGATTTAATGTCTAAATATAGTACTTTAGTAACCAAACAGACAAAGAAAAAACCAAAAGACCCTTGACTAAAAAGGTGTCAGAATCAATAATGTTGTTGGATGACGGACCATAAGTCGACTGTACTGGTCGACCGTCGTTCACGTCTA
Organism: Solanum lycopersicoides; assembly: GCA_022817965.1. Classification (NCBI taxonomy): domain Eukaryota; kingdom Viridiplantae; phylum Streptophyta; class Magnoliopsida; order Solanales; family Solanaceae; genus Solanum; species Solanum lycopersicoides. Next base: position 61,507,502 of record CM040629.1, on the reverse strand, counting down.
AGGATTAATAGTTGGCTGGCCCATTTGATGGAGCTGACTGACGTACCGTATGTCAACTGATGGTCTGCATTGGTCGACCATTGTTCACAACTGAGGACTGAAATTTGGCTCGCCCATCGATATAGCTAATTGACGTACAGTAAGTCGCTGCCGGTACGTAGTTGGCTTTCGTCGGTGGCACCTAAAACTTGTTAAAATCTGTATTTTTGGTCTATTTTGGATATGGGGTGGTACATTATGTCCCCCTTGGGACCATTCGTCCTCCAATGAAGCCTAAACTAGCTGAGTATGGAGGGAAGGAACTTCAATCCTTACGACCAAGTACTATAAATTTATTTTTGACTGAACTGAGTTTCAAGAATATGCAAATATGCTGAAAATTCAAGTACAAACTGAAGGAACATAATACTAATAATGAATATGTGCATGTATAACTGAAAAACTGAAGAGGCACTATTAAGTCAAGCTGGAATGAAATTGGTAAGAAAGCAGTGAGGATACTTGGACTTCATGGTTGCTTCTGCTTCCCAAGTAGCTCCCTCTACGGACGGTCTCCTCCATAAAACCTTGGCTAAAGCGAGTTCTTTGCTTCTCAACCTTCTAACATGAAGATTGAGAATGTCAATTGGTACATCCTTATAAGAGAGACTATCTTTCACAGCCACACTCTATAATAGCACTATGGATGTGAGATCACCCACACACTTCTTCAAAAGTGAAATGTGAAAAATAGGATGCACTACTTCTAATTCTGGTGGCAACTCTAACGTGTAATCCACTTTACCAATGCTTTTAAGAATCTTCTAAGGGTCTACATATGTGGGACTGAGATTCCCTTTTTTGCTAAATCACATTGCCCCCTTCATAGTTGAGACTTTCGGGATCATCAACTTAGAACTCTAGTTCCCTTTACCTTACACCTGCATAAGACTCCTGGCAACTCTATGTTGTCTTATGTCTATGTCGAATGAGTTGCACTTTCTCCATAGTATCATGGAATGAATCTGATACAATCAAGGCTACTTCACCTACCTCAAACAAATAGGAGATATGCACCTACACCCATAAAATCTTATAAGGGGCCATCTGAATGTTGGAATGGTAACTTTTATTATATCAAATTCTATAAGAGGTAGGTGATCATCCCATATACCCTTCAAGTTGGTTACACACGATATCAACATGGACTCTAAGGTCTGTATTTTATGTTCTGCATGTCCATCCGTCTAAGGATGAAATAATGTGTGAAGGTTAGCCTTAGTGCCAAGACCTTTTGTAAATGACTTCCAAAAAGGAGAGGTAAACCGGGACCTCTATTTGATATAATAGACAAAGGAACCCCGTGCAACCTGACTATATCATTAATGTAAAGCTTAGCATAGTCCTTTGATAAATCTGTAGTCTTGACTACCAAAAAGCGAGAAGACTTAGTCATTCTTTCAACTATCACTCAAATGGATTCATGTTGTCTGCGAGTACGAGGTAACCCTCTAATGAAATCCATGTTGATCACTTCCCACTTCCAAGTAGGAATGTCAACCTCTTGAGTAATATCCCTTGGTTTATGATGTCCTACCTTCACTTGGTTGAAATTGGGACACTTACTCACAAAATATACTATATCTCTCAATTGCAATTCCACCAAAAGACTTCCCACATATCACGATACATATTAGTGGCACCTGGATGAATAGAATATCTGGAGTTATGGTCTTCTGCAAGAATATTTTGTTTCAACTCGCCCACATCAGGAACACAATCTACCTTGGTAGAGAATTACATCATCTCTCCTTTGGGAAAAAACCTCCACTCATTGTGGACTGCACCCTTAAGTTCAAGAAATATTGAATTAGTGTCGTTCTTTTCCTTAACCTCCACTACCAACGAAGATTCTTCTCCATATTGAACTGTTACGCCATTGTTTGATATGCTCATAAGGCAAACTCCCAAGTGACCAAGCCTGTGTACATCCTTAACTAGTTCCTTCCTTTCTTCCTAAACATGGGCTACACTACCAATAGATAGTCTGCTCAGAGCATTTGCTACTATGTTCACCTTAGTAGGATTGTAATGCACACTCATATCATAATACTTAAGGAACTCAAACCATCTCCTCTGGCGAAGATTCAACTCTTTCTAGATGAACACATATTGAAGTCTCTTATGGTCACTAAAGACATCTACGTGAACAACATACAATTAGTGTCTCCAAATCTTGAGTGCAAACACCACAACGCAAGCTTGAGGTTATGAGTATGATATTTCTTCTCATGCACCTTAAGTTGTCTAGAAGAATAAGCCACAATCTTACCTCACTGCATCAACACACAATCTAGGCCAACTCTCCATGCATCGCAATATATAACATAACTGTTTCAACCCTCGGGTAGAGTCAAAACAGGAGCTGGAGTCAACCTAGTTTTCAATTCTACAAAGCTTTTCTCACAATCATTTGACCATCGAGACTTGACCATCTTCTGTGTCAACTTAGTAAATGGTGAGTCTACGGGTGAAACGAACCTTATGTAATAACCTTATAGATCCAAGAAATTTCTGAAAATCATAGAAGAGGTGGGTCTAGGCCATTATGTCACATCTTCTATATTCTACGAATATACTTGAATTCCTTCACTAGACACAATATTCCAAAGGAAGACAACTGATTGTACCAAAAATTTGCACTTGCTAAATTTTGCAAAAAAATTTGCGATCTTTTAGACTTTTCATAAAAACTCTCAAATGACTCACATGTTGTTCCTCATTCCTAGAGTAAATGAGGATATAATTAATAAAGATGATAATGAACAAATCCAATTACTTCTTGGACACTTTTTCCATCAGATCCATAAAGCTTCAGGAGCATTGGTTAGTCAAAATGACATAACTACAAATTCATAATGACCATACCGAGTTCTGAAGGCTGTCTTCAGAATGTCACTATCTCTAACTCAGAGCTGATGATACCCTAATATGAAGTTTGTCGAACAAGTCATCAATATTGGGGATGGGATGCTTATTCTTTATTTTGACTTTGTTCAAATGCCTATCGTCAATGCAGATTTTAAGAGAAACATCTTTCTACTATACGAACAATATTGGTGCACCCTATGGTGAAATACTAGGTTTGATGAAACCCTTATCTATAGTGTCTTACATCTTCTCTTTCAATTCCTTAATCTCACCTGGACCCATTATGTAAGGAGAATAGAAATAGGTTGGGTGTTTTGAAGGAGCTAAAATCCCAATGTCAATTTCCCTTGTGGGAGGAACTCGCGGAAGATCTTCTGGAAACAATGCTAGAAACTCAATGAATAATGGAACTGACTCAAGTGTTGGGATTATAAAGGTACAATCCTTGAACCGAACTAGAGGATAGTGAAAACCTATAGAGATCATCTTTATAGCCTTGATGTAAGAAATGAATCAACCCTTAGGTGCTAAGATACTACTCTTTCATTCTAAGATTGGATCATCTAGAAAATTAAAACGAACAATCCTTGTTCTACAATCGATTATGGCATAAATTGAATGTAACCAATCCATGCCTAGAATTAAAATGAAGTCTACTATTTCTATCTCTACAAGATCTACTGAGGTGACTTTTTAAGTGACTATGACAGGGGAATTTGTGTATAATCGTCTAGATAAAACGTGATCACCGACTAGAGTAGAGATTGAGAATGGTTGAGAGAGAGTTTCTAGACTAACAATGAATTGTCCTGCTATGTAAGGAGTTACAAAAGACAAAGTAATCCCTTGATCTAACAATTCATAAACATCTATATCAAAGACTAGTAACGTACCAGTGACTACATCAAGAGAATATTCATTATGTTGGCGATCCTGAAGAACATAAAGCCTCTTTTGGCATTGTCCGTCACATGTACCAAAAGAGTTACCCTGCTGAGTCGGACAACCTATTGTGATCACTACTAAAACAACTGCATTTAGCAACGAACATCGTCGCTAGTCTCTTGTTATTTTGATTTTTGCTATTAAAAGTTAGTAGATGCTTCAAAAGTTATAGACAATGATCTATCATTTTGTCCTCCTTGACCCTGTCTAGAAGGACAATCCTTCAATATATGACCCGGTGACCACACCCAAAGCATCCTTCCTTACCTACAAGGTACTCTCTCAAATGGTTTTTACTAGATTTTTGGCAGGTTTGGTAAGGTATGGTTCTTGAAATAGTACCTTGAGACATAGAGCCTCCATACCTACATTTCTGATAATACATGTTCTTAGAGGATGGAACACTAGGTGATGAAAGGGATGGGGCTGATAACTTCTGCTGATTCTATGGGCGATTTCCGCCACACAATTTATGCTAAGAATATTCGTAGTTCCATGTACTAGCCTTCTTGTTTTCATTGGCATGTTACCTTATCTTATCACCCTCAACTTGCTGAGTGTGAGTCATGAGCCTTGAGATTCTCATATTTTCGAGCAACATAGCAGTTTTGCACTCTATCTTCTCCAAGACTAACACTACATATAGAAACTGATTCATTTGAGCTCTGGAATCGACAACGATATGGGGAACATACATAGAGAATTGGGTAAACTTGAGACGATACTCTTGGACCATCATAGTACATTGTCTGAGTTTCATGACTTCCTAATTCTTTGTCTCCCTCAATTCCCTTGGGGAAAACTTGTCAAGAAACATTTCACTAAAGAAATCCCAAGTGATAGGAGCGAAATTTGTACCCTTGTTTTCTTTTCACTGAGTATCCCAGATATGGCCACATTGTTAAGTTGGTAAGATGCCAATTCCACCCTATCACTACCAGTCACTTGCATCACTCAAAATATGTTCTTAACCTTATAAATGAAATTTTTTGGGTGCTCACAAACTTGCGACACTAAAAACTTTTAAGGATTCATTCTAACAAAATTTCAAACTTTAACTGCCACTAATCCACCATCTCTATAAGTAGAAACTGAAATCTGCTGATTATTGGTTGGTCATACTCTAAGACAAAAGCTGAATCGCATTTTGAAATTCTACATTCGAAATATCTAGATCTGGGATTAGAGAAACTCCATTAGCATTGTGTGCATTAGTATTCCATGCGTAATCTCTACGAGGAGGCATGATCTTAAGGCATAACAGTGGATTATAAAGGAGATAATACCAACGCACGATTAAAAAATTAAGAAAGTGAAGTTTTCCTAAAACACTTCATAGCGTCCCCTAATTAGATATGGTGCACTTCACACCCATGTAAAGGAGTCTATTGGTGCAGATTTTTCAGACATCCAAGGACTCTTAACCTAGTACTCTGATACCAAGTTTGTCACGCCTCGAGCTACAACCAAGACGCGGACCCAGGACCCAGGACTATAAATGATCCCAAGCGAACCTTAGTGGCATGATCATGATCATACTAAATATAAACTGAATAATAGAAACTATGCGGAAGCTATAATCATACACAACATGAAAAGATGGGGAATACCCATATACTATAACTGAGATATAAAAATAACTGATGAGTTTAACACAATAAAGATATTAACTCAATATTAAGTTGAATCTATGTCTAAAATAAAACTCTAAATTGACTAGAAATATTCGGACATGCCCCAACATGATCCACAAAAAATTTGAAACTAAAGGACTTAAATACTAGAAAAAAACTCATGACTACTTTCCTCGGAGAATGAGGACTCACCAGTGATTCTTGTGAACTAAATATCATGAACCAATGTAAACATCATCTAGATGTGGAGAACCTGAACCTACATTACGATATATTGTAACGCACATGTGCGTCAGTACTTGGAAGGCACTGAGCACGCATGATTGAGTAAAACTAAAATAACATAAAATTTAACAAAGCAATAAAGAAATGAAATAATCAGAATATGAGACACATGCTGAAATACTAAACATGACTAATCTGAATGCATAACAAATTATAATATGCTAAGACTGAAAACTGAAAAATTGTCAATGCAATGGAGTCTAACTGAACTGTGGGATGTACTAATAACCGATAATAAAGCCACATGAGCTAATTGTGAAGTCCAATGTATATGCCCATCAAGAGGACCAAATATACCCAGCCAAAGGTATAGAGGCATGCTGGCGTGATCAGTGAAATGATGCCCATAAATGAGACTTAAAACATACGTGGCTAGTAGTTCTAGGGCTATTTGGGTATGCTGAACCTTAGTCAAACTCAGTATTATGCTACTCCTAATTAGTTAAGTGGTTAACTGATTATGACTAAGTTTCTGTAAATATTGGATAGCTCAAAACTGAACATGCAAACTAAGATTGAAATAATTAATCGGATAATGATGCATTCAAATACTCAGACATGTATATTTGAAATAAATGAAATATCTGACCTAGCATGTGTAATTCTCGAACGAAAGAAATACATAGCTAGGGTTCAGAAATTTATGAAATAAGTTGAGTAATAACATGGTAATCTGATTTGGAATATAAAACTAACTAATTCATGATAATCTCCTGAAGTTCAAGCAACACTAGGTCTAATCATGAGAATGGAATCAAGAATTTACTGAAATGTAGGGACCCAATGGGTTAAAGGAACCCACTAGTGAAATCACACATACATGGTAATGAATTTCATGGAGAAATACATAGAGTTAGGGGCTGGAACTGATGGAACCTTTTTGCGTTCTTGAACTAGGGTTCTTGACCCGTTTCTCCTCTCTTACTTCTATTTTTGTATGTTTTGATTAATGACTTGACTTGAGTAAGTTCTAGTTATGTTTCTAGGCTTATACTGACTAAAACTAATTTAGGGTCTAAAATACCTAGTTTAGGGTCCAAACTAACAAGGACAATATTAAAAGACCCCTGACTTAAAAGATGTCGAAATCAGTGACGGAGTTGACTGAAGGACTTTAATTCGACTGACGTTTCATAATGGTCAACTGTTAGTCAAGTCTGAGGACTAAAAGTTAGTTGGTCCATTGATGGAGCATACTGACGGACCGTAAGTCGACTAATGGTTCGTATTGGTCGACAATCATTCAGGACTGAGGACTGACGGTCCATAGTTGTCTTCCATCGGTGGCACATGAAAGTTCTAAAAATCTGTATTTTCAGTCTGCTTTGGATATGGGGTGTTACATAAGAACTTCATCATCAATTCATATAAAGCTAGTAACACATGTTTAGTTTTATATAATTGTTCCTTTATAGTAATAATCTCATATCATATGATCATTATTTGGAATCATCTTATTTCATCAATTCATGCATAATAAATCATAATTCAATTATTTAAATCAATAATCAAAAAACAACCTATGAAAATTACAGAAAACCCTACCTCATTGGGGAATTCTAAATTTTAAAAAGAGGAATTTCGAAACTGCATGAATTGAAAGAATCCATGGATAAAAACTATCCTACCTTGAAGCCAAATTATAATCTGCAATGGAATAATTTAGACTTACATTGATCATAGATTGAATCCTTTCTTCTTCTTCATGTTTCTAGAGGGAGAGATATTTTTAAGAGGAAGAACACAATTTACTTTGGCGAATTTGAGAGAATGCTTTTTATTGGATAATTTAGGGGTTAAAATGCCTACATAAGAGTCGTACTAAAGGGTAAACCGACGTAGCATAAGAATTAAATAATTTGAAAAATACCTTACTTCCCCTATTCTTAACTGTCGACGTCCCACTACAAAACAAGTCAACGAACCGTGGTCTAACAAACGACCCATCCTGCTGTACCGCCGATGTCGGTTAGAAAACCACTTTGTAGGATTTGAAACCTGGACTGTGGTCACACCAATGGTACATTTGTTTGGACCTTTGTTCCAACACTTTGAACCCTAAACTGGGTGCAAAACCAAGGACTTCACCTATGGGCCGTGGATGGCTCTCGTTGCTGGGACCTGCAATTTACCAAAATTTCTTCATTTCCCTTTGTCAAATATGTGGTTTTACAGTGGTGTATCCTTTAATTAAAACAATAAGATAATTACTCTCTTCAATCGCTAATAAGAGGTTTGGGAACATAGAGCTCCAACAACTTTTGCCTTCATGAATAAAAATGAAGTTCTGCGATTACGGAAGGCCAACTTCCAAGACATTTAAAATGTGGAAACCATTTTGTGGTCAAACAAGAAAACTTGATAGGCCTTCAGGAACTATACTAAGACCTCACGAATGTGGTAAACAATTCCTTTGGCCTCCACAATTGCTACCAGCCCCCGCGAATAAGAATATTAAATTAGACCTATCATCAGGTGGTTTTTGATAACATCGAAATTATGAGCAGGTTCTAGATTTTAGGATTCGAAATATTCCCCAATTTTATCTCTCCTATTTTCTTTTTGTTTTTTCAGTAATGCCAAATAAGTGCCAGTAAAAAAAAGACCCACTGCTCAAAGCAATGGTGCGCAACAACTACAAAAGACTGAAATCGTTTTAATATAAAGCAATTTAAAACAAGTGTGATATAAGGAAAAGTTGTTTAAAACATGATGTCAACTCTGTATGTATAAAAGATACAATAACTATGAGATGTATGTAAAAATACAAATAATTGTGTATATAAAATACATTTCATTTATGTGGGAGTTTCGCTAACTCACAACCATTACTTAATAGCTATAATGATCATACATCGATCTACCTCACGCTGCCAACACATATTATACCCTACCAAAGGTATAAGACCTGAACTTCCTAATGGATCAACTAGTCTAATGTGGCTACATGGTTTTATGGAGATGTGACTTATCTTAAATCACTTTCTTCCCCAATTCGGTCCTCAGTACTACTCCCAAAATATATTGGCTCTTATGTTATTAAAACATACTACTTCTGTGATTTGAAATTAGAGATAAAAAACATAGGTCAAATGCTATCTTGGAAATTTCAGTTTCCCTGCTTGATTTATTTGAAAGCTATTACTCTTTTCTGAAAACTAGCCCGAAGGCTTTTTTGAAATCTCAGTTTCCATTCTTTTTAAATGTGAAAATATTTTATACTTCTTTGGGAACACCTAGTCCGCATATACTTCTTTGAAGAAAATACTTCACTTAATTGTGAACTTTACTCAAACTTAAGTCTTAAAATGACATTTAAAACGTTTTTGAAAGATTTATGAAACTTGAAATGAAATTCTTCTCCTTATATTTTTTTTTACTCAACCCGATCTTTAATTCTTAAAACAAGTTTAAAAGAGTTTGTAAAAGACTTCTTTAAAGGACTTTAAGAAGTTTCTAGACTTGGCTCTAAACTTTTTTTGAATGTGAAGTTATGGAATCAAGGTTGTAATTCAGGCTTTGCCCCGGTGACGCCTGACGAATTTTCAACTCTTTTTCTGACCTTAAATTGTTCTTTTTTCGATTTCTTCTCTCAAATTCACTTTGGTTTCAGGTACCCACGTCATATATACAAGGATCTAACCCAATGAATTCAATAAAAACACTTAAACCATCAAAGAACTCCTAAATCTCAACTGATGTTCAAGAACGAAAGCAATTCAAGAAACCATATTCTAGAACATTCAAGATCCACTCCTTTCAGAATTAAATCATGTTGACTCAAACATATTTGGCATGTGGGCGAATGAACCCAATGTTCAGATAGACCCACATACCTTTTTAGGAAACACCCCCGACGAAATCCATAAGTTAATTCAACGATCTTGGCAAAGCTTGCCCTTCTTCTTCTTCTTCTTCTCCTTTCTCCTTCGCCTTAGCGTGAAAATTCCCAACTTCTAAAACTGACTAATTTCTTATTTGACCCCTATTAAACTCTTAAAACGGATTTAAAATAATAGGGTAGTGAAAAGACTAACATACCCTTTAAAAACCCCGTATTTGGACATTTCCTTTATTCGATAGCCCAACTTCCAAAGGGCATAACTTACTCATACGAAGTCAAAATCGCACAAACTTTGCGGCGTTGGAAAGTTTGTTCTTAGATACTTCAAACCATAGAACTACAGCTAACTCATACTGAGCTTGTCACGACCGAAATCTAGACCCCAGACGAGACCGGCGTCGTTGACCTCTCATAGGTCGCAGACAAGCCTGCATACGTCATTCTTACTTCATTTAGGTTAATTTTAGCGGAAAATTTGAACTTTTTGTTTTCTTATTTCATGGTAAACATTTTAAACTTAACATCATAGGCGTTCACAAATCAACCATCTAATAAAGAGATAATCAAATGAAAGAAATAATTCATAATTGCATTAAACGTACTTTTGCCAAAACGCACCAATACAAAGTCTGAAATGAAAGTGGAAAGAAACACTAGTGGAACATGCTCCACTAGCTAAAGCCTACATCTAAGCTAGATAATAACGGTATACATCCTCGAAAGCATTAGGGCCTACCAAGTCCAGATGAAAGCTCCACGTCCAGATAGCTGCAACGTCAACCTGTAAGCTCTAGCGTCCACCTGTGCCTGCACCTAAAAATATAGAGTTGTATGAGATTAGTACACACTTGTACTAAGTATGGGTATATGCAAGAACACACCAAGGACATGCATGAGTAAGAATAGCTCTTTACTAACAACATGATTATGAAAGTCAAGTCAGTGGACTTGCCAACTTGGGATTAGGAAAGTTAGTGAACTTTCCAAATTTGGATTAGGAAAGTTATGCCATGAGAGTAACATGCATCATCATACTTATCATATTGCACACAACACATAACATCTTACACATAGCACATATCATATAGCATATAGCACATAACATCTTTCATATCATTCATTCATATGCCATGAGACCTTAGAATCATGGACTTGACATTAAGACTTTCCAAAATGAGGGCTCAACATATGGGACCTCAACTAGGGAGTCTTCCTTAGCAAACACAGAGTCTGCTTCATTCATTCATACGTACTTCATTTCATTCATTCATAAGCTAGTGTAAACACCAGCTATACCTAGGATGTAGTTTAAGACTCTCATCGGGTTTGCTGTGCAATGATCAAGAATAACCTAATGTCATTACTTGAGTCTAGCTCACCTCCTTATTATCCTATCCTAACACCTTTGGTATCGTTCATTTCATTATGTGCATCATTTGAGGATGGCCTCATTCATTCATTGGGAACTTTAACTTTAACCGACATAGATCATGTGAGCATCATGAAATCCAGTGTCTCCCCCACACCGAAAAGAGGTGGAATCACCGGCCAAAGTGACCCAAAACATGCTAGCGTACATGGGAATTGAACCCCGCCAGATCCCTATATTGGCAGTATAGGTTCAAACACTAGGAGATATAAGGAGAACCATACCCGGCATGCCGGACAATCTCATCTCATGAGAGTTACGTGAACCTCCGCCTTTCTCGAAAGAAGGTATCACCGCTCATAGCTAGTCTATCAGTGCTCAGTATAAAGTTCCATTTCATTCAACTCATACGTCATGGAAGCTGGCTTCTAGTATGAGGACATCATAGCTCAATAGATGATTTCTAATCTCATCATTAGTATTAAGTGTTTTATTTTCAATACCTTCATTAGAGTGTTCATATAGACTGGTCTCTTCGTTAACTTTACACTCTCATAGGTGAGTACGTTTGGTAACATTTATTTAGGCTCATTTGAGATTGATCTCGTCTTTTACATTAGCCTCATATCATGTTGTCACCACATTCATTAACATTAGCACATTTTCTCTTCATAATTACTCACCCCTTTTTACGTGAATGTTCATTTCATGATATGCCAATGCACTTGGCCATTTGTGTGTTTCACACTCTTACTTAACCCTTCTAGGGTTTCATCATTTCATTACATAATAATTATTTCATTGTATGCCAATGCTCTTGGCCATTTAGTGTATTTTACACTCGTACTTAACCCTTCTAGGGTTACATCATTTTATTACATAAATCTTAGGTTCACTTATTTTTAAACGTATGATAGAGTTATGGGTCTATACATACAAGCCATGAGGCTTCATTCATAGTTCGTTTAAGTGATTCATATCTTCCTAAGATTATGTAGTACAAGACTTATGCATCTTGTATGTATGCCAAGATCTCGATTTCGATCTAAGTAGGCGGCATTATTCTTGAACATTTAATTCACGTATGACTTATGTATCAATACGGAATTTGGGCAAGGGAACCCAATTTCGAATCACTTGGACAACACTTACATTTTTCATTTATTTTATTTTGGTCCATACGGCTTGGGGACCCAAGATCGAGCCCCAACACCTTCATTTTATTTTTCCCTTAGTTTTTCTATTCATTTTTTGCTCAATGGGATTGAGAGGATGTGGGATCGAACCCCCACAACCTCATTTACTTTTATTTTCATTGCTTTTAATTTTCTCTCCTTTGGCCGAGGGGTCGTGGGTTCGAACCCCCACAGTCCCTCTTTATTTCTTCTCTTTAACTCCCCTTGGTTCTGCCTAGAGGTCGTGGGTTCGATTCCCACACGCCTCCCCCTTTATTTTTCTTTTAATTTCCTCCTTAAATAAGCCTAAGAGGTCGTGGGTTCGATTCCCACATGCCTCCCCCTTTATTTTATTTTAAATCTTCTCTTTAAATTTGCCTAAGAGGTCGTGGGTTCGATTCCCACGCCTCGCATTTCTTTTCTTTTCATTTTCTTTTAATTCTCCTTACTGCCTAGAGGTCGTGGGTTCAATTCCTACGCCTCACATTCCTTTTCTTTTTATTTTTCCTTAAGCTGTCTGAGAGGTTGTGGGTTCGAATCCCACTCCTCTCATTCCTTATTTTCCATAGCTTATTTTTCCTGCCAAGACCCCTGTTCGATTCCCCGTTCTCACATTGTTTTTCACTTTTTTATTTTCACAACTTTTAACATGGTGAGGTCACGGGTTCGACCCTCAATGACATCACTTGTTTTTCTTCACTTTTCATGACATTTTAAACCACTTAACTTGGTTGAAATTAATCAACAAAGTGCTGCAAAATTGAGTTACATTTTCAGCTTCTTTTTCATTACATTGCACGTTAGTTCTTAGGGAAATTTCATAGTGCATTTAGAACGTTTTAGATGTATTTTCATTGATTCGTTTAGCCAAGAGATTATCACTCAAATCAGCCACATTTCATCTCATATGAACATCACGATTTACATCAACATGTGTACATGAAATATAAAGAACTATCATGCCATTTCAAGTCCTAAACCATGAACAATAACCACGGCAACACACACAAACACACATAATTACATTTTCGGAAAAACATCAACATAAGTCACATAATTCCGAACATACATATAAACACGTAATCATCACGAAAATACGTTTCATCCGTAGTTTTCTACCAGCAAACATAACCAACCTATGATTTAATGGGAGCTAGTGACAGGGACATGCAACGAGGAACAATCCTAGTTTTCGGAATAGATTCGTCTGAACCTTAGGGGTCTCTTGGGAAAGGGACCAAGAGAGAAGAGAACCCATACCTTTTTGACATTCAAACCTCGACTTGTTGCACAAAAACTTCTCCAAACACACGTCCAAGACTCAAAATTCAACACCCCACTCGACGGAAAACCTTCTCTTTGCCTACGTGATTGATTAACGTTTGTTTTTCTTATATTTTCGTGTGAGTTCTTCAAGTGTGAAGAACCTTGGTAAATTTTCTGTTCTTGAGTGTTATTTGGCAGAGATAAAGTGAAAAACAGAATGATAGAGACGTGAGAGAGAGATGAGCGTGAGAGAGGAGAGTTATCTTAGGCTAGGAGTCTAGTTTAGGACTTAGTCAATTAAGGTTTTATTTAATTATTAAAAATCTGATTTCCTTTTATTTTAAATCAGCTAATAAATAATAAAATATAAATTAATTACATTATTTACCAACTTAAATTAAAAAGAACTTTAATTCATTGCTTCCACCTAGGTTCGAACCCGGGTTGAGCAAAACTTCACTTCAAGAGCCCAATTTCGGCCCTCTCTCGCTAAATTGCCCTTCCACCTTATTAATTAAATAATTAATTACATATTTAGGGTAATTAAGATACTACCCTTAGCAAGAAAAAGACTATTTTACCCCTAGACCCTTCAAACCTAAGATTTCCCTTTTTAAATCCGGTTAAGACTCTTTCGAGTATATCTTCATATTCGAGATCCCTACATGGTTGGACCCAACCTTTACAAGCTCAACTAACTCCCCAAGTTAGTTGTCTTGGCTGTAGCAAGGGTTCTGAGGTCTGGTTCTACGCGCATCAATCCGTGTGAACCCAGTCTAATCGTAGGCATTCTAGACACATTATGCATTACTTAGCATCTCCATTTTTAGGGTTGTTACATTATCCCCCCCCCCTTAGGAACATTCGTCCCGGAATGACACTACACATCATTTTAAAATAAAGAGGGTGATTTTCGAAGATATCTTCACATACTTGAGACTTTACGTTTTGTGAATTTCTGTTTCACACTTACTCTGGATAATGCATATTACTCAAGCTTATCTGAAGCTTCATATTTGAGATTGAGGAACTTCCTTCTCAATCGCACTTAACTTGATGCACCTCACAACTCATGCAACACAAAAATCATGTCCACGCTATACAAAAACAGCAACATGACATGCAAACATGAATTCATTTTAACTCACATAGTGCAATTATTACTCATACGATTATGGACTTACAACACCAAGTCGACTATTGCACTAAAACTTAGAGTTTCTTAAACAAAACCTTCCTTAGGAGGAGTATATCTAACCCCTTAGATAACATTTTGTTGTCCTTAAGATTTGAAATTATATGGCTTTGTTGGATTGATCCACGCCCTGCCCATTTATACCCTATCTCATTTGGCAACTGAAACCTCACTACCCTGGTTTGATAGTCTATGGTAGCATAACACTTATGGAGAAAATCCATACCTAAGCTATTCAATGCTCTTTATTGGTTAATATCTGATTCACATATTAGTAGGTTGGTGCACATCCTTGAAACCTACTAGGAGCTTCGCATTAATAGACTAAGGAACTCTTTCCTAAACTAGTCTCATCAAAGCATACAACATAAGTAAACATATAAGTCACATAAATCAGCAACCAACATGATGACTCAAACATATTAACCTCATACTAATGCCTAAACACCATACACAGTCAAATACAAGAAAGACTAATTAAGGCTACGCACCCGAGACTTCACCAGAAGTGCCTTCCCCTGCACCCCTAGACTTGAGTGCGAAGAATCGTTGCCTCCTTGGAGCCTCTCCACTTGGACCATTAGTCTGAACTTTCTTCTTCCCTTTTTCTCGACCTCTCATATACGGACAATCCTTCATCATGTGACCCGGTTTTCCACAACTATAACAAGAGTTAGAGCCCCTCCTACACTCTCCTCCATGAAGTTTGTCACACTTACTACAAGGTGGCCTCTCCTGAGGTGTATCTACTTCACTGTTTCTCTTAACTCTGGGCTCGGAATCCCTTTCATAGCGACCCTTGGATATACTTTACTCCCCTTGGTGGGAGAGTCCCTTCTTAAACCTGGGATTATCCCTGATTCCAGTACTACTCTTCCTTGAAAAACTTCTTTTCAGCTTGCCTTGACCTGTTCCCTGCCATAGTGTGCTTCCTCTTCCTACTTTCCTCCACTTGCTGGACATGGACCATCAGCCTGGAAATGTCCATGCTGTCATGCAGCATAGCTTCGCTACACTCCTTCTCGAGATTCTCAGCAATCTTAGATCCAGTGTAAATGGGAGGATTCATCCTCGTGAAGTCCCTCAACCTTCTAGCCATGGTGCTGGCATGTGAGTTCTTCCTGGGAACACCTTGTTGCTCCGCCTTTGTTTCTCCTCGTATTCATCTTTCTGAATCTCAAGAGTTGATATTAGATACGCTCTTAACACCAAGAAACAAACATTAGAGAAGGCACGATAAGATCAGAAGAAGGGAATTTTCCTATGCATCATGCAGTCTCTAATTCAGGATAGTGGTGCACTTCACTACCATGACTTAGAAAATACTCAATGTGGTTGATGTGAACTTATTATCCTCGGAATTTAACCTAGTGCTCTGATACCAACTTTGTTACGACCGGAATCTAGACCCCAGACGAGACCGGCGTCGTTGACCTCTCAGAGGTCGCAGACAAGCCTACATACGTCATTCTTACTTCATCTAGGTTAATTTTAGCAAAAAATTTGAACTTTTTGTTTTCTTATTTCATGCTAAACATTTTAAACTTAACATCATAGGCGTTCACAAATCAACCATCTAATAAAGAGATAATCAAATGAAAGAAATAATTCATTATTCCATTAAACGTATTTTTGCCAAAACAGCACCAATACAAAGACTGAAATGAAAGTGGAAAGAAACACTAGTGGAACATGCTCCACTAGCTAAAGCCTACATCTAAGCTAGATAATAACGGTAGACATCCTCGAAAGCATGAGGGCCTACCAAGTCCGGATGAAAGCTCCATGTCCGGATAGCTGCAACGTCAACCTGTAAGCTCTAGCATCCACCTGTGCCTGCACGTAAAAATATAGAGTTGTATGGGATTAGTACACACTTGTACTAAGTATGGGTATATGCAAGCACACACCAAGGACATGCATGAGTAAGAATAGCTCTTTCCTGACAACATGATTATGAAAAGTCAAGTCAGTGGACTTGCCAAATTTGGATTAGGAAAGTTAGTGAACTTTCCAAATTTGGATTAGGAAAGTCATGCCATGAGAGTAACATGCATCATCATACTTATCATATTGCACACCCCACATAACATCTTACACATAGAACATATCATATTGCATATAGCACATAACATCTTTTATATCATTCATTCATATGCCATGAGACCTTGAAATCATGGAATTGACATTAAGACTTTCCAAAATGAGGGCTCAACATATGGGACCTCAACTAGGGAGTCTTCCTTAGCAAACACAGAGTCTGCTTCATTCATTCATATGTACTTCATTTCATTCATTCATAAGCTAGTGTAAACACCAGCTATACCTAGGATATAGTTTAAGACTTTCATCGGATTTGCTGTGCAATGATCAAGAATAACCTAGTGTCATTACTTGAGTCTAGCTCACCTCTTGATTATCCTATCCTAACACCTTTGGTATCGTTCATTTCATTATGTGCATCATTTGAGGCTGGCCTCATTCATTCATTGGGAATATTAACTTTAACCGACATAGATCATGTGAGCATCGTGAAATCCAGTGTCTCACCCACACCAAAAAGAGGTGGAATCACCGGCAAAAGTGACCCAAAACATGCCAGCGTACATGGGAATTTAACCCTGCCAGATCCCTATATTGGCAATATAGGTTCGAAGACTAGGAGATATAAGGAGACCCATACCCGGCATGCCGGACAGTCTCATCTCATGAGAGTTACGTGAACCTCCGCCTTTCCCGAAAGAAGGCATCACCATTCATAGCAAGTCTATCGGTGCTCAGTATAAAGTTCCATTTCATTCAACTCATACGTCATGGAAGCTGGCTTCTAGTATGAGGACATCATAGCTCAATAGATGATTTATCATCTCATCATTAGTATTAAGTGTTTTAATCTCAATACTTTCATTAGAGTGTTCATCGAGATTGGTCTCTTCGTTTACTTTACATTCTCATAGGTGAGTACGTTTGGTATCATTTATTTAGGCTCATTTGAGATTGATCTCGTCTTTTACATTAGCCTCATATCATGTTATCACCATATTCATTAACATTAGCACATTTGCTCTTCATAATTACTCACCCCTTTTTACGTGAATGTTCATTTCATCATATGCCAATGCACTTGGCCATTTGTGTGTTTCACAGTCTTACTTAACCCTTCTAGGGTTTCATCATTTCATTACATAATCATTTCATCGTATGCCAGTGCTCTTGGCTAGTTAGTGTATTTTACACTCGTACTTAACCCTTCTAGGGTTACATCATTTTATGACATACATCTTAGGTTCACATATTTTTAAACGTATGCTAGACTTATGGGTCTATACATACAAGCCATGAGGCTTCATTCATAGTTTGTTTAAGTGATTCATATCTTCCTAAGATTATGTAATACAAGACTTATGCATCTTGTATGTATGCCAATATCTCGATTTCGATCTAAGTAGGCGGCATTATTCTTGAACATTTAATTCACGTATGACTTATGTATCAATACGGAATTTGGGCAAGGGAACCCAATTTCGAATCACTAGGACAACACTTACATTTTTCATTTATTTTATTTTGGTCCATACGGCTTGGGGACCCAAGATCGAGCCCCAACACCTTCATTTTATTTTCCTTTAGTTTTTCTCTTCATTTTTTGCTCAATGGGATAAGAGGATGTGGGATCGAACTCCCACAACCTCATTTACTTTTATTTTCATTGATTTTAATTTTTCTATCCTTTGCCGAGGGGTTGTGGGTTAGAACCCCCACAGCCCCTCTTTAATTTCTTCTCCTTAACTCCCCTTGGTTCTGCCTAAAGGTCGTGGGTTCGATTCCCACACGCCTCCCCCTTTATTTCTTTTAATTTCCTCCTTAAATCTTCCTAAGACGTCGTGGGTTCAATTCCCACACGCCTCCCCCTTTATTTTTCCTTTTAATCGCCTCTTTAAATCTGCCTAAGAGGTCGTGGGTTCGATTCCCACGCCTCGCATTTCTTTTCCTTACTGCCTAGAGGTCGTGGGTTCGATTCCCACGCCTCACATTCCTTTTCTTTTTCTTTTTCTTTTTCCTTAAGCTGTCTGAGAGGTTGTGGGTTCGAATCCGACTCCTCTCATTCCTTATTTTTCATAGCTTATTTTTCCTGCCAAGACCCCTGTTCGATTCCCCCTTCTCACATTGTTTTTCACTTCTTTATTTTCACAACTTTTAACATGGTGAGGTCACGGGTTCGACCCTCAATGACCTCACTTGTTTTTCTTCACTTTTCATGACATTTTAAACCACTTAACTTGGCTGAAATTAATCAATAAAGTGCTGGAAAATGAGTTACATTTTCAGCTTCTTTTTCATTACATTGCACGTTAGTTCTTAGGGGAATTTCATAGTGCATTTAGAACATTTTAGAAGCATTTTCATGGATTTGTTTAGCAAAGAAATTATCACTCAAATCAGCCACATTTCATCTCATAAGAACATCACGATTTACACCAACATGTGTACATGAAATATAAAGAACTATCATGCCATTTCAAGTCCTAAACCATGAACAATAACCACGACAACACACACAAACACACGTAATTACATTTTTGGAAAAACATCAACATAAGTCACATAATTCCGAACATACATATAAACACGTAATCATCACGAAAACACGTTTCATCCATAGTTTTCTACCAGCAAACATAACCAACCTATGATTCAATTGGAGCTAGTGACAGGGACATGCAACGGGGAACAATCCTAGTTTTCGGAATAGATTCGTCTGAACCTTAGGGGTCTCTTGGGAAAGGCACAAAGAGAGAAGAGAATCCATACCTTTTTGTCGTTCAATCCTCGACTTTCTGCCCAAAAACTTCTCCAAACACACGTCCAAGACTCAAAATTCAACACCCCACTCGACGGAAAACCTTCCCTTTTGCCTACGTGATTGATTAACGTTTGTTTTTGTTATATTTTCGTGTGAGTTCTTCAAGTGTGAAGAACCTTGGTAAATTTTCTGTTCTTGAATGTTATTTGGCAGAGAGAAAGTTAAAAAAAAGAATGATAGAGGCGTGAGAGAGAGATGAGCGTGAGAGAGGAGAGTTATCTTAGGCTTAGGAGTCTAGTTTAGGACTTAGTCAATTAAGGTTTTATTTAATTATTAAAAATCTGATTTCCTTTTATTTTAAATCAGATAATAAATAATAAATATAAATTAATTACATTAATTACCAACTTAGATTAAAAACAACTTTAATTCATTGCTTCCACCTACTTTCGAACCCGGGTGGAACAAGACTTCACTTCAAGAGCCCAATTTCGGCGCTCTCTCCCCAAATTGCCTTCCACCTTATTAATTAAATAATTAATTACATATTTAGGGTAATTAAAATACTACCCTTAGCCAGGAAAAAGACCATTTTACCCCTAGACCCTTCAAACCTATGATTTCCCCTTTTTAAGTCCGGTAAAGACTCCTTCGAGTAAATCTTCGTATTCGAGAGCCCTACATGGTTGGACCCAACCTTTCCAAGCTCAAATAACTCCCCAAGTTAGTTGCCTTGGCTGTAGCAAGGGTTCCGAGGTCTGGTTCTACGTGCATCAATCCATGTGAACCCAGTCTAATCGTAGGCATTCTAGACACATTAAGTATTACTTAGCATCTCCATTTTAGGGTTTTTACAGAGCTAGGAGTTATGGCCTTTTGAAGATGACAAAAAATTCAATTTTAACTTCTTAAATTTTCCAGATTCCCTTCTACATTCCAAAAACAAGTATTTCCAGATTTTAAACTCATTTCTAGTTCTTTCTAGTTGCGAGATGTTAAAATATCTCCCCATTGAGAACATTCGTTCTTGAATGAAGGTATTCCTACTAGACTAAGGGTAGTAACATTAAGTTTAGACACTGAACAATCAATTACAACAATAACATAGGTACTCATAACCTAAAGAGTACTAATAAGAAAATTAGTACCTTGGTCTGCATTTTGTCACTATTCCAAGATATGTGGATATTTCTTAATTTATGTACTCTTTCGCTTCCCAAGTAGCTTCTTCAACTAATTGGTTCCTCCAAAGGACCTTGACTGATGCTACCTCTTTTGTTTACAACTTGCGAACTTGTCGATTTAAGATCTCAACCAGAATATCTTCATAAGATAGACTATCCTTGATACCAATTATTTTCATATGGAATAATCAATTAAGTATCGTCCATACACTTATTCAACATAACGATGTGAAACACCGAATGAATTGTTGTTAACTCTTGGGGTACTCTAACTCATATGTTACATTGCCAATCCTCTTGGCTATGCGATAAGGTCCAATATACAGGGGACAGAGCATCCCCTTCTTACCAAACCTCATAACACCTTTCATGGTGAAACTTTTATATATAACCAATCATCTACTTAGAACTCTAACGGCATCCTCCTATTATCAGTGTAGAATTTTGATGACTTTGTGTCATTTTCTATCTCTTCATAATCACCATAACCTTCTTCATAGCTTGGTCAACTAAATCTGATCCTATCAACCCTGCTTCACCAACTTCAAACCATCCAATAAGAGATCTGCATCTTCGCCCATAAAGAGTTTCATAAGGAGTCATTTGGATGTTACAGTGGTAACTGTTATTGTAAGCAAGCTCAATGAGAGGTAGGTGATCATCCCAACTATGCATGCCCTTAACATTTTTCTACTGTCTAAAGTGTACGCTCTGTTTGTACGTTAGTCTGAGGATGAAAGGTAGTACATAAGTTCACCCTCAAACCCAGACCTTCCTTAAATTATTTCTAGATCTGTGCAATAAATTGTGCACCTCTATCTGAAATAGTAGATATGGGAACTCCATGAAGTCTTACCACTTATTGAATGTACAAATATTCATAATCCTTTGCTGAATGAGCAGTCTTTATCGGCAAGAAGTAGGTTGATTTTGTCATTCTATCAACAATCACCCAAATAGAATCATGCAACTTGCGAGATCTTTGTAAACCTGTGATGAAATCAATATTAATCATCTCTAACATCCACTCTGAAAGTTCTATGTTCTGAGCCAAACCACCAGGTCTTTGGTGCTCTACTTTAACTTATTGTCAATTTGGGCACTTGGAAACAAATTCAACAATACCATTCTTCATACCATTCCACTAATATAATTCTCTAAAATCGCGTACATATTTGTGGAACCCGGATGAATGGAATATCTGGATCTATGAGCTTCCTCCATGATCCTTTCTTGGAGTCTGCCCACCATAGGTACACAATACATATTAATATCTCAAAACACCATCTCCCATTTGTTCAAAAGCTAATACTTTTTGCTTTAGAAAATTTTCCTTAAAATTAAGAAAAATGGGATCTTTGTCTTGTTTTTCTTTCGCTTCTGATACTAAAAACAAATCAGCCCCATTTGTCACCACTATTCCTCTTTCTGTGGAATCTATTAGTCAGACTCCTAAGCTTGCAAGTCTATGCAAATCATTTGCTAGTTCCTTCTTCTCTTCCTCATGATGGGCAGTGCTACCCATAGAAAACCTTATTAAGGAATCAACAATACATTAGACTTACATGGGTGGTAAATACTCATGTAATAATACTTGAGCCATTCTAACTATAACGACCCTAACAACGAACTAGATGAAACTAGATCCTAACACGTGGTCTTAAAATGATGTATTATAGTTTTAGTAGTCAATGTGTTGAGTTTGGAAGAGCTTGGAACTGTAACATCCAAGAACGTCCAAGACGTTCGAAAGTTAGCCTTAAGACGTGCTTGTGCGATTGATTGTGCCTTTTATGTTTTATGTGTTGGTTTGAGTTTAAATTGATGGAGAGATTCCTAACATCTAGACAAACGTGTTTATGGTTGAAAAATCCTGGCACGACTTCCCAAGGACCACCCTAAGGTCCTTGAGTAGGACACAAGCATTGTCTTGAAACTGTAACAAAGCATTCCCAATCGACGATGCTTAACAACAGACCATCGTCCAAGGCAAACCGAGTCGTCCAAGGCACGCCCTGTCAATAGGGGCCGTTGCTCCACACTTAGGTTATACTCAAACTGAAATCACTGTGTGAAAAAGAAGGATACATTTTTTTTTAATTAAGGACACTAGTTGCAATACTAGATAGTTGGTACTTTGGTGAGAGATAAAAGAGAAAAGGTGTCGGTGCGTGGTGAGTCTGTGTCATGGTCTGATCCACATAAGTGATCCTAATAGTGATTTCATGCATGAATATAATAAAAGTAATCAGGATTGATTGTCAGATGATTGCGAAATCTAAAATAAGGATACTTTTGTACAAAGGTGTTGTTGTGAGTCATAGTGCGTCGCTTGAGGACAAACAACAAATTTAAGTTGAGGGTGTTGATGTACCTTGGTTTTACGGTACTTTCAATACTTTTTCCTTAAGTTTAGTGTGTGTCTAACGCCTTTTTGTAGTAGTTTTAATGTATTTTTCTTTTTGTTTGCAGGAAAAACTGTTAAGAATAAAAACGCTGAAGATGTGTTGAAAGTTGCAGAACAAATGACCTACGGAGCCATCGACGGTCCGTCGACCCATCGACGGTCCGTAGGTGGAAACCATCGCCATGAAGATGTTATGCTGCCAAGGAAAGATCGGGGAATTCTGACAAGTGTGGGGCTAAGGAAGGGATGACGGTCCGTTGATGTTAACAGAATGTAGCCTCAGTACCCGATTTTAAAAGATTCTAAGTGTGGAGCAACAAAGTCCATCGACGGACCATCGTCCTGTCAACGGTCCATCATGTAGGTCCGTCGATGGTAACAGAGTGCTGGAGAAGAAGGAAGCTAAAAGTAAAGTTCAAGTATGGACCGAAGGAGGCGTCGACGATCCGTCGTTGCCTCGACGGTCCGTCGGTCAGGTCGTCGATAAGAGATGCGTTTTTGGACAAGTTTTCCTTATTGAGGTTTCCCTCTATGTTTAGGATTCTATTATTATAAATAGGACAAAAAACCTCGTTTTTGGGGTTAGACTCTGGTTATTTTTCTGATTTTTAATATTGGTTGTTGAATATTGGGTTTTGGAAAATACTTCATTTTTCCGGAATCGTTTACTGCATTATTTTCTCAAATTCAAGTGATTTTCTGGATTTTCTTCAATCCTATCAAAGTAAGTACATGAATTCTTGTCTAATTAATATGAATTGTGTAATTATGAACATGGGTAACTAAATCCACAACTAGGGTTGTGGGAACTATGGATAATTAACAAAGTAAAACTAGCTAAAATAACAATTCTCGAATAGTTTCTTGCATGTATTGATAATTCTTTCGCTTAATCTTTTTAACGAGTGCATGCATTAGAACTCGCCTTGTTGCTACTTGCCAGACCAAGGAGATAGATAATAAGAAAAGAATTATCAACGTAGATTTAGTATATACTATCTAATAGGCTAGTGTCGATTGGTGCAAAGTAATAACTAAGCCATACATCGATTATGATGCTTAATATGAGGTAAAAGATAATGTTTAGTAAAGTATACACACGTAGCTGGACCAAGGTGCGAAGTGAAATTCACCTCATCACTTTGCATGCAAGATACTAGGAAAGAGTTGTTATAGCTAGGGTTACTGCGTTATGAACCTAATGGGGAACACTTACACCCTAGTTTCTCTCATTACTTGATAAACATCAAACATTTGAACTTGCTACTTGTTTACTTAGAATTAATTAAATAATTTTGTTACACAAATCCCCCCCCCCTTTAATTGTTTGTTTTTGGAAAGGACTTGGTTAAAATAGAAGTAATCGTAGATTAAAGTGAAGTCTAAACCATTTTCCTCATGGGATCAACCCCAACCTAACATTGGCTTCTTTACTTGATACGACCGCTTATACTTCTTTAGGGAACTGTAATTGGAGTGTATCACTTGGTCCGGCTACGTGTGTTGAATTACTGACCCTTACCTTTACCTCATATTAAGCATCATATTCAATGTATGGCTAAGTTACTTTTTCGCACCAATTGAGACTACCCTATTAGATAGTGTATACTAAATCTATGTTGATAATTCTTTTCCTATTAACTACCCCCTTGGTCCGGCGAACAGAAATATGACACGTTCTAACGCGTGCACTCGTTAAAAAGACTTCTAACCGAAAGAATTATCAATACATGCAAGAACCTATTCTAGAATTGTTATTTAGCTAGTTTTATCTTGTTAATTACCCATCGTTCTCACAACCCTAGTTGTGGATTTAGTTACCCATGCTTAGAAATACACAATTCATGATTGTTTGATAAGAATTCATGTACTTACTTTGATAAGTTAGAAGAAAATCCAGAAATATCACTTGAATTAACGCTGTTGACACCCAATTTTGGCCTAACAATTTAAAAAAATCGTGATTTTTAAGTTTATTTATTTAATAGTTCAAAAATATATATTTTTTATAATTTTTAATAAATTTATCGATAAATGTCTTTATTTATTACAATTTAGAATTTCTTATTAGTTAATTTTTAAAATTGCATCTTTACATTGTTAATATCCATTTTTTGATATTCTACGCAGTCTAAGAAATTCATTCAAATACGAAGATAATTTGTATATACGGATATTTTATCAACAAATAATTTTTGGGCCACTATTTCCAGCCCATAATTTAGGCCCATTTTTAATAATTCCCTATATATAGAACATTTTGTCCATTAGGTTAAGGGTGGTGAATCAATTTTTTGGGGAAAGGTGTAAGAATTTTTTCAGATTTTTTTAGAGTTTAATTATTCTTCATTGCCTTTTCCGGCCACCACCCTCGCCGAAGCATTTACCGGCGAGCCACCAAACTTCAATGTTCCTCCTCTCCTCTTTCACTAAATCACCGCCAGATACATAGCCTAACCCACCTGAAACAACCATCCAAACAGTCACCACACCACTCATAAAACCCTTGTTTCTTTTCCCGTTTTTCTGGCGAGCAGTAGCCGCCACTCCCGCGAACAAAGCAGCTCCGATGAACCAGGGCAAAGCTGACTCAAGACGCCACCACTTCCCTTCCCCTTCCCCTTTAACGATTTTTCTGTTATTTTAACAGGTTCAACAGATTCCACGCCATGCCATACCTCCAAACTCCTTCCTCTTCACCAGCAACTCCGAGCTCCGGCGAACATCAAGCAACGACCAGCGAACCACCATATCCCAAGCTCTGGCGGAACAACTAATCAGACGAGCTCTAAGCTACGAAACTCCATTCTCTATTTCACGTTTCCTCTCTATCAGATCTGAACGGAAAATTCATCAAATGGTGATCTTCTCTTGCCTTTTGTTTTCATTTGTTTCCTTTTGAATATTCGTTGTTATATTTTGGCTACTGCACTTTGTGAGTGTTGATATTTTTTTTATTTGTGTTTTTCATTACTTTGTTCAATTTTTGGCCACTATTATTACTATTTTCATGTTTTCTTCCTCTGTTTCAACGTTGCTGCCGACAAGAGGTCTGTGAAACTATTTGATAGTTTTTTTTTTCACATTCCTAAATTTGTATATTTCTAATTTTGTGTGGATATTTACTTTGAGTTTCTTGTATTTTTCTTTTGCCTAAATCTCAATTTTATTTATAATGTTATTATCGTTTTTGATCATCAGATGAGTTTAGTATCATATGGATTTTTGCAAGTGTTGTTACTATATTTCAAAATTAAATAAATTATCTTCTGGATAGATTCTTATTCTTATTACATTTTGTGATGATTCTCTTGTACTTTATTATATGAATTGTTATGTTATATATATATATATATATACACTTACTGTTTTTGTAGAAACGGATCATTTTATTTTATTTATTTTTATTTTCTTCACTATTCATTTTTTGTTTATTTCTATTTCTTTTTTTTTAAAGTTAATTTAACTGTCTGCATGTAATTGAATTTTGTTTGGATTATATTTTTCATATGCTTAATTTCATTTAATTTCGTCTTAGTTTGAAATATTGAATAGGTTAGCTTTATTTGGATTTTCTCATTGTTTGATACCTACAGTTCTTTATTGCTTTGAATTGTTATTAATATTGTTTATTTAGTTGATTATGTATTTTTCTTTTATATTTTCTCGTTGTATATTACTTGTTAAAAATGGCCAATGAGAAAACTTTTTCGTCGGTTTTGGAGGCATTTCCATTTTAAAAGATGGAAATCTAATTTAAGTTCATATATGTTTATTTGTTATATTGGCCAATGATAAAATCTCTCCGTCGGTTTTGGAGGCCTTTCCATTTTAAAAGACGGAAATTTAGTTAAATTTATATTAATTACTTGTTAAAATGGCCAATGATAAAATCTCTCCGTCGGTTTTGGAGGCCTTTCCATTTTAAAAGACGGAAATTTAGTTAAATTTATATTAATTACTTGTTAAAAGGGCCAATGAAAAATCTCTCCGTCGGTTTTGGAGGCCTTCCCATTTTAAAAGACGGAAATTTAGTTAAATCTATATTAATTACTTGTTAAAATGGCCGATGAAGAAATTACCGTCGATTTCCAAGGCCTTCCATGTTAATAAGACGAATTTTTATTTTTAAATTATGATTTGATATATTCAATTTTATTCATATTTATTTATTACTAACACTTTTACTAAGTGTGTTTGCAGGTACTCAAGACTTGTTTCCTTGAATCTATTCGGAAGAAGTTCGAATTATATTTTTAATTCATTATTTTGTATATATCGATGTTAGGCAAACCTTAGGCCGATATTATTATTTTATTTTTATTGCGTATATTGCATGTTATTATTTTTGTACATTATTTTATTTTTCTCCTCAATTTGAAAAAAAAAAATGAATTCAGTCGGGACCCACATTTGTGGATTTCGAAGGATGCCTAATCCCTTCCCTTCGGAATAATTTGAACCCCTTACCTAGAATCAAATTGGTTTCGTAGATCATTTAATGGTTTCCTAGTTTTTTTCTAAAATTAGGTGGCCATTCATTTTTAAAACTCGTTTATTTTTAAAACTCCGTTAAAATTGAATCAATTCATTATTTTTTGAGTTGCCGCGACGTTTCACCCTATTTGAACAGAGTAGGGATGTAAACAGAATGGCGACTCCGCTGGGGATTATAGAGGTTTTAACCAATATGAATTTAATTTTTTTTTTTTCAAATTGAGAATATTTTTGTTTTATTATTATGTTATACCTTGTATTTTTATATTTCGCTGATTATTTGTTTATTGTATTTATTCATTATTTATCTTATTTTGTGTATATTATCATTGCATTCATGGTTTATTATTTCCGTCAAACGACAATTATTTTATTTCCACTAAAGGACGATTATGCGGGTTCGCAGTCGTTCATTAACCAAAATTTTATCGGGGCACCCTGACGAGTGTAGTTGGCTACTTGATAGTCAACGATCGTTAACTGTCCCAGCCCAAATAGTCCGTTTGGGTTACCTTTTCCACTCTAAATACAACCCACTCCTAGTAAACTAGCGTAGAGCTGAGCCAAATCCAAATTTAAGCATCAGCCTAAGATGACCCAACACCCAAGGCGTGTTGAGTCCATTAGAAAGACCACTTTGAGTCCATAATGGCTTCCGGCCTAAACGGACAATCATGATTGTGTGTAATTTGAAGGATGTATACGACATTTTACAAACCATTGTCCATCTGATTAGAGAGTTATTTTAATAGTCTATTTTTGTCAGATTCGGTTCTTCAAAAGCTATCATTCCATCCAAAAGTGTTAGACAATCGAAGATAACAACAAGTTCAAGAGAGAGTATCTTTCACAAAGGCTTAGAATAGGATGGTATCCCTGCGCGGGACTGAATATTTTGTATCCCATTTTCCCTATTATGTATCCCCATTCATTTTATTCGTATAAATTTGTATAAATTTAGATTTCGGGACAATGGAATATTTCAAATTACATATACATCCTTCAAATCGATAGGCCTACCCTAGGCATAAAAGGGTCACATATTTGTGTAGGACGCGCAATAATTGTTTATATGCTATATGATATGTTTCAGTTTGTTGTTAATTAAAACAGTGTTTATGTGTTTAATTCATTATTTCTGTGATATTTTGCATTATCCATTATGAACAAGAACTAACATTCTTACCTTTTGAGTTGCTCTTCTTCAGAGCGAAATGCTGATTTATGTCCGAATTCAGAAATCATTATTTGTTCGAAGTTGCAAGAAGGATTAGCGAAATTCAAGTCCTTGTATTTCACAAGACATTAATATCAAGTCAAAACAATAAATCAGGGGAGTATTTGACTATGAGGTCGCATCCATCTATTTTTATTATTTGGCATGATGGTCCTGCTCTCACATATTTCTCATATTTTTGTAGAAATACCGTCCACGACATCAGTCGGGAATGGTCATAACAATGTCTGGATCTCGTGAAAATTGGGAAGAGACAAAGATCCAAGAAAACATCCAAAAAGAGTACAACAAATCATTACTGTAGAAATTCGTAGGTTACATTCAACAGACATTATAAATATTGACGATTAAGAGGCTATAAAACATATTGGTGCGGAAAAAAAAAAGGGTCAAATTTTTTTTTAGTGGCGCTTGACCTAGGAATTTCTTTGAGTTGTCTAAATCTTTAAATTATTATATGCAATATCTGGACGAACTACGCTTACCTGATTCTCATTTCGGTGAGATACGTAGGCAACCCTTCTTGGGTTCGGTATTATTTTTCCAAAAGTAAAAAAAAAAAAAAAGTAAAAAAAAAAAAACATAGTTTGTTAATATTTTCAAAGTTATATCTGCACGAACTACGCGAACCTGATTCTCATTTCGGTGAGATACGTAGGCAACCCTTCTTGGGTTCGGTATTATTTTTCCAAAAAAAAATAAAAAGCAAAAAAAAATAGTTTGTTAATATTTTCAAAGTTATATCTACATGAACTACGGACAGCTGATTCTCATCTTAATGAGATACGTAGGCAGCCCTTCTCGGGTTCGGTAATCATTCTTTCAAAAAAAAATACGTGTACATACTGTAAGAGTCATGTCTTCAGCTCGGTCGGGACCTATGCAGTTAAGAGCATGTAAATATATTCGATATGATGGAAAAGATTAACTTTGTGGTAAACTATAGATTCTAGTGGTACCTCTTATCTGTACTTTTGTGATGCTTGAAGATTCTCTTGCATGCAATCAAGATAAGAATAAAACTAACCTTATGTTTCATGTGCATTGTGTGGTGAGCTTTTGATCAAAGTTCAATTGTGTTACACTGTTGATCTAGAACTTGACCTGAATGTTTTTCGAGGCGAAATCCTGAGTAATGTTTGGTTTGAGAAAGGATTGTAGGCCTTTTTTGACCCGATTGTGCCTTTCAAAACCTACCAAATTACATTAATCCCTAGTTTTCCCACTTTGAGCCTGAAACCTTTCTTTGGACAACCACATCTTAACCACTACCCTTTTAAGTGCTTACAAGCACTATCCTCTCTTGGCCCAACCTTCTTGAGTGCACCAAGAATATGCAAATTATAAGAGAAGATCCATGTTTGAAATTTCCGAAAGCAAAGATATCGAGTCTCCCAAAGTCAAGAAAATAAAAGACTTCTAGAGAAAAACAAAAGGAAAAAAGAAAAGGTGAAAGAAATAAAGAAAGACAAAAATACCCTTACAAGGTCAATAAAAGGTGGGAAGGAAAATACTCCAACAAAAATGAGAGAAATTTATAAGAAAGGAGTGAAACAAAAGAAAAGCTCCAAGAAATAAGGACTCAAAAGAAGTCAAAACAATAAGGGTAAAAAAAAAAAAAAAAAAAAAAAAAAAAAGAGAAGAATGAAAAAGCTCCAAAAAATGAGAACTCCAAAGAAGTCGAAACAAAGAAAGAAAAAAGAAGAAGGAGGGAAAAGAGTAAAAAATGAGAATTCAAAAGAAGTTGAAAGGGGGGAGAACAATGAAGAGGATCTAACGCAAAGGCGTACCAATCATTAAGAGCACAAATTCTGTGTGACGCTCAAGGAGGAATTAAGTCACTTTTATCCCAAATAAATATCATGCCCATCCCTAAGCCTACATTACAAGCCAATGACAAGCCCTACATGATCTCATTCTAAATATTCTCACATTAGTGGAGATTTACATAAGGGTCAAGCATATGGTATCACAGTTGTGTGCATTGAACATTTTGTGAGTGTGAGTGCACTTTGAAAAATGTCCTATAATCAAATGTTTCAAATACGTGTGAAATAGGACAAGTCTTTTTCGTGAGGGCACTTGAAACATGAGGATTGATACAATTCAAAACCTTTATTTGAAACAAGATGAACGGATCTTGTTGATCCTTAAGTATATTTGAGGTACCACTTGAAGCTGTAGAATTACCTTAAATTCAATCTTAAAAAAAAAAAAAAAAAAAAAAAAGAATGAGAGATTTACCTGCAATCTTAACTGTTGGTACCAATTGTAATGAAGGTTTGACTATCTCATCATATTCTTTATTTTTTCAAAAAAAAAAAAGAAAAAGTGAGCAAACACTCATTCTTTAATATTTTAAACCTTTTTAAGAATCTTTCAATTTAAAAATAAAAAAAAAATTGCCTTTTGAGTTGTTCATTGTAAAAAGTGTCATCGGGTTAATCTTGTATGTGTGAGAGTCCTATTTTACTGCATGGATTGTCCGTCCCAAAATGTGACATGTTTTTTTATATATCTAGGCTTTGGATATCACATGGAATATTATTTTCCTATTTCATCATGTTCATATTGTACATTTTCTACTGATGATCTTCTTTCAGATTCTTTGCAGTATTCATCATCTACAAATATGGAACTACATTTGACCTGATTCCTGCCTCAACAGGATATGTAGGCGCCACGACGGCTCGGTCATATACACAGTGTGATTATTATTTCTCCCTACAATAAAAACTGGGACAGAATTTTTGAAAATATCTCAAAAATTCTCAATATAGAGGTGTTATCGCCAACAAGTCAAGATTGAAGATCATTTTGAGATTTGCCAAAATTCTAACTGGGACAGAATTTTTGAGGAAGACCTCAAAATTCTGATAAGTACTGCGAGAAGCTTGATAGCAACTACAAAGATCATGCATCGCGAATTAAAAATTCATGCATCGCGAGTCAATATACATGCATAGCGGAAAATCATGCATTGAGAGTCAATATTCATGCATTGCAAAAAATCATGCATCGCGAATTAATATTCATGCATCGCGAGTTAATTCATGCATCGAGAGTTAATTTTCATGCATCGAGAGTTATTATTCACGCATCGCAAGAAGATTTCATACCTTACGGAATTCATGCATCGCGAGAAGATTTCATTCCTCGCAAAAATTTATGCATCGCGAGAAGATTCCATCCCTCGCAAAATTTATGCATTGCGGAAAAATATTCATGCCCCGCAGAAGATCATGCATTGAGGTCAACATTCATGCATTGAAAAAATCATGCATCGCGAGTCAATATTCATGCATAGCGGAAAATCATGCATTGAGAGTCAATATTCATGCATTGAAAAAATCATGCATCGCGAGTCAATATTCATGCATAGCGGAAAATCATGCATTGAGAGTCAATATTCATGCATTGCAAAAAATCATGCATCGCGAGTCAATATTCATGCATTGCAAAAATCCATGCATCGTGAGTTATTATTCACGTATCGCAAGATGATTTCGTACCTTGCGAAATTTATGCATCGCGAGAAGATTCCATCCCTCGCAAAATTTATGCATTGCGGGAAAATATTCATGCCCCGCAGAAGATCATGCATCGCGAGTCAATATTCATGCATTGAAAAAATCATGCATCACGAATTAATATTCATGCATCGCGAGAAGATTCCATCCCTCGCAAAATTTATGCATTGCGGGAAAATATTTATGCCCCGCAGAAGATCATGCATCGCGAGTCAATATTCATGCATTGCAAAAATCATGCATCGCGAATTAATATTCATGCATCGCGAGTTAATTCATGCTTGAGAGTTAATATTCATGCATCGCGAGAAGATTTCATTCCTCGCAAAAATTTATGCATCGCTAGAAGATTTCATACCTCGCAGAAATTTATGTATCGCAAGAAGATTTCATACCTTGCGGAATTTATGCATCGAGAGTTAATTCATGCATGAGAGTTAATATTCATGCATCGCGAGAAGATTTCATTCCATGCAAAAATTTATGCATCGCGAGAAGATTTCATACCTCGCAGAAATTTATGCATCGCAAGAAGATTTCATACCTTGCGGAATTTATGCATCGAGAGTTAATATTCATGCATCGAGAGTTATTATTCACGCATCGCGAGAAGATTTCATACCTCGCAGAAATTTATGCATCGCAAGAAGATTTCATACCTTGCGGAATTCATGTATCGCGAGAAGATTTCATTCCTCGCAAAAATTTATGCATCGCGAGAAGATTCCATCCCTCGCAAAATTTATGCATTGCGGGAAAATATTCATGCCCCGCAGAAGATCATGCATTGAGGTCAACATTCATGCATTGAAAAAATCATGCATCGCGAGTCAATATTCATGCATTGCAAAAATCATGCATCGCGAGTCAATATTCATGCATTGCGAAAGATCATGCATCGCGAATTAATATTCATGCATCGCGAGTTAATTCATGCATCGAGAGTTAATATTCATGCATAGCGAGAAGATTTCATAACTCACAGAAATTCATGCATCGCAAGAAGATTTCATACCTTGCAAAATTTATGCATTGCGGGAAGATATTCATGCCCCATAGAAGATCATGCATCGCGAGTTAATTCATGCATCGAGAGTTAATATTCATGCATCGCGAGAAGATTTCATACCTCGCAGAAATTCATGCATAGCGAGAAGATTTCATACCTCGCAGAAATTCAGGCACCGCAAGAAGATTTCATACCTTGCAGAATTCATGCATTGCGGGAAGATATTCATGCCTCGTAGGAAATTCATGCATCGAGAGTCGATATTCATGCATCGAGAGTTAATATTCATGCATCGCAAGAAGATATTTGCATTTGCATTTAAGACGCATCTATTCGGAGGTGAAGGATGTACACCATATCTTTTCAAACGTTCAAGTCGGTGGAAACTTGCGTTGAAAGATATTTGCATTTAAGACGCATCTATTCGGAGGTGAAGGATGTGCACCATATCTTTTCAACGTTTAAGTCGATGAAAACTTGCGTTGAAAGATATTTGCATTTAAGACGCATCTATTCGGAGGCGAAGGATGTGCACCATATCTTTTCAACGTTCAAGTCGGTGAAAACTTGCATTGAATGATATTTGCATTTAAGACACATCTATTTTGAGGTGAAGGTTGTGTACTCTATCTATTCAACGTTCAAGTCGGTGGAAACGTGCGTTGAAAGATGTTTACATTTTGTCCTACCGATGGACATACATTCAAAATCCTATCGATGGATCATCATTTTTTTTTCATTTGTCCTACCGATGGACATACATTTCAAATCCTACAGATTGATCATCATCTTCATTCGTCCTACCAAGGGACCTGTATTTATCTCCATTTATCGTATCATAAGAGATGCTGCCCTTTTTCTTTTAGTTTTGCCTATCTAAATGAGTTTTATCTTTGTTTTTTAGAACATTCTAGAGGATGCACTCTCAGAAGAGCCACATGTGCGAATTACTTCAACAAGGACGCAACATATCATAGAACCTTTTGGAGACAAGTCTGGGATTGACTTCCACCACATTCAACCGCACTTCTCTACAAATGTCATGTGTTCGGTCAAAATTGGGTTTGTCAATTTTCGTTGTCCACGATTTCTTTCATCAATCATACACAATGAAAGGGACAGCTGTTGACACCCAATTTTGGCCTAACAATTTAAAAAATTCGTGATTTTTAAGTTTATTTATTTAATAGTTCAAAAATATACATTTTTTATAATTTTTAATAAATTTATCGATAAATGTCTTTATTTATTACAATTTAGAATTTCTTATTAGTTAATTTTTAAAATTGCATCTTTACATTGTTAATATCCATTTTTTGATATTCTACGCAGTCTAAGAAATTCATTCAAATACGAAGATAATTTGTATATACGGATATTTTATCAACAAATAATTTTTGGGCCACTATTTCCAGCCCATAATTTAGGCCCATTTTTAATAATTCCCTATATATAGAACATTTTGTCCATTAGGTTAAGGGTGGTGAATCAATTTTTTGGGAAAAGGTGTAAGAATTGTTTCAGATTTTTTTAGAGTTTAATTATTCTTCATTGCCTTTTCCGGCCACCACCCTCGCCGAAGCATTTACCGGCGAGCCACCAAACTTCAATGTTCCTCCTCTCCTCTTTCACTAAATCACCGCCAGATACATAGCCTAACCCACCTGAAACAACCATCCAAACAGTCACCACACCACTCATAAAACCCTTGTTTCTTTTCCCGTTTTTCTGGCGAGCAGTAGCCGCCACTCCGCGAACAAAGCAGCTCCGATGAACCAGGGCAAAGCTGACTCAAGACGCCACCACTTCCCTTCCCCTTCCCCTTTAACGATTTTTCTGTTATTTTAACAGGTTCAACAGCTTCCACGCCATGCCATACCTCCAAACTCCTTCCTCTTCACCAGCAACTCCGAGCTCCGGCGAACATCAAGCAACGACCAGCGAACCACCATATCCCAAGCTCTGGCGGAACAACTAATCAGACGAGCTCTAAGCTACGAAACTCCATTCTCTATTTCACGTTTCCTCTCTATCAGATCTGAACGGAAAATTCATCAAATGGTGATCTTCTCTTGCCTTTTGTTTTCATTTGTTTCCTTTTGAATATTCGTTGTTATATTTTGGCTACTGCACTTTGTGAGTGTTGATATTTTTTTTATTTGTGTTTTTCATTACTTTGTTCAATTTTTGGCCACTATTATTACTATTTTCATGTTTTCTTCCTCTGTTTCAACGTTGCTGCCGACAAGAGGTCTGTGAAACTATTTGATAGTTTTTTTTTTCACATTCCTAAATTTGTATATTTCTAATTTTGTGTGGATATTTACTTTGAGTTTCTTGTATTTTTCTTTTGCCTAAATCTCAATTTTATTTATAATGTTATTATCGTTTTTGATCATCAGATGAGTTTAGTATCATATGGATTTTTGCAAGTGTTGTTACTATATTTCAAAAATAAATAAATTATCTTCTGGATAGATTCTTATTCTTATTACATTTTGTGATGATTCTCTTGTACTTTATTATATGAATTGTTATGTTATATATATATATATATATATATATATATATATATATATATATATATATATATATATATATATATATATATATATATATACACTTACTGTTTTTGTAGAAACGGATCATTTTATTTTATTTATTTTTATTTTCTTCACTATTCATTTTTTGTTTATTTCTATTTCTTTTTTTTTTAAAGTTAATTTAACTGTCTGCATGTAATTGAATTTTGTTTGGATTATATTTTTCATATGCTTAATTTCATTTAATTTCGTCTTAGTTTGAAATATTGAATAGGTTAGCTTTATTTGGATTTTCTCATTGTTTGATACCTACAGTTCTTTATTGCTTTGAATTGTTATTAATATTGTTTATTTAGTTGATTATGTATTTTTCTTTTATATTTTCTCGTTGTATATTACTTGTTAAAAATGGCCAATGAGAAAACTTTTTCGTCGGTTTTGGAGGCATTTCCATTTTAAAAGATGGAAATCTAATTTAAGTTCATATATGTTTATTTGTTATATTGGCCAATGATAAAATCTCTCCGTCGGTTTTGGAGGCCTTTCCATTTTAAAAGACGGAAATTTAGTTAAATTTATATTAATTACTTGTTAAAATGGCCAATGATAAAATCTCTCCGTCGGTTTTGGAGGCCTTTCCATTTTAAAAGACGGAAATTTAGTTAAATTTATATTAATTACTTGTTAAAAGGGCCAATGAAAAATCTCTCCGTCGGTTTTGGAGGCCTTCCCATTTTAAAAGACGGAAATTTAGTTAAATCTATATTAATTACTTGTTAAAATGGCCGATGAAGAAATTACCGTCGATTTCCAAGGCCTTCCATGTTAATAAGACGAATTTTTATTTTTAAATTATGATTTGATATATTCAATTTTATTCATATTTATTTATTACTAACACTTTTACTAAGTGTGTTTGCAGGTACCCAAGACTTGTTTCCTTGAATCTATTCGGAAGAAGTTCGAATTATATTTTTAATTCATTATTTTGTATATATCGATGTTAGGCAAACCTTAGGCCGATATTATTATTTTATTTTTATTGCGTATATTGCATGTTATTATTTTTGTACATTATTTTATTTTTCTCCTCAATTTGAAAAAAAAAAATGAATTCAGTCGGGACCCACATTTGTGGATTTCGAAGGATGCCTAATCCCTTCCCTTCGGAATAATTTGAACCCTTACCTAGAATCAAATTGGTTTCGTAGATCATTTAATGGTTTCCTAGTTTTTTTCTAAAATTAGGTGGCGACTCTTTTTTAAAACTCGTTTATTTTTTAAAATCTTTTAAAATAGAATCAATTCATTATTTTTCGAGTTGCCGCGACGTTTTGCCCTATTTGAATAGAGTGAGGATGTAAACAAACGAAAATATTGTAATAATCAATTCCGGAAACTTGAAGTAATTCCCAAAATCCAAAGTTCAACTTCCAATAACAAGAGTATGAAAATTAGTAAAAAGTCTAACCCAAAAAACAAGGTTTTTAACCCTATTTATAATAATAAAGTCCTAAATTAAAAGGAGTTTTAAATAAGGAAATATCTTTCCAAAATGCGTCTTCAGTCAACGACCCAACTGACGGTCCGTCGATGGAACAACGGACCGTCGACAGCCTTCGTCGGTCCACGCTTCACTTTTTCTTTGGCCTTCACTTTTGCATCCTTTCTGTTACAATCAACGGACCACCAGCACGGTCTGTCGTCTAACTTATGGTCCGTTGATGGCTCCGTTCTTCCATTCTTGGTGATTTCTTAAAGTCGGGTACTGGGACTACTTTTTGTTAAAAATGACGATTTTCTAGGATGGTCCGTCGATCAGTCGACGGACCATCGATCCTTCCGTAGCCCCACACTTAATCAGATTTCGCCGAGTTTCTTCCAAATTCGTGAACCTCCAGTCGACGATCCCCACCTACGGACCGTCGATGGCTTCGTAGGTCATCATTTCTGCACTAATTTCAGCACAGTCTTCTATATTTCTGTTTTGGACAGCTTTGCTGCAAACACAGATAAAAATATATTAAAATTACTCAAAAAATGCCTTAGACACACACTAAACTTAAGGAAAGAGCATTGAAAGTACCGTCAAACCACAGTACATCGACCTGTATACGTGGACCTATAGTCTAGGGAATCAAACAAATGACATAAAGAGGCCTAATACCCTATCGAACCTAACGAGTGGAATAGCAACATAATGGAGTCATATAAATATGCTAGCTGCAATATCAAATGCCATTTACAAAAGGTCTTTCTGGTAATATAGTAATAAAAAATATTTGACGATTTAGGATACAAAAATATGTGCTCAAGGAAGTACAGTACTTTGCCTTAACATACCTCAATTCTGGCTCTTAATGTATTAATACATATTGTACCCCTTACTTAGAGTATGTAATGCACATAAAATTATGTCACACAACCATTACAGGCAGAATATTAACACGTTAGGGTCAAAGTAGCAATTTAGAGCTCACTAGTAGAGTGATTAGCTCCCCAAACAATTTTTAAGTGTATGTTTCATTACCTTATATTCTCCAAATTACAATCCCAAATTAATTAAATAACATACATTCTTGCAGCAGCTATTAACAAGTGGAGACCTACGAATAGTTAACAACAACCAAATAGAGTATGCTTGCACAACTATAAAAACTCGGTGTACCGCCATACCCCTCTTTTCATACCCGAAATAACCATAACCACATCCTAACCAAGAGTCTTCAAACCATTAAAACAATACAAAATTGTATGTAATACTGTCTTATAATTTTTCAATATAACCATAATAACTTGAATGCACTGCTTCCAATCATCATCCTATATATTCGTCCAATAATCACATTGAGAGTCACGTCTTTCTCATCAAAATAAATAAGAGGTTAAAAGGAAAAATCTTAGCTAAAAAATGGTGGATCTTACAATACTTTAAAATGTATTGCACATAAAAAAAAGTCTCCTTAAGTACAAGACGTTGAACCAAGAACAAACAATTAGAAAATTGCAATGCGAAAATAGAACCAACGTTATGCTAATTTATCTTGCAATTAGATACCCATATATACTTCTTCTTCTCCAGATTTATACAAAAAACAACCAAAGAAAATAAATCATTTACAAAAAATTCGAGCAAATATAACATTAAAAAATACTTCAAAAACAGCCAATATCACATAGTTATCAAAATACTATTTTCACCTCGTCTATTCGTGTTCTTGCTTATTTAGCATAGCTATAACTGGAATCACTCAATAAATGAGGGTGAGAATTATTACCTCTAAAAATAAGCAACACAACTCAAAAAAGAGTCTCCTTCACCATGAAGAATTCTTCAAAACACAACCAACGAGGAAGAAAGAAGTAACACAAACTCTATGATCATTCCGAGGGTGAAACCACGTTGAAATCTTGTAGATTTTTGCTTGGATTATTGTCACGACCCGAAAGCACCCCCTAGAAGTTAGGGAAAACCTTCGAATCATGACCGGGCGTACTTGACCCCTTTGGGGTCTCGTACAAGCCCTCTAACTAGCATTCATAACATAAAGCATGAAAAGTAGTGCGGAATTTAAAACTTTTCACGATAATAATAATAAAAGGAGTCTTTTCATAAATACTAAGAAATCTTATCGTCACAAGCCAACTTAAAGACACAACTTGGAATCTTAGGGACACGGCCCTTTACGATAAAAGTAAATACATTTTTAAGTATTAATAAAGAAACTAAGAAACATAAAACTATGTCCTCGAATATATGAGGACATACCAAATTCTTGAGAGATAAAGTTCCCAAGCTTCGACTCCGATCCTCCCAAAAGGGCTTCCAACCTATACTCATAAGGTATAAAAAGTATGGGTTAGTACAACAATGTACTAAGTATGGCATATGCAAAAACATGCAAAAAGGGACATTTTAGTAAAGATAGCTTTTTATGCAATTCAAATATAACCTTCATGAATCTAGAAGCAAACCCACATAAGAATCAACAATTAACACTTTATGGCTATCTTACCAAACTTAAAGTAAACAAAAGGAACATTTCAATTAACTTTGCTAAACTTGCAATAAAATTGAATAAAGCATCATAGTGAACATTTTGAATTCTTACAATGAAGACCTTACAGTGAATGGCACGGTCCAAGTCATATGAACCCTTTTCCTTTGAAGTTGCCCTAACCCAAGGTTATCCTAAGACTCCCTAAGGTGAGCCAAGAAGGGACTCTCATTACACCTCCCTTCAAAGCACACCAAAGCGACCCTTAAAACTACCAAATCTTAGGCTTACTTCGTTAGAAATCAAATCCACGCCCTTGGCTAACATATGCAAAACACTCATGGAAATATAGGTCATACCAAGTGCAATGTGAGAGTAGCATCCCATACTACCACTCCCACTTAGTACTCCTAATGGATTCCATTTACTCAAGTACTCCACAATAATCCTCCATAACACTACACCATAGTACTCATTCACACGGATTTCATGAAGGTACTCTTCTCCCATAGTAGGTATAGGTCACACCAAGTGCAATGTGAGAATAGCATCCCATACTACTACTCCCACTCAATGCTCCTACTCGGTAACTAATGTGGATTGAGCACTTCACGACATACATACACAATTTCAACAATACACAAGATAATTAGTTTCAAATCAATTCTTTTGTGGGAGTTAGCTTAACCGACAAAGACCATGAGAGCTAGACATGGAATCCCGATATTAACCCCTATCGGATGAGGGATCCTTACTTGCCTAGTGTAAGGTCATGCTTCTTAGCGTTTACATGGCTTTTCCAATAGCTACACCTATGCGGGCACATAGTTAAGGGATAAGGAGATTGTTACTAAGTAACTCACTCTCTACTAACGAGGAGTACTCATCTCAAGAGGTACTTTGGATTACAACATCTCAACTAACGAAGTGCAATCCACCTCCCCTTCATATCCTCTCGGTGCTAGGCATAACTCCACACGGATTTCTCAACATAATAGTCTATCTTAGAAAGCTCACTAGGAAATGGAGAGGTTGTTACTAGACACTACATCTCAACTCACGAAGTGTGTCCACCTCAAGATTCCCTTTTTGCTCAACTTGACATAATACAAATCTTAAAGAGTGTGTGTGTACATGTGCACACCTTGCATATAAGCATCATTTCATTATCATCAAGTTCTACTCATACTTTAACCTTGATTCATCAAGCTACACACTCTACATACTTCTCATAATCATATACTTCATTTAGACATAAACTAGGTCAAACATGCAATTCAAGCTACATCAAACACAACACAAGACCCATTTCCAATATATCTTCATTTCACATATTAGACCTTCAAGATCACATACTCAAACCATACTAAGTAACATCAAGTTCATCAATTAGCACCGCCACCCATAAGGTGGACCATACCACTCAAATAGCAATTCATAATAAGAATTATACAATGAGAGCAACTCATCAACAAATCAAACCATCATTACCCATAAGCAATTTATCAATATTTCACCATATTAAGGCCCTTAGGGCAGTAGCTACACCAACATGACAAATACAAGAAGACCCAAGTTCATACCCTACTCAAATCATGCTCACATAACCCATTTTCAAGTAAAAAATTGAAGTATGCATAAATAAGAGTTT
This sequence comes from Solanum lycopersicoides, assembly GCA_022817965.1. NCBI lineage: Eukaryota > Viridiplantae > Streptophyta > Magnoliopsida > Solanales > Solanaceae > Solanum > Solanum lycopersicoides. The sequence goes on along the minus strand of CM040629.1, from coordinate 61,466,019 downwards.
CATGGAGTTTTAACATCAAAATCATCTATTCAAACCAAGATAAATACATTTAAACCATTAGAACTTAGTTACAAGAAGACCCATAATAGAAATCAAAGTTTAGAAGAAGTTGAGTTTAAAACCCCTTTTTGAAAACCATTTTGGAAGTTGGCTTCTTGAATGGAAAGGTATTCAAGAATGGATACCATACCTTTAGGAGAAAGAAACCCACGAATTTGATGAAGGAACAAGCCCAAAGCATCCCTTTTCCCTCCTTGAGACTTGGCTTCAATGGTGACTTTGAGAGAGTTTTCTTTTTGAGAGAGAGTTTGAATGTTGAAGTGAGGGGGTCTTGTCTAGGTCTAGGGTTTAAAACTAATTTAATATAACCTAAAAATACAAAAATTATACACCTAGGGTCTTATAAGACTTGGGGTGTATTTACATAAAACACCCCAAGTTGGCAGCCTTAAGTCGTGCACTGGCAGGCCTCGTCGACGAGACCTCCTCGACGGACCGTCACGTTCACCACGGACCGTCATGGGGTCCCGTCGAGGAACACTTGGCTCCAACTGGAGCCTGTCCAAGTTTCCACTCTCTGTCACTCGCGACGCCCTGGATCGACGGACCGTCCTGAGTGCAACGGACCGTCGCCATGGTCGTCGTGAGCCACTGATGGGCAGACTTTGCCCAAGTCTTGGGCCCTTCATCTAGGGCCCCTTGTGGGTCCTAGGTGGGGTCGTGCCCGGACGTCAAACCCCTAAACTAAGTCGTCTAGGTCTAAGGAACATCCGACGCATGTTTCAAGTAAAACGAACACATAAAACTCATCCAAACTCGCCAAGACATACAAGTACATTCTAAGGCATACCATCCGAACGTCATGGACGTTTTTGGTCGATTGAACTCCAAAATTAACCAAACTTTGCACACTGCCTAAGGACACCAAACTAACTCCGTTTAACTTAAAATTAACTCAAGAAACAACCATGAGGCTCTAGTTCACCTTAGTTCATTTTGGGGCGTTAAATTCTCCCCCACTTGGAATAACATTCGTCCTCGAATGACACTTAAATTTTAAGAACAACAAGGACTCACTTAGCATCATATAATACACTTAGATAATGATCAAAACACTAACAATCAAAGCATCCACTAGCAAGGAACATCATTTTACACTTTCAACACTTAGCAACATAGGCAACTTTCACCAATTTTCACAAAGTCAAAAATTCAACCTCAATCTTCTTTTATGGAGGAACTACCTTCTCCAACGTTAAAAATGCTCATAAACAATGCCTTTACACACATTGAAACTAAAATTCAAGACAAAACAATTTTCTTCAAAATGCCAAATTTTTTTTTACAGTGAAGTTGACTGCCATCTTACCAAATTTTTGAAAAATTCATTCTCTAAGCAATTCATCAAGACGACATGATCATAGGAACTATAAAACCATATATACTCATTTCATAACACAAAAGCAACAATAACCAAGAGTTGAGACTTACCAAAACCATCAATCCGGATTAATTATCCTTTCTAGCCCCCATCCCATAGGAAGGGTTCTTCTTGGGAGCATTAGGATCTAGGGAAGCTTGATTGACATCTCTCCCCCTTGATTTAAGGTTTGGGCAGTCCCTCATCTTGTGGCCTCTATTACCACATGCAAAACAACCATCCGTTCCGGCAAGACACTTACCCCCATGTTGCTTGCCACAAGTAGGGCACCTAGCCCTTTCATAGGAATGACCACCACCTTGAGAAGATTGATTTGGAGCCCTATCCTTGTTTCCCATAGAAGAATCTTGGGGATAAAACCTCTTCTTAGGCCTTTGGTGACTAGAATCATCCGACCTAGGTCTCTTACCCTCTTGCCTTATCTCCCTAATTTTGGACTCCTCAATTTGTTGCGCATAAACCATGAGCCTAGAGATATCCATGTCATTAAGAAGCATAGCCGTACGACACTCTTTTTCCACCAAGCTAGACACGCCCATCACAAACTTGTTCATCCTAGCCCTAGGGTTGGCTACCATGTTTGGGGCATACTTAGAGAGTTGGGTGAATTTGAGAGAGTACTCTTGCACACTCATTCCCCCTTGACGGAGGTTCATGAATTCAACCATCTTCTTCTCCCTCCACTCTAAAGGAAAGAATCTATCTAGGAAAGCCTCTTTGAATTCCTCCCAATCAACCGGTCCTCTTTCTAAGGGTCTCTCACCCCTCCATTGCTCATACCACACTTGAGCAACATCCTTAAGTTGGTAAGCGGCCAATTCCGCTTTCTCCCTAGGGGTCACACCCATAGCATCTACCACCTTGAAAACCTCATCTATGAAGCCTTGTGGATCTTCATCCACCTTAGTGCCATGAAAAGTAGGAGGGTTCATCCTCATAAAATCCCGAATCCTAGAAGCGGGAGTACTAGCATTTGGTTGGGGCCTATCTCCTAGGTTAGCTTGGCCCACAAAGTGATTGTTGACAACTTGAGCTTGAGCCGTCATGAGTTGGGTCAAGTTCATTAGGGCAGCCCTCAACTCCGCATTAGTCATATCACCCTCAACAAAAGGAGCTTGAGGCATAGGAGGCACTTGAGGTCCTTGAGGTTCCGGAGGCACTTGAGGTTCTTGAAGAGGAACCTCCTCATTTTCCTCCCCTAAGCCAACAATAGGAACTTGGTCAACATGGGGAAGGACTCTCTCATTTGGTACACCTCCCTCCTCCCTTCTAGCGGTCGATCTCCTCGTATTCATGTCCTAAAAACACAAAAGAAGAGGTTGAGAATAGACACCTTATATACTCAACTCTAAGGCACGATACTAGAATAGAGAAGAAAGTGAAACTTCTAGCATCCTATAGCCTCTTGTCCATGGATGTGTCGCGACTCACACCAATGACCAAGATACTACTAGATGTGGCTTGTGAGACTTTCAGACCTTAAACTATTTCCCAAAACCTTATGCTCTGATACCAAGTCTTGTCACGACCCGAAAGCACCCCCTAGAAGTTAGGGAAAACCTTCGAATCATGACCGGGCGTACTTGACCCCTTTGGGGTCTCGTACAAGCCCTCTAACTAGCATTCATAACATAAAGCATGAAAAGTAGTGCGGAATTTAAAACTTTTCACGATAATAATAATAAAAGGAGTCTTTTCATAAATACTAAGAAATATTATCGTCACAAGCCAACTTAAAGACACAACTTGGAAACTTAGGGACACGGCCCTTTACGATAAAAGTAAATACATTTTTAAGTATTAATAAAGAAACTAAGAAACATAAAACTATGTCCTCGAATATATGAGGACATACCAAATTCTTGAGAGATAAAGTTCCCAAGCTTCGACTCCGATCCTCCCAAAAGGGCTTCCAACCTATACTCATAAGGTATAAAAAGTATGGGGTTAGTACAACAATGTACTAAGTATGGCATATGCAAAAACATGCAAAAGGGACATTTTAGTAAAGATAGCTTTTTATGCAATTCAAATATAACCTTCATGAATCTAGAAGCAAACCCACATAAGAATCAACAATTAACACTTTATGGCTATCTTACCAAACTTAAAGTAAACAAAAGGAACATTTCAATTAACTTTGCTAAACTTGCAATAAAATTGAATAAAGCATCATAGTGAACATTTTGAATTCTTACAATGAAGACCTTACAGTGAATGGCACGGTCCAAGTCATATGAACCCTTTTCCTTTGAAGTTGCCCTAACCCAAGGTTATCCTAAGACTCCCTAAGGTGAGCCAAGAAGGGACTCTCATTACACCTCCCTTCAAAGCACACCAAAGCGACCCTTAAAACTACCAAATCTTAGGCTTACTTCGTTAGAAATCAAATCCACGCCCTTGGCTAACATATGCAAAACACTCATGGAAATATAGGTCATACCAAGTGCAATGTGAGAGTAGCATCCCATACTACCACTCCCACTTAGTACTCCTAATGGATTCCATTTACTCAAGTACTCCACAATAATCCTCCATAACACTACACCATAGTACTCATTCACACGGATTTCATGAAGGTACTCTTCTCCCATAGTAGGTATAGGTCACACCAAGTGCAATGTGAGAATAGCATCCCATACTACTACTCCCACTCAATGCTCCTACTCGGTAACTAATGTGGATTGAGCACTTCACGACATACATACACAATTTCAACAATACACAAGATAATTAGTTTCAAATCAATTCTTTTGTGGGAGTTAGCTTAACCGACAAAGACCATGAGAGCTAGACATGGAATCCCGATATTAACCCCTATCGGATGAGGGATCCTTACTTGCCTAGTGTAAGGTCATGCTTCTTAGCGTTTACATGGCTTTTCCAATAGCTACACCTATGCGGGCACATAGTTAAGGGATAAGGAGATTGTTACTAAGTAACTCACTCTCTACTAACGAGGAGTACTCATCTCAAGAGGTACTTTGGATTACAACATCTCAACTAACGAAGTGCAATCCACCTCCCCTTCATATCCTCTCGGTGCTAGGCATAACTCCACACGGATTTCTCAACATAATAGTCTATCTTAGAAAGCTCACTAGGAAATGGAGAGGTTGTTACTAGACACTACATCTCAACTCACGAAGTGTGTCCACCTCAAGATTCCCCTTTTTGCTCAACTTGACATAATACAAATCTTAAAGGAGTGTGTGTGTACATGTGCACACCTTGCATATAAGCATCATTTCATTATCATCAATTCTACTCATACTTTAACCTTGATTCATCAAGCTACACACTCTACATACTTCTCATAATCATATACTTCATTTAGACATAAACTAGGTCAAACATGCAATTCAAGCTACATCAAACACAACACAAGACCCATTTCCAATATATATCTTCATTTCACATATTAGACCTTCAAGATCACATACTCAAACCATACTAAGTAACATCAAGTTCATCAATTAGCACCGCCACCCATAAGGTGGACCATACCACTCAAATAGCAATTCATAATAAGAATTATACAATGAGAGCAACTCATCAACAAATCAAACCATCATTACCCATAAGCAATTTATCAATATTTCACCATATTAAGGCCCTTAGGGCAGTAGCTACACCAACATGACAAATACAAGAAGACCCAAGTTCATACCCTACTCAAATCATGCTCACATAACCCATTTTCAAGTCAAAAATTGAAGTATGCATAAACAAGAGTTTCATGGAGTTTTAACATCAAAATCATCTATTCAAACCAAGATAAATACATTTAAACCATTAGAACTTAGTTACAAGAAGACCCATAATAGAAATCAAAGTTTAGAAGAAGTTGAGTTTAAAACCCCTTTTTGAAAACCATTTTGGAAGTTGGCTTCTTGAATGGAAAGGTATTCAAGAATGGATACCATACCTTTAGGAGAAAGAAACCCACGAATTTGATGAAGGAACAAGCCCAAAGCAGCCCTCCTTTCCCTCTTTGAGCCTTGGCTTCAATGGTGACTTTGAGAGAGTTTTCTTTTTTTGAGAGAGAGTTTGAATGTTGAAGTGAGGGGGTCTTGTCTAGGTCTAGGGTTTAAAACTAATTTAATATAACCTAAAAATACCAAAATTATACACCTAGGGTCTTATAAGACTTGGGGTGTATTTACATAAAACACCCCAAGTTGGCAGCCTTAAGTCGTGCACTGGAGGGCCTCGTCGACGAGACCTCCTCGACGGACCGTCACGTTCACCACGGACCGTCATGGGGTCTCGTCGAGGAACACTTGGCTCCAACTGGAGCCTGTCCAAGTTTCCACTCTCTGTCACTCGCGACGCCCTGGATCGACGGACCGTCATGAGTGCAACGGACCGTCGCCATGGTCGTCGTGAGCCACTGATGGGCAGACTTTGCCCAAGTCTTTGGCCCTTCATCTAGGGCCCCTTGTGGGTCCTAGGTGGGGTCGTGCCCGGACGTCAAACCCCTAAACTAAGTCGTCTAGGTCTAAGGAACATCCGACGCATGTTTCAAGTAAAACAAACACATAAAACTCATCCAAACTAGCCAAGACATACAAGTACATTCTAAGGCATACCATCCGAACGTCATGGACGTTTTTGGTCGATTGAACTCCAAACTTAACCAAACTTTGCACACTGCCTAAGGACACCAAACTAACTCCGTTTAACTTAAAATTAACTCAAGAAACAACCATGAGGCTCTAGTTCACCTTAGTTCATTTTGGGGCGTTATAATTATAAGGGAACTTTAGAGAGGATTTTGAAATGTATTATTCCTATTGTTTTTGAAAAAAAAGGAGCTAAAATCAAGTACAAATCAGATCATATAAAGCTAAACCGAAATAGGAGCTAGCGGCCCACCTTCACGTGTCTTCTTGGGCGGTCTCACTTAAACGTGAATATCTCTCAATTCTGAAGTCATATCAAAAAATGGTTTAGGTCGTTGGAAAGTAGACTCGTAGAACTTTGCGTCCATATAGTGGGTTCCTTGCAAAGATTTATATATTGAGATAAAGCATCCAACACATTTGAACTAAATTTCAGAAGGTTATCGAAGAAACTTACTCTAACCTTTGTCGACTTTTATTTCCCAACTTTCTTGACTTCAAACTTAACATGAAATCATTGTGAAACTATATCACCTTACAAAACATCCTTATTGGAATATAAGACACTCTTTGTCTTATTCCCAAGTGTACCGGTTAACTTAACCATTCTGAACGGGTGGGGTGTTAGAATAGACATTCTTTAACTCGAACTTGTTTAAGGACATCCTTGACCCATAACGTTAGTCTGATTATTTTGTTTTTACCTCCCCTTTGAAACCTTATTATTCTTAAATGATAGATCATGTCAAATAAGCCTCATACACACATGCAATGATACACATATTATACGAAAGAATCACGGGGTCTCACAATATGATCTTATGTTATACTTGAAAAGTAAAGATCCTACGACTATTATGTTAATTGTGGTATTGTTGAAAGATTAATTTCCGTTACCTATACACATGATTAAGTATGAATTGTCTAGTATGATTATATTGATATTGTTTATTGGATGTTAATTCTCATGAAAACACTATAGATGCAATGTGAAAGGATTTCTCACATGAATACGATGATTCCAAGGTTGGAGGGTATTTCTCACTTTATTGAATAAATGATCTATGATATGAGTTTGGTTAAATGAAAGGTAAATTACACTTTCACATATACAATTGCAATTCACCTTAACTATGTATAAATTGGGAAATAATACTTAGCAACAAGTGAATATGGTAAATTAGGCAGAGGCCTTCCAGCTAATACAGTATGTCGGGTCTTCTACATATGTTGTCATGAAATGGAAACTCTCCCGCTAATGCAACAGGTCAGGTTTCTAGAATCAATCTCCCTATCACATAACTATGTGCCCGCGTAGGTCTTAACTAGTGGATCAACCTCATAGCTATATATGGTTAGTTTTACCTTAGGCGAGTAGGACACCTTCTTTCAGTGTGGGGTTATATGACACCGGATTCCATGTAGCTCACATGGTCTATGTTAGTTAATGTTATTCTCCATATGTAATAAGGTAAGGCATATGACTTGAATTATACTTATGATTTCTTGATGAGTTTTACTAAGTAGGAGTGGGGGTGTGAGACTTCACTTTTACATTGAACAAGTAGTCTTTGAAAGGGATTATGGGTTGATTCCTTATGTTATGGTAATATATGAAGGTATGTATGTATGTTAAGTGTATTGTTTTTAACATATGACATTCCTTATGTTTAAGTAATGAACATTGTTAAATCTTTATTTATGATTATTGATTATGATGAGGTCTAAATATCATATATGTGATACTAAGGTGACTTTAAAGAGATACTTAGTATAGTTCGTATTATGGATACAAAATATACATTGCACAAGTACACTTTTAAGGTTGATGAAGTGATGCTACTATGCTATGAAGACTTATGTGAAAATGTGATTATGACTTGTATTATTTGTTTATATGAATAAATGGTTTCCAAACATGATAAATGCATGTTTTTACTAAAATGTCCCTTTTAGCATATTTCAAAAAAAGTATGCATGTTTTCATAGTTAGTACTTTATGTGCTAACCCCTTTCTCCTATATTTTATATGAGTGTAGGTTCCGGCAGTTTAGGTCTACTAGTTCCTTCTTGAAGAAGACTTTGATTGCTTATCTCCAAGTTGTGGTGAGTCCTAATGTTGGAGGAAGGATTATCCATTAGTTAGTTCCTATTGTATTTCTTATATTGAGACTTATCTATTTATGTAAGGGCTGAGACCCAAACTTTGTATTCTAATGTTTTAGATGGTGTAGGAGATAAGTCTAGTTTCTTATATATTTTTATGAAAAGAGAATTTTTACTTTGATTGTAAAAGTTTTCATTTTGCTGCATTATTCTATGTCTTATGTAATGATGATATGCTAAGGGCCCGTATGATACCCATTACGGGTCAAGTACGCCAAGTTGCTTCTAGGGGTTAGCTTCGAGTCATCACAATACCATACTAATGAATACCTAATATAGAAAAATAGCCTGAAAAGCATTGAGGGGAAACCTAGATTTCATTCATGACATCTGGTAAGTCTTCATAGAACATATAAATATCTTCATCCATAAGCTTTCTTGAGTTATAGGAATTACTTTCATAAAACATATATTTTCTAACTTGGTGAATATTATCATACCTTGATGCAAAAATATTGAACAAATGGAGGATTAGGAGGCTTGATCTTGAAACCATAGCTTTCTTCTTCAACTTCTAGAGAGAGAAATATTTTAGATGAGGAGCTTTATTTTGTATTGAGAATTAAAGTGAATTAATTGAGTTTTGGTGATTTGGGGGCATAAAATCATTATATTGGGCTTGGGTAGAACGAAAAACGACAGCTAAAATGATTAGGAACAGACCCTACAACCCCTGACTTAAATTGTCGAAGTGGGTCTATGGAAGCCCACAATGGATCGTCAACATCACCCCGGCCCTTCAAACGAGTCGTGAAGAAATTTGGACTGACATGATTTTACTATTTTTGTCATAAAAGTTTACTCCGATTTTAGAATCAAGCAAACTTGGTGGCGTTGGAAAGAGAACTCAAAGATCTTTAATTTATAGGTCAAAGGTAACCTAATTGTTTTTGTTCTTAACGACATGATCATTTAAAAAATTTCCAAAACTCTAAGTCTAATTAGAGCCCTTCACAGAAGATTTTATGTTCTGTGTACTACTTCATGGGCCATTGTGATGCCCGTGGCCCTTGACCAGTAGTTACGAGAGAACCCCTAAAAACTTGACCCCTTTATAATCATACTTATTACATGTGTCCCTCTTCATGGCCCGTCCAATGGTTCGTGGGAGGGAACCCTCTCGGGGTAGGTTTTACCCTCTTGTCACGAGCACCATACTGGGTCGGTGTCCCTTAACTCCAATCTAGGGCTCTATGGAGGTTCCCATCGTCCAATATGGGTTCTTTACAAACCCATTAGACCCCTTCTAAGCCTTTGTAAAATCTAAGGTGTTACAACTATCTTCAATTAAGTAATCAGAATTTTTATGACCCGTGATTACCCCCATAGAAGTAACATGGCATACTTGACCTTAAAGGGTTCTCGTAAAAACCCGCACAATCATCATCACATAAGACATAAAATAATGAAAAAAATTAAAACTTTTATATATACATTATTTCTAAGCACATTAAGACCACTTCTCATGAAACACAATTCATGCAACAATTTCAAAAACTTCACTGTTAAGCATGCTTACTAGTTTACTTATGCAACATTTAAACAATTCTTTGTAGAGTCATAACCATATGAAAGAAAAAATAGTTTGAACTTCAACTTACCATATAGACATAATCTCATGAAAATATGCACATTGCAAGGAGATCAATGAAATTGATTTTCACTTAGACTCTTAAGCACATGCAACATGCTACTATAAGTTCTAATTCTCAAGCTTGAATAAAATAGAAGAGAGAAGAGACAAGATTAATCAATCCAACTATTCACCATACTCCCCCACCCACCTTAGAAGAAACCCATTAAATCTATGAAGACTAATGCAAAGGGAAAAACTTTAACTTATAGGCACCTTAATTCGGATTTGCTTTAACTTGGAGGTGATAAAAGTGATTCTTCTTTGTTGCACCAAAATCCAGGCCATTAGGAGGAGCTTTCTTGGCATTTACTCCTCTAGTGGCAATAGTAATACAATCTCTCACCTTCTGATCATTCTTTCCACAACCATAGCACCCACTAGTACCGGCTAGACATTTACCTAAGTGCTTGTTCCCACAAGTAGAGCAAGTAGCATTAACACCTTGAGAACCACCAACTCTCTCATAGTTGGCCTTAGGATCACTAGGAACATCTTGATTTTAAGTCCTTTTCTTAAACCTAGGTTTGTTTAGCTCATCAGATTATCATGGATTCTTCAATGGATTGTGCATACAACATAAGTCTAGATAGGTTCATGTCATTATGGAGCATGGTCGTATGACACTATTCTTTTACAAGGTCGCAACACCAGTCACAAATCTACTCATCACATCCCTTGGGTTAGACACCAAGGATGGAGAATACTTAGACAATAGGGCAAATTTCAAGAAATACTTATCCACACTCACATTACATTGCCTAAGATTTATAAACTCCTCAACTTAACCTCCATATTTTCACGAGGAAAGTAATTTCCTAAGAATTATTCTTTAAACTCTTCCAATTCTATAAGACCCAATTCAACCGGCCTATTGTCTTTCTATTGTGTGGACCACACTTGAGCAACTTCCCTCAATTGGTATGAAGATAACTCCACCTTTTATCTATCAATAAACCCATAGAACTCAACACCTTATAGACATCATCTAAAATCTCTTGGGGATCCTCTCCCCCCTTAGAGCCAAGAAAAGTAGGAGGATTCATCCTCACGAAGTCTCTCAACCTAGAGCTCATGGTGATCTCATGAGCATTCATCCTACGCCCACATCTTTATTAGCTTAAGTCATCACGGCTAGGAATAGGGTATAAATAGCTCCTCTAATCTCCCCATTAGTCATGTCTGGGGGAACCACCAGAACCTATTCCCTTTTATTAGCTGTAAGAAATTGTTCACGTTGAGAAACATGAACACCTTGTGTAAATTGTCCACCTTGGGGAGGAACTACATCATTCACCACTTCCTCATCAACTCTCCTTGCGGGATTCCTTGTTGTATTCATATCAAATAATCACAAAAGAAGAGATTAGGAACACACACTTATTATAAGGACCTCAAAATGAACTATATGACACTAGAGCCTAAAGTGAGTGTATTGGGTTAATAGGGTCTTAAAATGACTAATTTTAATGCCTAGAGTCATTTTATCAATTTTTGAAGAGTTTGGAGGTGAAACGTCCAAGAACGTCCAAGACGTGCGGAAACTAGTCGAAGTTGAACTAGTCTGTCATAGTGTTTTGTAGTGGAGTTTTGGGGAATGGTTTGAGGGTTGTTATGGTGTATAGATGGTTCATACACATATAATGACATGTAATTTGTCAAAGCGTCCGAGTATGACACCCCGAGGACCACCCTAAGGGTCCCCAAAGAGGACACAAACATGGGCCAAGCAAGCTGTCGAGGCAGCCATGATTTGGGGTCCAAGGCGCATCATGCAAGCAACAATGAAAGGGGAAAAAGTTTTCCATGCGACGCCGGGCCAACATGAACCATTCTGTCTCAAAGTATTCCAGGACCAAGAATTGTAAGTGCCTCCGCGATGCGCAACCATGTCCCAGATTTGGTCGCGTAGTTTCAAATTAGAATTGGTTAAAATGTCCATTTAGTGCAGGGTTATTTTGGGTATTTAGGGATTAATTATTGGAGGTTATTTTATGTATTTGAAGTGAATTTAAGAGGTACAATGACCATTTAGACCCTAGACTCCAAATCAAAACCTTTCTGTCCCAAAATCCTCCCAAAACCACCATTGAAGAAGAAGAGAAATTGGAGGCAGCTTCTACGACGAATTCACCAAGATTTCAAGCTTGGTTTAAGGCTCTAATGTAAGGTATGTGAAGCTTATTCATCCATGGATTCTTCCATTTATGTAGTTCCCTATTTATCCCTCATTTGTGAATCCAAAATACCCCAATCTATGATGGATTGTGATTGCATTGTGGGTAAGGCTTGATTGTGATCCCAATCTAGTGGGTAGCATTCAATTATTTTCATATGATGATTATGTTATGTTTTCATGAGGTTTTCATGGTTCATTGTAGTATTTGATGTTGAAGGTGATCATGATGATTTTAGGCCATTAGAGGCAAGATGAAGGTTCTATTGTAATCTTCTTAATTCAATTGTATTGTATACTACTTGATCATGATTGAATCATCTAGATATGAATTGAACTAGGATTAATTAATCTTGGTTGGTCTTGACTTGTAAAGTTGGAATTGAACCTATGTGATCATGTATGTCTAGACTAACCTTCTAATCATCTAATTGAATGAACTAAGCATGTAATAGAACATAGATCATGATGCGTTGAAGTTAGAAATCGTTTATGGGCTGGTATACCATTGATGCTAGGGCTTTGGGGGTGAAGTCATTATTAAGGGATTATGATGATGTTTCTTCTACACTTAGACATGAACATAATAAGTGAAGCAAGTTCTTTCATATAGATGGACTCTAGGTTGACTTATAACCTAAAATGAATCAAGACATGACAGACTAGATTAGCTTGAAGATGGATTCTATGATCACTTATTGGGTGATAGACTTGGTGAAACTATACTAAGGCATGATAACTTGAGATGGTAGATCTCAAGGGTATCTTGAGATAGTAAATTTCATGGAGGCTTGGGCTGAAATACTCATGGTAGCTTGAGATGTTGAGTCTCATGGAAGCTTGAGTTGAATCACTCATGATATCTTGAGGTGATGAATCTCATGATATCTTAGGTATGGAGGAAATAAGCTCTATCATGTTTAGCTTGGTCATGTGTTACTAAGATGCTTGATCATGATAGCTTGGGAATTGTAACATTCTAGAAAATTTACTTGTCTAGTGAAGAGTCTATTAGGTTTTAACAATATGTATTGGGATACATAGAAATCCCAATGCCAATATTGGGTAATATGGGGCATGTTAGAGAATATTGGCTTAAGGGTGTTAGCCAATTTCTTTGTATTAACAAGTAACTTAAAATGCGCTTTGGTTCAAATGCCCCAATCCAAGCTTGTTTAGGAATTGTACCTGCAATAAAGACCCTAAGCTAAAATTATTGATTCTCAACTTAACACATTAGGTACGAGGCATCCAAGTGTCAAGCCTAGGTACCATAGCACATGATCAATTAAAATGATCATATAGATTAAGCAGTGCCCAAGGACATAGTGAGGATCCTTGGACAAGAAGTGAACTTTTCAAAGTGCAAGGTTAGGGAAAGTGCACGCAACCCATGTGCAAGAACATGTGCAAGCACATGTGCTACCAACGACCGAGAGACAAGCCCAACCGAATTTAGTTAGGGCGGTTAGAGGGAAGGCTCGTGTCGGACCAAACCATGTGGGGCTGAGCTCCCTAACTAATTCTAGGTCCTAACTAACGTCCCTAACTAACTAACTAACCTAGGACTTACTAAAATTAACTAACTAGTGTGCCCAAAATCCTAAGACCTAACCGGGTACACTATCCAAGCAACTAACTTAAGAAACATCCTAGTACCTAACCTAGGATGGTCCAAAGGGGTTGGTTATGGTCCTAACGACTTAGGTTCACTTTAGTAATTACCCTAGGTAACTTAACTAATTAATTTAGCAAATTAATTAATTAATTTAATTGGTCAAACTCGAAACCCTTAAGAAAATTTTCAGAATTTGACTAGGTCAAATGTTCTCCTATTTGTAGTCGATTTTGGAGGGGTGTTTTGGTGATTTAAGTGGAAAGTATTGAGGGTTATTCATGGGACGACTATATATTGATATTAGGTCATTTTTAGACCACTTTTACACGTCCCAAATCAGACCAGACGCAAATTCTCTCATCTCTCAAGAAACACACTCTTTTCAAAACTCCATTGAAGAACAAGAAAAGCTTAAGTAAGAAAATAAAGGTTTCGAAGTTTCCAATCAGATTTTTGTGGATTCTTCATCTATAAGGTATGGTTATTTATCCTTGAAATCTCTTTCTTCAAGGAGTTAATTCCAATGATTTTCAAAGATGATAAAAAACGTGATTTGTCCATTTTTCATGATCTAGCCATGAGTACTTGCATAAAAGGTTTTAAATCAATGTTTTAGATTTGAATTGATGTTAATGCTATTTTTTAAATTATAATTCTTATGAACACATGCAAGACCTACAAATTCCTATTTTGACTATTTTATGCGTTAAGTGATCATGTCTCTATACTTATGAATTAATGAGTTATTTCTTATAGGCTTTCTAATGATGTAAGAATTGTAATCAATTGATGTCTAATTGGTCTTAGATTGGTAAATATATATTGAATTGACCTAGTTTCGTCTAGTATTATGATTTATACTTTGAATTGACATTCATGGCCATGGGTAAGTGCCGAATGGTATTTAATTGGATGATCTAGACATGGATTGAAGTGGTGAGAATGGATTGGTGGTACGCTGCCCTAATTCTCTTTATTTTATGTTAATTATACCTCAATTATTTTGTTAAGTATGATAATATATATCTACATGTGATTAAGTGAAAGTATGTGTTCTTCTATGGATATTAGGTGATCATGTTGGATTATGACTATGTGTTTATGTGTGTAGTCTTAAAGTTGATACATGATTATTCCTACTTGACTATATGAGTATATGATGGTTATATTTATGATGTTATAGTAACATATATGATGACATAAAGATGATAAGGGTCATTCCTAAGTTCTTCAAAGGATGATATGTTATATGTGCTAATGTGAATTAATGATGTGTCTTATTTTGGTACATTATGTCCCTTACTTGATACATGTATATGATGAATATGAGCATCTTGACTGTAAATACCTCGAAAATAGCTTAGGTGCTCTAGAGTCTAATATGTTGGTATTGGTGTTCTAATATCCTAAATATGCCTAATATATAGTATATAGGCAGTAGCTAAAATATTAGAGGTGTTGGAAGTCAAACGTCAAGGGACGACTAAGACGTTTGACGACTAAGTCACCAAAATGTCTAAAATGTGGTTATATGTGTTTATGTGTGTTTCACGGTGTTTTAAGGTTCTTAATAGAGTTAATATAGCATGTATAGTCAGTGGTTAATGTTTCGTGAAGTTTGGAGGTCAAACGACCAAGAACGTCCAAGGCGTTCGAAAGATATGCCTTGAGTCGACCTTGTACGTCTAGGCGAGTTTCGTTGAGTGAAGGATGGAACTTTAGCCTTGAGTGAAGGATGGAACTTTGGCCAGCCACTGTAGCCACCAACATAGGGCTGTGATGCCCCGTTGTGCTTGTGAGGCTCCGTTAAGAACCTGGCGTTGCGCGAGCTGAGTTCTGCGCAGGTGCTGCTGCCAATTAAGGGGTGAATTGGTAATTCACCCCACTTCTAAATTAAAATGTTAGACGGTTATTTGAGGGTCTTATGGGTATTTTAATTAACTATATAAGTAGTTAACAACCTAGAGACTTCATTCTTCCAAATTGAAAACCCAAAACACTTAGAAAATATCCCAAAACGCCATTGAAAATCCTATTGAAGAGGCAACTTGGTGAGGGGTTTTTGTGTCGAAATTCTTCATCAAAGTGAAGAATTATCATCCTTGAGGTATGGGTTTTGATCCTTGAAACTCATTTCATCAAGGATCCCAATCCTCAAGATGTTTTTCAAAGTTTTCTAAAGTGAATTGTCCAATTTCGGGATTCTACCATGGGTTCTTGCATAAATGATTTCTAAACATTGAATTATGGTCTAATTGATATTGTATTGATGATATTAACATAAATTACCTATGAACCCATGTAAATTGATGAACCCTAGTTTTGACTACTTATTGGGTTACTTGATATTAAGCTAATATTGATGAATTGTTGTGTCGTTTCTTATTGGCTTTATAATGATATAAGACTTGTATTCAATTGATATCTAATTGATCTTAGATTGTTAAACCTAGAAAGAATTGATGTAGATTCATTGATTTTTATGGGTATTGCTTTGAATTATTGTTCATGGCCATGGATAAGGGCCTTGTGATGTTGAATTGGTTGATTTGGCATTGAATTGAAGTGTGGATGATGGGATGAAGGTATGCTGCCCCATTTTCTTTAATTTTATGTTAATTATACTTCGATTCTATTGTGCTTGGTATGGTCCACTTATTGTGGCGGTGTTATATGTTTTATTTGCAATTGACGTGGCCTTGTCGGCGTTACTTTATGCAATATTATGAGCATGACCTTATTGGAAACTACTTAAAGTTATGTGGATATTTGTGTAGTTTGATTATGTGAAGCATGAAATTACCTATCGACATGTGAATTTATATAGTCATGTATGTATTCTTCTAGTTATGTTGCCTTAAGTGATCATGTTAGATTTTGACTTGACATTACGAGTGTAGTGTTAGGTTAAGTCTTGGTTATTCCTACTTGACTTTATGAGTCTATTTGGAGTATATTAATGATGTTATGATGATATATAGGGTGACTTGAAGATTTTAGGTTGTTTTAGAGGTGTTTCTAGAATGACTTGTATTATGTGTTAAAAGTGAAGTATGTGGTGTCTTGTCTTGGTTGACTTGTATCTCTTGCTTGACCTATATAGGATTATGGATATGTGATGTCTTGATTTAGGGTGTTATAACTCTTAGTCTTGAATGTATGAATGACATGTGACTTTAAATGATATTATGAGAGTCTCTTATGTGCAAACCTTGACTTAAGAGTAAGGTTAAGATTGATTGAAGTGTAAGCCATAATGGTATCCTTCAAAGTAAAGGAATGATGGACTTAAGGTTAGTTGGCTGGAACGGCATCATATTAACACTTAAGAAAGTCATCATGAGCTTCTTATCGCCATTGTGAGGTATCCCTAGTGGACCTTCCTTGGTAGGGTAAATGTAATTGGGTTATGAACTAGATATGGAACCCTTTTATGTAAACCTAATGTATGAAATACTCTATGAGAAAGAAGGCTAGCACCGAGTGAGTATGGCAAGGGAAGTAGTTCTAGTTAAGTATGAGACTAGAATACAAAGAAGCCCTTAATATTCCTTAACCATGTGCCTACATGGGATGTGTCCAAGTTCTACCATTGGCAAGTAGAACAACCTCATCGGAGTAGGATAGAACTCCGGATTCCATGTCTTGCTACCATGGCCTATGTCGGTTATGGCCTATTATAATCATGTGGAATACCAATTAGCATTAGATAAGTTTATGAGGTTTAGGTGGTGGTATGGGACGCTATCTAGAGATTGCACAATAGACTTTGAAGGTGTTATGTGCAATTTCCTAGGTCTTGTCCAAGACCATTATGTGAGTGTCTTATGTGATGCATTATGTGAGTGTCTTATGTGATGAATGAGTCTTAATGAACTAATGAACTAATGACCTATGTTAGTATCTATGTAAATGAATGAGTACCTAATCTAAAGTAGCTTAAGCATTCCTTAGCTAAAGTGTGAGGAGGGCATGGAAGGATGATCTCTTCATGTCTTATCTTTGGAAGTCTTGAGGATGACTGTAGTTAGGGAAGTTGGTTAATCTTGTTGACATGATCTAAGCCTTAGGTAGTCTTAAGGACTATTTAGGTAATCTTTAAGAGGTCACTATGGACGTTATCTTCTTGACTTACTTAAGTAGGTCTTTTGATACCCTTTGGGTAGAGAATGTCATATCACCTATGGTTGGTGATTTAGTGAGAATGATTCTACTATAAGGAGTCCATAGGATCACTTGAGTGTGTGTGTAGGGGATTGTATGGGCGGTTCCTTCAGATTTTACTTATGGGAGACTTAGGATTCATGATTGGTAGAGAAATCTCACAATGATGTTTATGATTGCTTTGTAAGTATGTATGTAACTCATTGTAGGTTATCTTAAGGGTCGTTTATGTAACAAATCTACAAATGACTATGCTAAGTAATACTTAATGTGTCTAGAATTCCTACGATTAGACCGGGTTCACATGGATTTATTCGCGTATAAACAGACCTCTAAACCCTTGCAACAGCCAAGCCAACCAACTTGGTGAGTTAGTTGAGCTAAGAAAGGTTGGGTTCGGCCATGTAGGGCACCCGATTGTGAAGATTTACCCGGATGAGTCTTAACAGGACTTAAAAAGGGGTAATCTTAAGTTTGGAGGGTCTAGGGATAAAATGATCTTTTCCAGGCTAAGGGTAGTATTGTAATTACCCTAAATAATTAATTAATTAATTAATTAATATGGTTAAGGGGCAATTTGGGTAGAGGTTGCCGAAATTGACCCTTTAAGCAAAATCTAGCTCCACCCGGGTTCGAGCCTTGATGGAAGCAAGGATTAAATTGATTTAATTTTATTAAGTTAATTAGTTTAATTAATTAATATTTAAAAAGCTGATTTAAGTAAGGGAAAAATAAGATTTTTAAGAAAAAAAAATAATAATAAAATTAATAAATAATGAGGAGTCCTAGTTTGACCTAGTCTCCACCTAACTCTCCTAATCCTAATCATAATCTAATCCTCTCTTTATCACGTCTCTCACTCTCATTCTCATGTTTTTTATCATTAAAATAACTGAAAATAATAGTTCCTCGCTCTTGAAGAACTTACACACAAAAACTCAAACGAAAAACTAAGCTAAAAACGAAAATCAACAACAAGTTCTTGACGGGATTGTGCTTGAAGTTTCGGTGGTGAGGATTGGTTTCATGATAAATTGGCAGCATTTAAACAAGTTTTGAACGACATTAAGGTATGGGTTTCTCTTCTAAACTCCTTTCTCCAAGAGAATTTTCTTTCCACGAATTCAACGAATTTTGAAACTAGGGTTGTTCACGTTCTTGTAGAACTCCTTGTCCCTAGTATCCTCCTGATTTCAATCTGAAATAGGTTAGAGATCATGTTGTTGGTATGTTTTCTGGCAGTTTAACTATGAAGTGTGATTTTCGTAATAATGTGTTCACGATTATGTTTTTGGAACTGTAAACATGTTAATTTATGCCAACCGAAAGTATGTGAAAAGTGATGTTTGTGCAAATGTTTGTGTAAATCATGATGTTCAAAAGTGGTTTAATGTTGCTGGATTTAATGGTAATTCTTGGATGAATATAACCATGAAAATAGTGAACAAATTTCCAGCATTTGGTAGGTTGGGTTCGGCCAATCAAAGTGGTATAAAATGCAATGAAAAATGAATGTAAAATAAGTGAAATCACTAAGGATTGAAACCAAAACATCATTAAATGAAAGCTACCAAAAAAGCAACAAAAGATTTAGACAAAAATGGATTGGAGGAGACTAAATTTCCAGCTTGCAGGAAATTGTAGTCTCGGCCAACTTTTAAAAAAATGAACTTCGTTTATTTTTTTTTTAAAATGTGAGGTCATTGAGGATTGAACCCATGACCTCACCAAATGAAAATTTCTTAAAAATTTTGTGAGAAAAATGCAAGGAAAAATAGATGTGGTGAGTTGGGATTGAACCCCCAACCTCTTGAATGGATGAGAGAGTTAGGAGAAAAATAAAGGAGAAAAATAAATGTGGAGAGTGGGGATTGAACCCCCAACCTCTTGAATGGATGAGAGAGTTAGGAGAAAAATAAAGCAGAAAAATAAATGTGGAGAGTGGGGATTGAACCCCCAACCTCTGAATGGATGAGAGAGTTAGGAGAAAAATAAAGGAGAAAAATGAATGTGGAGAGTGGGGATTAAACCCCCAACCTCTTGAATGGATGAGAGAGTTAGGAGAAAAATAAAGGAGAAAAGTAAATGTGAAGAGTGGGGATTGAACCCCCAACCTCTTGAATGGATGAGAGAGCTAGGAGAAAAATATAAAGGAGAAAATAAATGTGGAGAGTGGGGATTGAACCCACAACCTCTTGGATAGGTGAGAAAGTTTAGAGATAAATTAAGAGAAAAATAATGAGCTTGTGGGGGATTGAACCCACAACCTCCTTGACTTAAACGAAAAAAGGAGAGGAGAAAAAGAAAGGAAATATTATGGGGTTGATGGGGATCGAACTAGGGTCCCCCAAATCTGAAAAATGCAATTATCAAGTTTAAAATAAGATTAAGTGTTGTCCAAGGGATTCGAAATCGGGTTCCCTTTCCTAATTTCGTATTGACACGTAAGTCATACGTAAGTATGTGATAAGTCTAGCATACGTTTAAAAGTTGGTGAGCCTAAGATGCATGTGATAAAATGATGTAACCTAGAATGGTTAAGTAAGAGTGTGAAACACACTAAATGGCCAAGTGCATTGGCATATGATGAAATGAACATTCACGTAAAGGGGTGAGTAATTATGAAAAGCAAATGTGTTAAAGTTAATGAATGAGGTGACAATATGATAAAAGGCTAATGTGAAAGATGAGAGCAATCTCAAATGAGCCTAAGTAAATGTTACCAAAACGTACTCACCTATGAGAGTGTAAAGCTAATCAAGGGACCAGTCTCTATGAACACTCTAATGAAAGTATTGAAGTTAATGCATACTTAATACTAATGATGAGATGAGAAATCATCTAATGAGCTGTGATGTCCTCATGCTAGAAGCCAGCTTCCATGATGTATGAGTTTAATGTACTGAAACTTTATACTGAGCACCGATAGGCTAGCTATGAGCGGTGATGCCTTTCTTCAGGTAGGGCTGAGGTTTAGATAACTCTCATGAGATGAGATTGTCCGGCATGCCGGGTATGGGTCTCCTTATATCTCCTAGTCTTTGAACGTATACTGCCAATATAGGGATCTAGCAGGGTTCGACTCCCAATATACGCTAGCATGTTTTGGTTCAGTTTGGCCGGTGATTCCACCTTTTTTCGGTGTGGGGACTACACACTGGATTTAATGATGCTCACATGATCTATGTCGGTTAAGGTTAAAGTTTCCAGTGAATGAATCAGGCCAGCCTCAAATGATGCACATAATGAAATGAATGATACCAAAGGTGTTATGATAGAATAATCAAGAGGTGAGCTAGACTCAAGTAATGACACTAGGTTATTCTTTATCATTGCACAGCGAACCCGATGAAAGTCTTAAACTACATCGTAGGTATAGCTGGTGTTCATACTAGCCTATGAACGAAATAAAATGAAGTACGTTTGAATGAATGAAGCAGACTCTGTGTTTGCTAATGAAGACTCCCTAGTTGAGGTCCCATATGTTGAGCCCTCATTTTGGAAAGTCTTAATGTCAAATCCATGATTCCAAGGTCTCATGGCATATGAATGAATGTTATAAAAGATTTTATGTGCTATATCCAATATGATATGTGCTATGTTAAGATGTTATGTGATGTGTGCAATATGATAAGTATGATGATGCATGTTACTCTCATGGCATGACTTTCCTAATCCAAATTTGGAAAGCTCACTGACTGTCACGACCCGAAAGCACCCCCTAGAAGTTAGGGAAAACCTTCGAATCATGACCGGGCGTACTTGACCCCTTTGGGGTCTCGTACAAGCCCTCTAACTAGCATTCATAACATAAAGCATGAAAAGTAGTGCGGAATTTAAAACTTTTCACGATAATAATAATAAAAGGAGTCTTTTCATAAATACTAAGAAATCTTATCGTCACAAGCCAACTTAAAGACACAACTTGGAATCTTAGGGACACGGCCCTTTACGATAAAAGTAAATACATTTTTAAGTATTAATAAAGAAACTAAGAAACATAAAACTATGTCCTCGAATATATGAGGACATACCAAATTCTTGAGAGATAAAGTTCCCAAGCTTCGACTCCGATCCTCCCAAAAGGGCTTCCAACCTATACTCATAAGGTATAAAAAGTATGGGGTTAGTACAACAATGTACTAAGTATGGCATATGCAAAAACATGCAAAAAGGGACATTTTAGTAAAGATAGCTTTTTATGCAATTCAAATATAACCTTCATGAATCTAGAAGCAAACCCACATAAGAATCAACAATTAACACTTTATGGCTATCTTACCAAACTTAAAGTAAACAAAAGGAACATTTCAATTAACTTTGCTAAACTTGCAATAAAATTGAATAAAGCATCATAGTGAACATTTTGAATTCTTACAATGAAGACCTTACAGTGAATGGCACGGTCCAAGTCATATGAACCCTTTTCCTTTGAAGTTGCCCTAACCCAAGGTTATCCTAAGACTCCCTAAGGTGAGCCAAGAAGGGACTCTCATTACACCTCCCTTCAAAGCACACCAAAGCGACCCTTAAAACTACCAAATCTTAGGCTTACTTCGTTAGAAATCAAATCCACGCCCTTGGCTAACATATGCAAAACACTCATGGAAATATAGGTCATACCAAGTGCAATGTGAGAGTAGCATCCCATACTACCACTCCCACTTAGTACTCCTAATGGATTCCATTTACTCAAGTACTCCACAATAATCCTCCATAACACTACACCATAGTACTCATTCACACGGATTTCATGAAGGTACTCTTCTCCCATAGTAGGTATAGGTCACACCAAGTGCAATGTGAGAATAGCATCCCATACTACTACTCCCACTCAATGCTCCTACTCGGTAACTAATGTGGATTGAGCACTTCACGACATACATACACAATTTCAACAATACACAAGATAATTAGTTTCAAATCAATTCTTTTGTGGGAGTTAGCTTAACCGACAAAGACCATGAGAGCTAGACATGGAATCCCGATATTAACCCCTATCGGATGAGGGATCCTTACTTGCCTAGTGTAAGGTCATGCTTCTTAGCGTTTACATGGCTTTTCCAATAGCTACACCTATGCGGGCACATAGTTAAGGGATAAGGAGATTGTTACTAAGTAACTCACTCTCTACTAACGAGGAGTACTCATCTCAAGAGGTACTTTGGATTACAACATCTCAACTAACGAAGTGCAATCCACCTCCCCTTCATATCCTCTCGGTGCTAGGCATAACTCCACACGGATTTCTCAACATAATAGTCTATCTTAGAAAGCTCACTAGGAAATGGAGAGGTTGTTACTAGACACTACATCTCAACTCACGAAGTGTGTCCACCTCAAGATTCCCCTTTTTGCTCAACTTGACATAATACAAATCTTAAAGAGTGTGTGTGTACATGTGCACACCTTGCATATAAGCATCATTTCATTATCATCAAGTTCTACTCATACTTTAACCTTGATTCATCAAGCTACACACTCTACATACTTCTCATAATCATATACTTCATTTAGACATAAACTAGGTCAAACATGAAATTCAAGCTACATCAAACACAACACAAGACCCATTTCCAATATATCTTCATTTCACATATTAGACCTTCAAGATCACATACTCAAACCATACTAAGTAACATCAAGTTCATCAATTAGCACCGCCACCCATAAGGTGGACCATACCACTCAAATAGCAATTCATAATAAGAATTATACAATGAGAGCAACTCATCAACAAATCAAACCATCATTACCCATAAGCAATTTATCAATATTTCACCATATTAAGGCCCTTAGGGCAGTAGCTACACCAACATGACAAATACAAGAAGACCCAAGTTCATACCCTACTCAAATCATGCTCACATAACCCATTTTCAAGTCAAAAATTGAAGTATGCATAAACAAGAGTTTCATGGAGTTTTAACATCAAAATCATCTATTCAAACCAAGATAAATACATTTAAACCATTAGAACTTAGTTACAAGAAGACCCATAATAGAAATCAAAGTTTAGAAGAAGTTGAGTTTAAAACCCCTTTTTGAAAACCATTTTGGAAGTTGGCTTCTTGAATGGAAAGGTATTCAAGAATGGATACCATACCTTTAGGAGAAAGAAACCCACGAATTTGATGAAGAACAAGCCCAAAGCATCCCTCCTTTCCTCCTTGAGCCTTGGCTTCAATGGTGACTTTGAGAGAGTTTTCTTTTTAGAGAGAGAGTTTGAATGTTGAAGTGAGGGGTCTTGTCTAGGTCTAGGGTTTAAAACTAATTTAATATAACCTAAAAATACCAAAATTATACACCTAGGGTCTTATAAGACTTGGGGTGTATTTACATAAAACACCCCAAGTTGGCAGCCTTAAGTCGTGCACTGGCAGGCCTCGTCGACGAGACCTCCTCGACGGACCGTCACGTTCACCACGGACCGTCATGGGGTCCCGTCGAGGAACACTTGGCTCCAACTGGAGCCTGTCCAAGTTTCCACTCTCTGTCACTCGCGACGCCCTGGATCGACGGACCGTCCTGAGTGCAACGGACCGTCGCCATGGTCGTCGTGAGCCACTGATGGGCAGACTTTGCCCAAGTCTTGGGCCCTTCATCTAGGGCCCCTTGTGGGTCCTAGGTGGGGTCGTGCCCGGACGTCAAACCCCTAAACTAAGTCGTCTAGGTCTAAGGAACATCCGACGCATGTTTCAAGTAAAACGAACACATAAAACTCATCCAAACTCGCCAAGACATACAAGTACATTCTAAGGCATACCATCCGAACGTCATGGACGTTTTTGGTCGATTGAACTCCAAACTTAACCAAACTTTGCACACTGCCTAAGGACACCAAACTAACTCCGTTTAACTTAAAATTAACTCAAGAAACAACCATGAGGCTCTAGTTCACCTTAGTTCATTTTGGGGCGTTATATTCTCCCCCACTTGGAATAACATTCGTCCTCGAATGACGCTTAAATTTTAAGAACAACAAGGACTCACTTAGAATCATATAATACACTTAGATCATGATAAAAACACTAACAATCAAAGCATCCACTAGCAAGGAACATCATTTTACACTTTCAACACTTAGCAACATAGGCAACTTTCACCAATTTTCACAAAGTCAAAAATTCAACCTCAATCTTCTTTTATGGAGGAACTACCTTTTCCAACGTTAAAAATTCTCATAAACAATGCCTTTACACACATTGAAACTAAAATTCAAGACAAAACAATTTTCTTCAAAATGCCAAAAAATTTTTACAGTGAAGTTGACTGCCATCTTACCAAATTTTTGAAAAAATCATTCTCTAAGCAATTCATCAAGACGACATGATCATAGGAACTATAAAACCATATATACTCATTTCATAACACAAAATCAACAATAACCAAGAGTTGAGACTTACTAAAACCATCAATCCGGATTAATTATCCTTTCTAGCCCCCATCCCATAGGAAGGGTTCTTCTTGGGAGCATTAGGATCTAGGGAAGCTTGATTGAAATCTCTCCCCCTTGATTTAAGGTTTGGGCAGTCCCTCATCTTGTGGTCTCTATTACCACATGCAAAACAACCATCCGTTCCGGCAAGACACTTACCCCCATGTTGCTTGCCACAAGTAGGGCACCTAGCCCTTTCATAGGAATGACCACCACCTTGAGAAGATTGATTTGGAGCCCTATCCTTGTTTCCCATAGAAGAATCTTGGGGATAAAACCTCTTCTTAGGCCTTTGGTGACTAGAATCATCCGACCTAGGTCTCTTACCCTCTTGCCTTATCTCCCTAATTTTGGACTCCTCAATTTGTTGCGCATAAACCATGAGCCTAGAGATATCCATGTCATTAAGAAGCATAGCCGTACGACACTCTTTTTCCACCAAGCTAGACACGCCCATCACAAACTTGTTCATCCTAGCCCTAGGGTTGGCTACCATGTTTGGGGCATACTTAGAGAGTTGGGTGAATTTGAGAGAGTACTCTTGCACACTCATTCCCCCTTGACGGAGGTTCATGAATTCAACCATCTTCTTCTCCCTCCACTCTAAAGGAAAGAATCTATCTAGGAAAGCCTCTTTGAATTCCTCCCAATCAACCGGTCCTCTTTCTAAGGGTCTCTCACCCCTCCATTGCTCATACCACACTTGAGCAACATCCTTAAGTTGGTAAGCGGCCAATTCCGCTTTCTCCCTAGGGGTCACACCCATAGCATCTACCACCTTGAAAACCTCATCTATGAAGCCTTGTGGATCTTCATCCACCTTAGTGCCATGAAAAGTAGGAGGGTTCATCCTCATAAAATCCCGAATCCTAGAAGCGGGAGTACTAGCATTTGGTTGGGGCCTATCTCCTAGGTTAGCTTGGCCCACAAAGTGATTGTTGACAACTTGAGCTTGAGCCGTCATGAGTTGGGTCAAGTTCATTAGGGCAGCCCTCAACTCCGCATTAGTCATATCACCCTCAACAAAAGGAGCTTGAGGCATAGGAGGCACTTGAGGTCCTTGAGGTTCCGGAGGCACTTGAGGTTCTTGAAGAGGAACCTCCTCATTTTCCTCCCCTAAGCCAACAATAGGAACTTGGTCAACATGGGGAAGGACTCTCTCATTTGGTACACCTCCCTCCTCCCTTCTAGCGGTCGATCTCCTCGTATTCATGTCCTAAAAACACAAAAGAAGAGGTTGAGAATAGACACCTTATATACTCAACTCTAAGGCACGATACTAGAATAGAGAAGAAAGTGAAACTTCTAGCATCCTATAGCCTCTTGTCCATGGATGTGTCGCGACTCACACCAATGACCAAGATACTACTAGATGTGGCTTGTGAGACTTTCAGACCTTAAACTATTTCCCAAAACCTTATGCTCTGATACCAAGTCTTGTCACGACCCGAAAGCACCCCCTAGAAGTTAGGGAAAACCTTCGAATCATGACCGGGCGTACTTGACCCCTTTGGGGTCTCGTACAAGCCCTCTAACTAGCATTCATAACATAAAGCATGAAAAGTAGTGCGAAATTTAAAACTTTTCACGATAATAATAATAAAAAGAGTCTTTTCATAAATACTAAGAAATCTTATCGTCACAAACCAACTTAAAGACACAACTTGGAATCTTAGGGACACGGCCCTTTACGATAAAAGTAAATACATTTTTAAGTATTAATAAAGAAACTAAGAAACATAAAACTATGTCCTCGAATATATGAGGACATACCAAATTCTTGAGAGATAAAGTTCCCAAGCTTCGACTCCGATCCTCCCAAAAGGGCTTCCAACCTATACTCATAAGGTATAAAAAGTATGGGGTTAGTACAACAATGTACTAAGTATGGCATATGCAAAAACATGCAAAAAGGGACATTTTAGTAAAGATAGCTTTTTATGCAATTCAAATATAACCTTCATGAATCTAGAAGCAAACCCACATAAGAATCAACAATTAACACTTTATGGCTATCTTACCAAACTTAAAGTAAACAAAAGGAACATTTCAATTAACTTTGCTAAACTTGCAATAAAATTGAATAAAGCATCATAGTGAACATTTTGAATTCTTACAATGAAGACCTTACAGTGAATGGCACGGTCCAAGTCATATGAACCCTTTTCCTTTGAAGTTGCCCTAACCCAAGGTTATCCTAAGACTCCCTAAGGTGAGCCAAGAAGGGACTCTCATTACACCTCCCTTCAAAGCACACCAAAGCGACCCTTAAAACTACCAAATCTTAGGCTTACTTCGTTAGAAATCAAATCCACGCCCTTGGCTAACATATGCAAAACACTCATGGAAATATAGGTCATACCAAGTGCAATGTGAGAGTAGCATCCCATACTACCACTCCCACTTAGTACTCCTAATGGATTCCATTTACTCAAGTACTCCACAATAATCCTCCATAACACTACACCATAGTACTCATTCACACGGATTTCATGAAGGTACTCTTCTCCCATAGTAGGTATAGGTCACACCAAGTGCAATGTGAGAATAGCATCCCATACTACTACTCCCACTCAATGCTCCTACTCGGTAACTAATGTGGATTGAGCACTTCACGACATACATACACAATTTCAACAATACACAAGATAATTAGTTTCAAATCAATTCTTTTGTGGGAGTTAGCTTAACCGACAAAGACCATGAGAGCTAGACATGGAATCCCGATATTAACCCCTATCGGATGAGGGATCCTTACTTGCCTAGTGTAAGGTCATGCTTCTTAGCGTTTACATGGCTTTTCCAATAGCTACACCTATGCGGGCACATAGTTAAGGGATAAGGAGATTGTTACTAAGTAACTCACTCTCTACTAACGAGGAGTACTCATCTCAAGAGGTACTTTGGATTACAACATCTCAACTAACGAAGTGCAATCCACCTCCCCTTCATATCCTCTCGGTGCTAGGCATAACTCCACACGGATTTCTCAACATAATAGTCTATCTTAGAAAGCTCACTAGGAAATGGAGAGGTTGTTACTAGACACTACATCTCAACTCACGAAGTGTGTCCACCTCAAGATTCCCCTTTTTGCTCAACTTGACATAATACAAATCTTAAAGAGTGTGTGTGTACATGTGCACACCTTGCATATAAGCATCATTTCATTATCATCAAGTTCTACTCATACTTTAACCTTGATTCATCAAGCTACACACTCTACATACTTCTCATAATCATATACTTCATTTAGACATAAACTAGGTCAAACATGCAATTCAAGCTACATCAAACACAACACAAGACCCATTTCCAATATATATCTTCATTTCACATATTAGACCTTCAAGATCACATACTCAAACCATACTAAGTAACATCAAGTTCATCAATCAGCACCGCCACCCATAAGGTGGACCATACCACTCAAATAGCAATTCATAATAAGAATTATACAATGAGAGTAACTCATCAACAAATCAAACCTTCATTACCCATAAGCAATTTATCAATATTTCACCATATTAAGGCCCTTAGGGCAGTAGCTACACCAACATGACAAATACAAGAAGACCCAAGTTCATACCATAACCCATTTTCAAGTCAAAAATTGAAGTATGCATAAACAAGAGTTTCATGGAGTTTTAACATCAAAATCATCTATTCAAACCAAGATAAATACATTTAAACAATTAGAACTTAGTTACAAGAAGACCCATAACAGAAATCAAAGTTTAGAAGAAGTTGAGTTTAAAACCCCTTTTTGAAAACCATTTTGGAAGTTGGCTTCTTGAATGGAAAGGTATTCAAGAATGGATACCATACCTTTAGGAGAAAGAAACCCACGAATTTGATGAAGGAACAAGCCCAAAGCAGCCCTCCTTTCCCTCTTTGAGCCTTGGCTTCAATGGTGACTTTGAGAGAGTTTTCTTTTTTTGAGAGAGAGTTTGAATGTTGAAGTGAGGGGTCTTGTCTAGGTCTAGGGTTTAAAACTAATTTAATATAACCTAAAAATACCAAAATTATACACCTAGGGTCTTATAAGACTTGGGGTGTATTTACATAAAACACCTTAAGTTGGCATTCTTAAGTCGTGCACTGGAGGGCCTCGTCGACGAGACCTCCTCGACGGACCGTCACGTTCACCACGGACCGTCATGGGGTCCCGTCGAGGAACACTTGGCTCCAACTGAAGCCTGTCCAAGTTTCCACTCGCTATCACTCGCGACGCCCTGGATCGACGGACCGTCCTGAGTGCAACGGACCGTCGCCATGGTCGTCGTGAGCCACTGATGGGCAGACTTTGCCCAAGTCTTTGGCCCTTCATCTAGGGCCCTTGTGGGTCCTAGGTGGGGTCGTGACCGGACGTCAAACCCCTAAACTAAGTTGTCTAGGTCTAAGGAACATCCGACGCATGTTTCAAGTAAAACGAACACATAAAACTCATCCAAACTCGCCAAGACATACAAGTACATTCTAAGGCATACCATCCGAACGTCATGGACGTTTTTGGTCGATTGAACTCCAAACTTTGCACACTGCCTAAGGACACCAAACTAACTCCGTTTAACTTAAAATTAACTCAAGAAACAACCATGAGGCTCTAGTTCACCTTAGTTCATTTTGGGGTGTTATACTGACTTTCCTAATCCAAATTTGGAAAACTCATTGACTTTCCTAATCCAAATTAGGAAAGTTCACTAAATTTCCTAATCCCAATTTGGCAAGTCCACTGACTTGACCTTCCATAATCATGTTGTTAGGAAAGAGCTATTCTTACTCATGCATGTCCTTGGTGTGTGCTTGTATATACCCATACTTAGTACAAGTGTGTACTAATCCCATACAACTCTATATTTTTAGGTGTAGGCACAGATGTACGCTAGAGCTTACAGGTTGACGTTGCATCTATCCGGACGTGGATCTTTCATCCGTACTTTGTAGGCCCTCATGCTTTCGAGGATGTCTACCGTTATTATCTAGCTTAGATGTAGGCTTTAGCTAGTGGAGCATGTTCCACTAGTGTTTCTTTACACTTTCATTTCAGACTTTGTATTGGTGCCGTTTTGGCAAAAATACGTTTAATGCAATTATGAACTGTTTCTTTCATTTGATTATCTCTATATTAGATGGTTGATTTGTGAACTCCCATGATGTTAAGTTTAAAATGTTTAGCATAAAATAAGAAAACAAAAAGTTCAAATTTTCTGTTAAAATTAACCTAGATGAAGTAAGAATGACGTATGTAGGCTTGTCTGCGACCTCTGAGAGGTCAACGACGCCGATCTCGTTTGGGGTCTAGATTCCTGTCGTGACAAAGTTGGTATCAAAGCGTTAGGTTAAATTCGAGTATAATAAGTTCCCATCAACCACATCGAGTAGTTTCTAAGTCATGGTAGTGAAGGGCACCACTATCCTGAATTAGAGACTGCATGATGCGTAGGAAAATTTCCCTTCTTCTACTCTTTATCGTGCTATGTAGAGCTTTGACACTTTGTGTCATTTTAAGTGTCTAACTTCCTTCTTGTGTGCACACATATAAGAATACACACAAGAATTAGGATATCCAAGTGGTCTAAGGCGCCATACTCAAGATCTTGCATTCCCAAGAAGGGGCAGTGATAGAAATGCCCAGCGTGAACGATCGCATGGAGGTGAGTGCATGGTAGGTTCTAAAGCCTGCTATGAGTATTGATGAAGAGGAGAAGGATAAGTTGGCTACTTACTAGCTCAAGGAGATGTCTTAGGTATGGATTACTTCATAAATACTAGACTACCATAAACTATCGAAACAGGGTAGTAAGGTTAAGTTTCCGAATAAGTTATTGTTAAAATGAATTCATGTTTGCATGTCATGTTGCTGTTTTTGTATAGCGTGGACATGATTTTTGTGTTGCATGAGTTGTGAGGCGCATCAAGTTAAGTGTGATTGAGAAGGAAATTCCTCAATCTCAAATATGAAGCTTTAGATAAGCTTGAGTAATATGCATTATCCAGCGTAAGTGTGAAACAGAAATTCACAAAGAGTAAAGTCTCAAGTATGTTAAGATATTTTCGAAAATCACCCTCTTTATTTTAAAATAATATGTAGTGTCATTCAGGGACGAATGTTCCTAAAGGGGGGGGGGGATAATGTAACAACCCTAAAAATGACTATGCTAAGTAATACTTAATGTGTCTAGAATTCCTACGATTAGACCGGGTTCACACGAATTGATGCGCGTAGAACCAGACCTCTAAACCCTTGCAACAGCCAAGCCAACCAACTTGGTGAGTTAGTTCAGCTAGGAAAGGTTGGGTCCAGCCATGTAGGGCACCCGAATACCCGGATGAGTCTTAATCGGGCTTAAAAAGGGGTAATCTTAAGTTTGGAGGGTCTATGGGTAAAAAGGTCTTTTCCAGGCTAAGGGTAGTTTTGTAATTACCCTAAATAATTAATTAATTAATTAATTAATATGGTTAAGGGGCAATTTGGGTAGAGGTGGCCGAAATTGACCCTTTAAGCAAAATCTAGATCCATCCGGATTCGAGCCTTGGTGGAAGCAAGGATTAAATTAATTTAATTTTATTAAGTGAATTAGTTGAATTAATTAATATTTAAAAATCTTATTTAAGTAAGGGAAAAATAAGATTTTTAATAAAAAAAAAAATAAAATTAATAAATAATGAGGAGTCCTAGTTTGACTTAGTCTCCACCTAACTCTCCTAATCCTAATCATAATCCTAATCCTCTCATTCTCACGTCTCTCACTCTCATTCTCACATTTTTTATCATTAAAATAACTGAATATAATAGTTCTTCACTCTTGAAGAACTTACACACAAAAACTCAAACGAAAAACTAAGCTAAAAACGAAAATCAACAACAAGTTTTGACGGGATTGTGCTTGAAGTTTCGGTGGTGAGGCTTGGTTTCATGGTAAATTGGCAGAACTTAAACAAGTTTTGAACGACATTAAGGTATGGGTTTCTCTCCTGGACTCCTTTATCCAAGAGAATTTCCTTTCCATGAATTCAACGAATTTTGAAACTAGGGTTGTTCCCGTTCTTGTCGAATTCCTTGTCCCTAGTATCCTTCTGATTTCAATCTGAAATAGGTTAGAGATCATGTTGTTGGTATGTTTTCTGGTAGTTTAAGTATGAAGTGTGATTTTCGTAATAATGTGTTCACGATTATGTTTTTGGAATTGTAAACATGTTAATTTATGCCAACCGAAAGAATGTGAAAAGTGATGTTTGTGCAAATGTTTGTGTAAATCATGATGTGCAAAAGTGGTGTAATGTTGCTGGATTTAATTGTATTTCTTGGGCTGAATATAACCATGAAAAAAATATACTTAAAGATGCACCAAATGATTCATGAAACGTCCTAAGATCTAATGTACAAATAATGATAACAAGGAGCTGAAAATAGTGAACAAATTTCCAGCATTTGGAAGTTGGGTTCGGCCAATCAAAGTGGTATAAAATGCAATGAAAAATGAATGTAAAATAAGTAAATCACTAAGGATTGAATTCAAGACATCATTACATGAACGCTACAAAAAAATCAACAAAAGATTAAGACAAAAATGGATTGGAGGAGACTAAATTTCCAGCTTGCTGGAAATTGTAGTCTCGACCAACTTTTAAAAAAATGAACTTCGTTTATTATTTTTTTTTAAATGTGAGGTCATTGAGGATTGAACCCATGACCTCACCAAATGAAAATTTTAATAAAAATTTTGTGAGAAAAATGCAAGGAAAAATAGATGTGGTGAGTTGGGATTGAACCCCCAACCTCTTGAATGGATGAGAGAGTTAGGAGAAAAATAAAGGAGAAAAATAAATGTGGAGAGTGGGGATTGAACCCCCAACCTCTTGAATGGATGAGAGAGTTAGGTGAAAAATAAAGGAGAAAAATAAATGTGGAGAGTGGGGATTGAACCCCCAACCTCTTGAATGGAAGAGAGAGTTAGGAGAAAAATAAAGAAGAAAAATAAATGTGGAGAGTGGGGATTGAACCCCCAACCTCTTGAATGGATGAGAGAGTTAGGAGAAAAATAAAGGAGAAAAATAAATATGGAGAGTGAGGATTGAACCCCCAACCTCTTGAATGGATGAGAGAGTTAGGAGAAAAAAATAAACAAGAAAATAAATGTGGAGAGTGGGGATTGAACCGACAACCTCTTGGATAGGTGAGAAAGTTTAGAGATAAATTAAGAGAAAAATAATGAGCTTGTGGGGGATTGAACCCACAACCTCCTTGACTTAAACGAAAAAGGAGAGGAGAAAAAGAAAGGAAATATTATGGGGTTGATGGGGATCGAACTAGGGTCCCCCAAAACTGAAAAATGCAATTATCAAGTTTAAAATAAGATTAAGTGTTGTCCAAGGTATTCGAAATCGGGTTTCCTTTCCTAATTTCGTATTCACACATATGTCATACGTAAGTAAATATTTAATGAATGCTGCCTCTAAAGATCTAAATCAATATCTTGGCATATCTACAAGATGCATAAGTCTTGTACCACATAATCTTGGATAATCATGAATCACTTAGACAAACTATGAATGAAGCCTCTTTGCTTGTATGTGTGGACACATAAGTCTAGCATACGTTTAAAAGTAGGTGAGCCTAAGCTGAATGTGATAAAATGATGTAACCCTAGAATGGTTAAGTAAGAGTGTGATACACACTAAATGGCCAAGTGCATTGGCATGTGATGAAATGAACATTCACGTGAAGGGGTGAGTAATTATGAAAAGCAAATGTGTTAAAGTTAATGAATGAGGTGACAATATGATAAGACGCTAATGTGAAAGATGAGAGCAATCTCAAATGAGCCTAAGTAAATGTTACCAAAACGTACTCACCTATGAGAGTGTAAAGCTAATGAAGGAACCAGTCTCTATGAAAACTCTAATGAAAGTATTGAAGTTAATGCATACTTAATACTAATGATGAGATGAGAAATCATTTAATGAGCTATGATGTCCTCATGATAGAAGTCAGCTTTCATGATGTATGAGTTGAATGTAATAGAACTTTATACTGAGCACCTATAGGCTAGCAATGAGCGGTGATGCCTTCCTTCGGGAAGGGCGGAGGTTCACGTAACTCTCATGAGATGAGATTGTACGGCATGCCAGATATGGGTCTCCTTATATCTCCTAATCTTTGAACCTATACTGCCAATATAGGGATCTAGCAGGGTTCGACTCCCTATATATGCTAGCATGTTTTGGTTCACTTTGGCTGGTGATTCCACCTCTTTACGGTGTGGGGACTACACACTAGATTTCATGATGCTCACATGATCTATGTCGGTTAAGGTTAAAGTTCCCAATGAATGAATGAGGCCAACCTCAAATGATGCACATAATGAAATGAATGATACAAAAGGTGTTAGGATAGGATAATCAAGAGGTGAGCTAGACTCAAGTAATGACGCTAGGTTATTCTTGATCATTGCACAGCAAAACCGATGAAAGTCTTAAACTACATCCTAGGTATAGCTGGTGTTCACACTAGCCTATGAACGAAATGAAATGAAGTACGTATGAATGAATGAAGCAGACTCTGTGTTTGCTAATGAAGACTCCCTAGTTGAGGTCCCATATGTTGAGCCCTCATTTTGGAAAGTCTTAATGTCAAGTCCATGATTCCAAGGTCTCATGGCATATGAATGAATGTTATAAAAGATGTTATGTGTTATATGCAATATGATATGTGCTATGTGTAAGATGTTATGTGTTGTTTGCAATATGATAAGTATGATGATGCATGTTACTCTCATTGAATGACTTTCCTAATCGAAATTTGGAAAGCTCACTGACTTTCCTAATCCAAATTTAGAAACTCACTGACTTTCCTAATCCAAATTTGAAAGTTCACTAACTTTCCTAATCCCAATTTGGCAAGTCCACTGACTTGACTTTCCATAATCATGTTGTTAGGAAAGAGCTATTCTTACTCATGCATGTCCTTGGTGTGTGCTTGCATATACCCATACTTAGTACAAGTGTGTACTAATCCCATACAACTCTATATTTTTAGGTGCAGGCACAAGTG
Organism: Solanum lycopersicoides; assembly: GCA_022817965.1. Classification (NCBI taxonomy): domain Eukaryota; kingdom Viridiplantae; phylum Streptophyta; class Magnoliopsida; order Solanales; family Solanaceae; genus Solanum; species Solanum lycopersicoides. The sequence goes on along the minus strand of CM040629.1, from coordinate 61,430,701 downwards.
GACGCTAGAGCTTACAGGTTGACATTGCAGTTATCCGGACGTGGAGCTTTCATCCGGACTTGGTAGGCCCTCATGCTTTCGAGGATGTCTACCGTTATTATCTAGCTTAGATGTAGGCTTTAGCTAGTGGAGCATGTTCCACTAGTGTTTCTTTCCACTTTCATTTCAGACTTTGTATTGGTGCCGTTTTGGCAAAAATACGTTTAATGCAATTATGAACTGTTTCTTTCATTTGATTATCTCTATATTAGATGGTTGATTTGTGAACTCCCAGAATGTTAAGTTTAAAATGTTTAGCATGAAGTAAGAAAACAAAAAGTTCAAATTTTCTGCTAAAATTAACCTAGATGAAGTAAGAATGACGTATGTAGGCTTGTCTGCGACCTCTGAGAGGTCAATGACGCCGGTCTCGTCTGGGGTCTAGATTCCGGTCGTGACAGTTTAGGCACATCTAGAGAGGGTGTATGGGTGGTCTCTCTTTGTGTGACTTAAGTGAATCTTAGGATAAATTTAAGTGAGGGAATTACATGTTAGAAGTTGGTTATTAAAGGGGTTAGTAAGTCACTGAAACAGTGAAGTGAATTCACTATAAAGTGAATTGAACTTACTGTAAAGTGATGCCTAAATTTGGTATTCTTGATTAATTGCTTTCTTATGTGTTTCTAAATTGATTAATGATGTTATTATGATTAAAATATGATTTGTAAAATGAAAAGATGCATATTTCCAATAAAGTCTATTTTCATGATTTTTATGCATAATGCCATACTTAGTACATGTGGTTGCACTAATTCCATGCTTTATTTTCTACTTTTATTGCTTAATAGGTAAAGAGCTTTTTGAAGTGAAGATTTGGACTTAAAAGATTGTTCAAGAGAAGTTGAAGTATGTCTCAATTGACTCGAGGTCATATGTCTTTTATGTTTTCTTTGAAGTATTGTAATAGACTATGTCTTTCTATTTTCGTATTGAAGTATGGGCCATGTCCCAAGTATTCTTGTGTCTTAAGATGATGAGATTGAGACTTAGTGTTTTTCCTAATTTCTACTTATATGAAAGAGTTTAAAGACTTCTATATTGTTTTACAAAAAATTTAATTCCGCACTACTTTTCATTATGTATATGCGATGAATGATATGAAAGAGGCTTGTCTTAGAACTCCGAGAGTTCGACGACGCCGGTTACAATCCAAGATTGTACCCTATCTTCTAGGGTATGGTTTTGGAATGTGAAAAGCTTTGTATCAGAGCATAGGTTGGTGAAAGTGGTCTTAGGAATCAAAAAGTTTCATCAAGTCACGTCTAGTAGAGTCTTGACCATCAGTGTGAATCGCGACACATCTATGGGCAAGAGGCTAAAGGACGATAGAGTTTCCCTTCTTTTCTACTACTATGTCGTGCAGTAGAGTAAAATGTTATGATTATCCTTCTTATGTGTTTTCTTGTGTTTCTAGGAGATGAATACTAGAAGGATGGCCGCTAGAAGGTTGGAAGAGGAGAGGGTGAATGAGAAGATTCCTCCTCGAGTTGAGCAAGTTCCTCAAGGTGCTCGAGTGCCTCCCCAAGGTGATCATGTTCCTAATGTGGGTGGAGGTAATGAGGTTCAGGTGGTTCAACCGGAGTTGACTACTCAAGAGATTAGAGAGGCTTTGATGGCTTTAGCTCAAGCCGTAACTACTCGAATCAATTTGAGTATGATGCCTAGGGTTTTGGAGAGCACTATGACTTCTAGGTTGAGAGACTTTGTGAGGATGAATCATCCTATCTTTCTTAGCTCTAAGGTAAATGAGGAACCCCAAGAGTTTCTTGATGAAGTGTACAAGGTGTTGAGTGCTATGGGGGTTACATCTAGAGAGAAGGCGGAATTGGCTTCATACCAATTGAGGGATATTTCTCAAATTTGTTATACTCAATAGAAAGACAATAGGCCGGAGGATTCGGGTCCTATTGAGTGGGAAGAGTTTAAGGGAGCTTTTCTTGGCAAGTACTTTCCCCGAGAGAGGAGAGAAGTCAAGGTGTAGGAGTTTATTAATCTCAAGCAAGGCAATATGAGTGTTGAGGAGTACTCTTTGAAATTCTCAACATTGTCTAGGTTTGCTCCTTCTCTTGTGTCCAATCCAAGAGATGAAATGAGTCGCTTTTGTACCGGAGTAGCCGACTTGGTGAATGAATAATGTCGTACCGCTATGCTTCATGATGATATGACCCTATCTAGACTCATGGTGTATGCACAATCTATTGAGGAGTCTAAACAAAGGAGGATGGCTAGATGTTTGAAAAGGAGTGTTGCTAGTGATCATGAGAAACCTAGGTTCAAGAAAAGAGTTCAATCTCAAGAAGAGCCTAGGAGGGCTAAGATGAGGTTTGAGAAAGGAGGTAGTTCCAAGGATGGCAAACCTACTTGTGCCAATTGTGGCAAGAAACACTATGGTGAGTGTCTATTGGGTACCGGGAATTTCTTTGGTTGTGGTAAGGAAGGACATAAGGCTAGGGATTGTCCTACGATTGCTTCTAGAGGTAGAGAGGGTAATCAAGTTGCTCCTAGTGTTCCAAAGGAAGATGCTCCAACTAAGAGGCGTTTCTATGCACTCCGTACTAGAGTTGAGAATCCGGATGAGAATGAGGGTGATGATGATGTTGGTAAGTTCTCTTTCCTTTGTTAAGATTTGAGTTCCTTCTAAGTGGGGGAGTATGGTTTTAAGATGGGATAGAAGTTCTTGAATTTGTTGCTTGTGCATGATGTATAGGAGTTTGGTTGAAATTGAATTTCATTTACTTCTTGCATTGTGTGTTTTACGAAGCATTGATTTAATTGTAAGAGGTGTTTATATGATGTTAATTTGCATATTAGCATGTTTATATCGTGAATTGTCTAAAATTAGAACTTTTGAAAAATTGCTTTTTAAAAAAATGGCTTAAAAATCACTGTTGCTTTATAAACTGCATGCTGCCATATTTTTGAGAAAATGACTAATTGATTCTTTTGCCTAAAAATATTGTAATGTGGTTAAAACTTATGTATATGAGTAGGGTATTGATTATAAAATGAGTTTTTTCTATTTGGATTGAAGCATGTGAGTTTGGCAGCATAACGAGTTATAGAATTTTCTTCTAGTTTCTTGTTGTGTTACGAATATCTTGACTATGTGAAGTTGATGTTTTCCTCTTGGATATGTGTTGTATGGTTTGGTTATGTGCTTGTAGTTGAGTATCTTATCTTGGAAGTGTTCAGAGAGTGGCAAGTGTCATTCGAGGACGAATGTTGTCCAAGTGGGGGAGATTGTAATACCTCGAAAATAGCTTAGGTGCTCTAGAGCCTAATATGTTGGTCTTGGTGTTATAATGTCCTAAATATGCCTAAAATATAGTATATAGGCAGTAGCTAAAATATTAGAGGTGTTGGAAGTCAAACGTCAAGGGACGACTAAGACGTTTGACGACTAAGTCACCAAAATGTCTAAAATGTGGTTATATGTGTTTATGTGTATTTAATGGTGTTTTAAGGTTCTTAATAGAGTTAATATATCATGTATAGTCAGTGGTTAAAGTTTCGTGAAGTTTGGAGGTCAAACGACCAAGAACGTCCAAGGTGTTCGAAAGATATACCTTGAGTCGACCTTGTACGTCTAGGCGAGTTTCGTTTAGTTTTACGTGTTCGTCTTGGATGAATTTCATGTGAGAGGTGTTAAAATTATAGAAAATCGTATTTGGGTTGGAAAAGTCCGGGAAATTATCCCCAAGGACCATCAAAGTGTCCTTGAAGAAGGACCCAAAATCAGTGTGCAGGCTGTCCCAGGCAGACCTTGGCGACGGAGAAGTCAACGGCCAGTTGTGGCTGTGACGCCCCGTCACAGGGTCCCGTCGTGGGGAACTTAGCCTTGGGTGAAGTATGGAACTTTGGCTAGCCGCTGTAGCCACCAACGGAGGGCTGTGACGCCCCGTTGTGCCTGTGATGGTCCGTCAAGGGCCTGGCGTTGCGCGAGCTGAGTTCTGCGCAGGTGCTGCTGCCAATTACCAATTCACCCCACTTCTAAATTAAATGTTGGACGGTTATTTGAGGGTCTTATGGGTATTTTAATTAACTATATAAGTAGTTAACAACCTAGAGACTTCATTCTTCCAAATTGAAAACCCAAAACACTTAGAAAATATCCCAAACCTCCATTGAAGACCCTATTGAAGAGGCAGCTTGGTGAGGGTTTTTGTGTCGAAATTCTTCATCAAAGTGAATAATTATCATCCTTGAGGTATGGATTTTGATCCTTGAAACTCGTTTCATCAAGGAGCCCAATCCTCAAGATGTTTTTCAAAGTTTTCTAAAGTGAATTGTCCTATTTCGGGATTCTACCATGGGTTCATGCATAAATGATTTCTAAACATTGAACTATGATCTAATTGATATTGTATTTATGATTTTAACGTAAATTACCTATGAACCCATGTAAATTGATGAACCCTAGTTTTGACTACTTATTGGGTTACTTGATATTAAGCTAATATTGATAAATTGTTGTGTAGTTTCTTATGGGCTTTATAATGATATAAGAATTGTATTCAATTGATATCTAATTGATCTTAGATTGTTAAACCTAGAATGAATTGATGTATATTCATTGAGTTTTATGGTTATTGCTTTGAATTATTGTTCATGGCCATGGGTAAGGGCCTTGTGATGTTGAATTGGTTGATTTGGCATTGAATTGAAGTGTGGATGAGGGGATGAAGGTATGTGCCCCATTTTCTTTAATTTGATATTAATTATACTTCGATTCTATTGTGCTTTGTATGATCCACTTATGGTGGCGGTATTATGTGTTGTACTTGCAATTGACGTGGCCTTGTCGGCGTTACTTTATGCAATATTATGAGCATGGCCTTATTGGCAACTACTTGAAGGTATGTGGCTATTTGTGTAGTTTGATTATGTGAAGCATGACATTACCTATCTACATGTGAAGTTATATAGTCATGTATGTATTCTTCTAGTTATGTTGCCTTAAGTGATCATATTAGACTTTGACTTGACATTATGAGTGTATTGTTAGGTTAAGTCTTGGTTATTCCTACTGGACTTTATGAGTCTATGTGGAGTATATTAATGATGTTATGATGATATATAGGGTGACCTGAAGATGTTAGGTTGTTTTAGAGGTGTTTCTAGAATGACTTGTATTATGTGTTAAAAGTGAAGTATGTGGTGTCTTGTCCTTGTTGACTTGTATCTTTAGCTTGATGTATATAGGATCATGGATATGTGATGTCTTGATTTAGGGTGTTATAACTCTTAGCCTTGAATGTATGAATGACATGTGACTTTAAATGATGTTATGAGAGTCTCTTATGTGCAAACCTTGACTTAAGAGTAAGGTTAAGATTGATTGAAGTGTAAGCCGTAATGGTATCCTTCAAAGTAAAGGAATGATCGACTTAAGGTTAGTTGGCTGGAACGACATCATATTAACACTTAGGAAAGTCATCATGAGCTTCTTATCGCCATTGTGAGGTATCCCTAGTGGACCTTCCTTGGTAGGGTAAATGTAATTGGGTTATGAACTAGATATGGAACCCTTTTATGTAAACCTAATGTATGAAATACTCTATGAGAAAGAAGGCTAGAACCGAGTGAGTATGGCAAGGGAAGTAGTTCTAGTTAAGTATGAGACTAGAATACAAAGAAGCCCTTCATATTCCTTAACCATGTGCCTACATGGGATGTGTCCAAGTTCTACCATTGGAAAGTAGAACAACCTCATCAGAGTAGGATAGAACTCCGGATTCCATGTCTTGCTACCATGGTCTATGTCGGTTATTGCCTATTCTCATCATGTGGAATACCTATTAGCATTAGATAAGTTTATGAGGTTTAGGTGGTGGTATGGGACGATATCTAGACATTGCACAATAGGCTTTAAAGGTGTTATGTGGAATTTTCTAGGTCTTGTCCAAGGCCATTATGTGAGTGTCTTATGTGATGCATTATGTGAGTGTCTTATGTGATGAATGCGTCTTAATGAACTAATGAACTAATGACCTATGTTAGTAACTATGTAAATGAATGAGTACCTAATCTAAAGTGGCTTAAGCATTATTTAGCTAAAGTGTGAGGAGGGCATGGAAGATGATCTCTTCATGTCTTATCTTTTTAAGTCTTGAGGATGACTCTAGTTAGGGAAGTTGGTTAATCTTGTTGACATTATCTAAGATTTAGGTAGTCTTAAGGACTATTTACGTAATGTTGAAGAGGTCAATATGGACGTTATCTTCTTGACTTACTTAAGTAGGTCTTTTGATAGCCTTTGGGTAGAGAATGTCATATCACCTATGGTTGGTGATTTAGTGAGAATGATTCTACTATAAGGAGTCCATAGGATCACTTGAGTGTGTGTGTAAGGGATTGTATGGGCGGTTCCTTCACATTTTACTTATGGGAGACTTAGGATTCATGATTGTTAGAGAAATCTCACAATGATGTTTATGATTGCTTTGTAAGTATGTATGTAACTCATTGTAGGTAATCTTAAGGGTTGTTTAGGCACATCTAGAGAGGGTGTACGGGCGGTCTCTCTTTGTGTGACTTAAGTGAATCTTAGGATGACTTTAAGTGAGGTAATTACATGCTAGAAGTTGGTTATTAACGGAGTTAGTAAGTCGCTGAAACAGTGAAGTCAATTCACTGTAAAGTGAATTGAACTTACTGTAAAGTGATGCGTAAATTTGGTATTCTTTAATAATTGCTTTCTTATGTGTTTCTAAATGGTTTAATGATGTTATTATGATTAAAATATGATTTGTAAAATGAAAAGATGCATATTTTCAATAAAGTCCATTTTCATGATTTTTATGTATAATGTCATACTTAGTACATATGGTTGTACTAATTCCATGCTTTATTTTCTATTTTTTGTGCTTAATAGGTAAGAGATTTGGGAAGTCAAGACTTGGACTTAGAAGATCGTTCAAGAGAAGTTGAAGTATGTCCTCAATTGACTCGAGGTCATATGTCTTTTATGTTTTCTTTGAAGTATTGTAATAGACTGTGTCTTTCTATTTTCGTATTGAAGTATGGGCCGTGTCCCAAGTATTCTTGTGTCTCAAGATGATGAGATTGAAACTTAGTGTTTTTCCTAATTTCTACTTATATGAAAGAGTTTAAAGACTTCTATATTGTTTTACGAAAAGTTTTAATTCCGCACTACTTTTCATTATGTATATGCGATGAATGATATGAAAGAGGCTTGTCTTAGAACTCCGAGAGTTCGATGACGCCGGTTACAATCCAAGATTGTACCCTATCTTCTAGGGTATGGTTTTGGGATGTGACATTGACTTAGTAGGCTTAGGCACCTTTGTCTTGTATGTGTATGGATGAATGTTTAATGAAAGTCTAGGATCGGTAGACCTAAGATGGTGCCCTTCTAAGCATGACTAATATGTAGAATCTTCTATATATAAAGAAGGTTAAGAATGATCTGTACTTATACACCATTGAATGGCAGCCCTAGTGGACCAATCTTTGGTAGGTGCATTATGACTAGGTAATGACTAAGAGATGGTAACTTTTCATATGTCCCTTATATTGATCATACTCTATGAGAACAAAGGCTAGCACCGAGTGAATATGTTATGGTTTGTAGCTCTACTTAATAAGGCGACTAGAGTACAATGTAGCTCTACTTGAGAATGAGACTAGGGTACATAAAAGACCTTGATATTCCTTAACCATGTGCCTACATGGGATGTGTCCTAGTTCTACCCTTGGAAAGTAGAACACCCACCATCGGAGTAGGGTAGACTCCGGATTCCATGCCTGGCTAGTATGGTCTATGTCGGTTATTTCCTATTCTCATCATGTGGGATACATACTAGTGTTGGATAAGTTCTAGGAAGTTTAGGTAGTGGAATGGAACGCTATCTAGAAATTGCACGACTAGACTTTGAAGATGTTAGCATGTGAGTCCTTAGGTCTTTCCAAGACCATTATGTGAAGTGGATAATGAATTAAATGTCTTTTAATTGACTTAATGAACTATCACGATTTTAGATAACGTATGGGGAATAGAATGTGCTCTATCTAGGGTAGCTTTTCGGGTTGCTTAGGTAAGCTTGAAGAGGGTGTATGGGCAGTCTCTTATTGTCCTACTTAGGTGAATCTTAGAGTAACCTTAGGTGGGGAGTTAATGAAAGGAAAAAGTGAATGATCTTATCTTAGGGTAACCTTTGGTGAGAAGAATGCAAGTTATAAGAGGTTACTGTAAAGTTGAACTTAGTTCACTGTATTGTTCTTCAATATTTGATAAAATGCTTATGTGATGTCTTGTATGTTTCTAAGGTGTTAAATTTTGTTATTATATTTATACTATGATGTTTTAATCAAAAAGAGCATGTTTTATACGAATGTCCGTTTCTCATGATTTTATGCATTACGCCATACTTTGTACAAGTGTTTGTACTAATTCCATACATTCTGTTTATCCATAAAGGTGTAGGTGCCATTTGAAAGGAGTCTTGAAGTTGAATCTTGGATTAGTGTTCATTCAAGCAAAGATTTTGGTATGTCTTCACTAGATCCGAGGACATCTTTATGTTTAGTTTTCCTTATTGAAAGTATTTTAATAGACATATCTATTTTCTATATTCATATGTCTATGATGGTGACTTTGAGACTTAGCCTTTCATTATGTTTTTCTATTAAAGAGATATTTTGGAGTATTATTATTTCATATGAATAGTTTTAATTCCGCACTATTTTTCATACATATATGCAATGAATTGTACGAAAGGGCTTGTCTTAGACCTCCGAGAGGTCGACGACGTCGGTCGCAATCTGAGATTGCACCCTAACTTCTAGGGTGTGGTTTCGGGATGTGACAAAATTGGTATTAGAGCATAAGATCATGAAGTAGTTTTAGTAATCAAAAAGTCTCAAAAAGCCACGTCTAGTAGAGTCTTGACCATCGGTGTGAGTCGCGACACATCTATGGGCGAGAGGCTATAGGACGATAGAGTTTCCCTTCGTTTCTACTCCTATGTCATGCCGTAGAGTAAAAAGTTATAAGTGCTATTTTCTTATGGCTTTCCTTGTGTTTTTAGGAAGATGAATACGAGGAGGACACCGACTAGGAGGGTTGACGAGAATGATGTGAATGAGGGGCTTCCTCCCCGAGGTGGACATGTTCCACAAGTTGAGCAAGTTCCTCAAGGTGTTCAAGGTGCTCAAGATGATCAAGTACCTATTGTGGAAGGAGGTAATGAGGTTCCGGTGGTTCCCCTAGAAATGGCTAATGGGGAGATTAGAGAGGCTCTCCTTACCCTAGCCCGAGCTATGACAACTCAAGTGAATAGAGACATTGGGCCTAGGGTGAATGCTATGGAGAGTACATTGACCTGTACATTGAGGGACTTTGTGAGGATGAATCCTCCTACCTTCTTTGGTTCTAAAGTGGGAGAAGATCCCCAAGCTTTCTTGGATGAGGTGTATAAGATAGTGCATGCAATGTGAGTGACTTCTAGGGAGAAAGCGGAGTTAGCTTTGTATCAATTGAAAGATGTTCCTCAAGTATGGTTTACGCAATGGAAGGATAGTAGACCGGTTGAATCAGGTCCCTTAGAGTGGGAAGAGTTTAAGGAATAATTCTTAGAAAGGTACTTTCCCCAAGAGAAGAGGGAGGTTAATATTGAGGAATTTATAAACTTTAGGCAAGGTAGCATGAGTGTTGAGGAGTATCCCTTAAAGTTTATCCTATTGTGTAAGTATGCTCCATCCTTGGTGTCTAACCCTAGGGATGAGATGAGTAGGTTTTTGACCGGTGTTTCGGATATGGTGAAGGAGGAATGTCGTAAATCCATGATCCATGGTAACATGACTCTATCTAAGATTATGGTGTACGCTCAATCCATTGAAAAGTCTAAACTTGGGAGGAGAAGTAGAGATGATAAGAAGGGAAGAACTGATGAGCAAGTTCAACATAAGTTTAAGAAGAGGGCTACAAATCAAGATGGTTCTAGTGCACCTAAGGAGAACTATGAGAGAGGTGGTGGTTCCCAAATGGTTAAGCCTACTTCTGCTACTTGTGGGAAGAAGCACTTTGGGAAGTGTCTAGACGGTACTAGTGGGTGTTTTGGTTGTGGGAAGGATGATCAAAAGGTGAGAGATTGTTCTACTATTGTGGCTAGGGCAAGATAATCCAAGCATGTTCCTCTTAATGTTCTAGATGGTGGTTCTCCAAAGAGGAATCGCTTCTATGCTCTCCGAGCCAAAGGAACAAAACCGGATGATGATGATGATGCCGGTAAGTTATAGTTTTCTCTCTTTAGTTATATGAGTTTCTTCTAAGTTGGGGATTATGGTGAGTAGTTGTGTTGTAGATTGTTGTCTCATCTCTTCTATTCAATTCAAGCTCGAGAGATAGAATGTCATAGTAGCATGTTGCATGTTGCATTGTGTTTAGGAGTCTAGTTTAAATTGAAGTTTATTGATTCCTTGCATTGTGAATATCATGAATTTATGATTATGTTTTAAAGTGATTTTATATGGTTTTATCTCTTATATTGTCATGCTTCCATGATAAATTGCTTAAGAGTTGCATTGTTGGAAAATTGAGCATATTTCACTATAAAGAAGTTGGTGTTTACTGTAAAGGTTTTGAAAATTTGGGTAAATAGTTATTTCATGAAAAATGGTTATGATGTGTATATAAGTGATGTATATGAGCATGATATTATGTGGAGAAGGAAGTTCCTCCCATATGAATTGAAAATGTTAGTTTTATAGCATGATGAGTTGTAGAATTGTTTCTATCTTCTTGTGTTGTGAGTCTTTTAAAGGTATGTGAAATTGATGTCTTCCTTCATGCGTGTATTGTGTATTGTATACTGTGTTGTATGGTTATGATCTGTTAGTATTTGAGTCTTAACCCTTAAAAATATTCAAAGTGTGGCAAGTGTCATTCGTGGACGAATGTTCCTAAGGGGGGGATAATGTAACATTCCAGAAAATACACTTTCCTTGTGAAGAGTCTATTAGGTTTTAAGAATATGTATTGGGATACATAGGCATCACAATGCCCAATATTGGGTAATATGGGTCATGTTAGAGAATATTGTCTTAAGGGTGTTAGCCAATTTCTATGTATTAACAAGTAACTTAAAATACACTTTGGTTCAAATGCCCCAATCCAAGCTTGTTTAGGAATTGTACCTGCAATGAAGACCCTAAGCTAAAATTATTGATTCTCAACTTAACAAATTAGGTACGAGGAATCCAGGTGTCAAGCCTAGGTACCATAGCACATGATCAATTAAAATGATCATATAGATTAAACAGTGCCCAAGGACATAGTGAGGATCCTTGGACAAGAAGTGAACTTTTCAGAGTGCAAGGTTAGGGAAAGTGCACGCAACCCATGTGCTAGCACATGTGCTACCAACGGCCGAGAGACAAGCCCAATCGAATTCGGTTAGGGCGGTTAGGGGGCAGACTCGTGTCGGACCAAACCATGTGGGGCCGAGATCCCTAACTAATTCTAGGTCCTAAATAACATCCCTAACTTACTAACTAACCTAGGACTAACTAAAATTAACTAACTAGTGTGCCCAAAATCCTAAGACCTAACCGGGTACACTAGCCGAGTAACTAACTTAAGAAACATCGTAGTACCTAACCTAGGATTGTCCAAAGGGGTTGGTTATGGTCCTAACGACTTAGGGGCACTTTATTAATTACCCTAGGTCACTTAATTAATTAATTTAACAACTTAATTAATTAATTTAATTGGTCAAACCCGAAACCTTAAGAAAATTTTCAGAATTTGACTAGGTCAAATGTTCTCCTATTTTTAGTCGATTTAAGAGGGGCGTTTTGGTGATTTAAGTGGAAGGTCTTTAGGTTTATTCATGGGACGACTATATATTGATATTATATCAGTTTTATACCACTTTTAGACGTCCCAAATCAGACCACACGAAGATTCTCTCATCTCTCAAGAAACACACTCTTTTAAAAACTCCATTGAAGAACAAGAAAAGCTTAAGGAAGAAAACGAAGGTTTCGAAGTTCCAATCAGATTTTCGTGGATTATTCATATATAAGGTATTTATTCATCCTTCAAATCTCTTACTTCGAGGATTCGATTCCAATGATTTTCAATGATGATCAAAAACGTGATTTGTCCAATTTCATGATCTTAGACATGGGTTCTTGCATAAAAGGTTTTAAATCAATGTTTTAGAATTGAATTGATGTTAATTCAATGCTTTAAAGATATAATTCTTATGAACCCATGCAAGACATACAAATTCCTATTTTGACTATTTTATGTGTTAAGTGATCATGTATCTATACTTACGAATTAATGAGTTGTTTCTTATGGGCTTTCTAATGATGTAAGAATTTTATTCAATTGATGTATAATTGGTCTTAGATTGTTAAATATATATTAAATTGACCTAGTTTCGTCTAGTATTATGATTTATACTTTGAATTGACATTCATGGCCATGGGTAAGGGACGAATGGTATTGAATTGGATGATTTAGACATCGATTGAAGTGGTGAGAATGGATTGGTGGTAATCTGACCTAATTCTATTTATTTTATGTTAATTAGACCTCAATTATTTTGTGAAGTATGATCATATCTATCTACATGTGATTAAGTGAAAGTATGTGTTCTTCTATGGATATTACGTTATCATGTTGGATTATGAGTATGTGTTTATGTGTGTAGTCTTAAAGTTGATACATGATTATTCCTACTTGACTATATGAATATATGATGGTTATATTGATGATGTTATAGTAACGTATAGTATTACATAAAGATGATAAGGGTCATTCCTAAGTTCTTCAAAGGATGATATGTTATATGTGCTAATGTGAATTAATGATGTGTCTTATTTTGGTAGATTATGTCCCTTATTTGATATATGTATATGATGAATATGAACATCTTGACTTAGTAGGCTTAGGCACCTTTGTCTTGTAAGTGTATGCATGGATGTTTAATGAAAGTCTAGGATCGGTAGACCTAAGATGGTGCCTTCTAAGCATGACTAATATATGGAATATTCTATATAGAAAGAAGGTTAAGAGTGTGCTATCCTTATAGACCATTGAATGACAGCCCTAGTGGACCCATCTTTGGTAGGTGCATTATGACTAGGTAATGACTAAGAGATGGTACCTTTTCATATGTCCCTTATATTGAACTTACTCTATGAGAAGAAAGGCTAGCACCGAGTGAATATGTTATGGTTTGTAGCTCTACTTAATAAGGAGACTAGAGTACAATGTAGCTCTACTTGAGAATGAGACTAGAGTACATAAAAGACCTTGATATTCCTTAACCATGTGCCTACGTGGGATGTGTCTTAGTTCTACCCTTGGCAAGTAGAACACCCTCCATCGGAGTAGAGTAGACTCCGGATTCCATGCCTAGCTAGTATGGTCTATGTCAGTTATTGCCTATTCTCATCATGTGGGATACATACTAGTGTTGTATAAGTTCTAGGAAGCTTAGGTAGTGGAATGAGACACTATCTAGACATTGCACAACTAGACTTTGAAGATGTTAGCATGTGAGTCCCTAGGTCTTTTCAAGACCATTATGTGAAGTCTATAATGAATGAAATGTCTTTTAATTGACGTAATGAACGATCACGACATTAGCTAACGTATGGGGAATAAAATGTGCTCTATCCAGGGTAGCTTTGAGGGTTGCTTAGGTAAGCTTGAAGAGGGTGTATGGGCGGTCTCTTCTTGTCCTACTCAGGTGAATCATAGAGTAATCTTAGGTGGGGAGTTAATGAAAGGAAAAAGGGAATGATCTTATCTTAGGATAACCTTTGGTGAGAAGAATGCAAGTTAAAAGAGGTTACTGTAAAGTTGAACTTAGCTCACTGTAATGTTCTTCAATATTTAATAAAATGCTTATGTGATGTCTTTTATGTTTCGAAGGTGTTAAATGTTGTTCTTATACTTATACTATGATGTTTTAATAAAAAATAGCATGTTTTATACGAATCTCTGTTTCTCATGATTTTATGCATTACGCCATAATTAGTACAAGTGTTTGTACTAGTTCCATACATTCTGCTTATTTCTAAAGGTGTAGGTGGCGTTTGAATGGAGTCTCTTAGTTGAAGATTGGATTAGTGTTCATTCAAGCAAAGAGTTTGGTATGTCCTCAGTAGATCCGAGGACATCTTGATGTTTAGTTTTCCTTATTGAAAGTATTGTAATAGACTTAGCTATTTTCTATATTCATATGTCTAAGATGGTGACTTTGAGACTTATCCTTTCATTGTGTTTTTGTATAAAAGAGATATTTTGGAGTATTATTATTTCGTATGAAAAGTGTTAATTCCGCACTACTTTTCATACATGTATGCAATGAATGGTACGAAAGGGATTTTCTTAGACCTCCGAGAGGTCGACGACGTCGGTCGCAATCCGAGAGTGCACCCTCACTTCTAGGGTGTGGTTTCGGGATGTGACAGGAATGGTAGTTCTCATGATAGCTTTGGATTAAGTAATGAAGCTCTACTAAGAATAGCTTGAAGTAGCATGACTACAATGCCTTCATGATAGCTTGACTTGGTTATGACTAAACCATTTCATGATAGCTTCAGGGGAAAGGCCTATACTCTCCAAATGATATCTTGACTTGCATGCAAGGTGCATTTCATGATAGCTTGTTTTGCATGCAAGGTGCATTACATGAATTATCTTGGGATTAGTTTCTCATGATAGCTTAGGGTTAAGGAATCATGCTCCCTTATGATTAGCTTGCATCTACATGATTGGTTGCATGATGGTTAGGATGGGTGTTTCCTTCCTAAGTTAGCTTGGAATGGGATAGTCTAGAGGAGTACTTAGTGTGGATGGTAGTATGGGATTCCATCCATACATTGCAGAAGTATGACTTGAAGCTACCTATGACATGACCCCTAGGGTATGTATGTTTAGCTTTGATAGTGACTATGGTTTCATTCCATGACCTGATTGACTTATGATGATAGTTTATTGTCAATATGAAGTAGGTCTACTAGAGACTCCTAAGCTAGAACGAATGGGAATAGGGTGACTTCAAGACATGCTTAGTGTGTGAGGTAGAATGGGATGTTTCATATGCATTGCACAAGTGTGGTTTGAGGTGATCTAGGGGCATAGTTCTCATATGTTATGATGAATCTACTTCTTAATTATGATAGTGGATTATGATCAAGAATTACCAAAGAGATGTACTTAGTTTTTGTAGAAGTATGGGATGCTAACTTAGCCTTGCACAAGTATGCTTAGAGGTGGCTTGTGAGTAGTTCATTTGAGTAAGAAGGAAATTGAGTGAAGTATGAACTCATATATGATTTATGATGTTTTATTATGCTTAAGATATTCATGATATGCTTATGTCTTTATCTCTTATGATTATGTCAATTATTGACTAACCCTTTGAGATATCTCATGTTTGGTATGATAGTTTTCATACTTGGTATATTTTGTACTAACACATATTTTGCCTACATTCTAATCCAATGTAGGGTCTTGATAATATTGAGGTGCTTTCAAGGTTAGAGTTTCCAAGGCTTTCAAGAAGTGAAGATTGGCGAGTCCTCATAGCATTCGAGGACACCACCACTATGATGTCTTTTATATTATTTTCTATGTTAGACTCTTATGGGATATTAGCCAAGACTGTTGTACTCATGATGTCATAGATGATTTTTGAGACGTATGTTAGAAGTTTTATGAAATGATTCCGCATTATGTTTTGAAATAAATGTTTTAATTTCGCTCTACTTTTCATATATATTCAATGAATGATGTGTAAGGGCTTGTACAAGATCTCCGAGAGGTCAAGTATACAGTGTTTTGACTTGAAGGATGCCCTAACTTCTAGGGTGTACTTTGGTTCATGACACTTATGACGTCAACTCTACGGCACAACACTAAAGTAATGAAGAAAGTTAAACTTCTATCATCCTACATCCTCTCTCATAGATTTGTCGCGACTCACACATATGCACAAGACACTATTTGACATGTCTTTAATGAGACTTTGAATCCTAAAGACTACCTCATAATCTTATGCTCTGATACCAATTTTGTCACGACTGGGGAGCACCACCTAGTATTCAACCTCACAGAGGTCTTATACAAGCCCTTCGACATCATTCATCGTATATATATATATATATACATATATATATATATATGAAAAGTGGTGCTCAATCAAAACATTTAATCATAACAACAGTCAAACTCTTTTATAGAAATATAAGAAAGAACTAAGTGTCTTCATAAGCCATCATAGACACATGTAATATCTTAGGGACAGGACCCTTTTAATCAAATTAAAAAGATTGGTACAGTCTATTACAAATGTCATTTTAGAAATGGAAACTAAAACATAAGTCTTGTCCTCGAACATATGAGGACATACCGATCTTGATAGAATGCTATATCCAAAGCTTCACTTCTAACAGAATACTCACTTGACACCTATACTTGTAAAAATAGAACAACATATGGAATCAGAACACTGAATGCACTAATTATGGAGAACATGCAAGAAAACCATGCTAAAACAGACATTTACTTTAAAACATATTATTCATGCTCTTTTGATAGAAATCTCATTAACATGTATAAGAACCATCTCCAAGTCAATACTGTCACATATGGGGAGCACCCCCTAGAAGTAACCGGTATCGTCGTCCTCAAAATGTGAGGACCTACCGAACATAGAGAATAGTACTTCCAAGCCTTCTTCAATGGCCCTCTAAAAGATTAACGGCCGGATCTACATTTGTAGCAAACATAAAAGATGGATTAGTACACACTTGTACTAAGTATGAGTATATGCACATAAATGTTTGAAGTCATGCTAAAGAGGACATTTGTTCAAAATATGCTAATTTACTTTGAACAGAATTATGCACAATTATAAACCCATATCGACGAACAATTACATAATCCATAAGTCAACCCATATAAAACAAAAGACCAACATACAAGTAATAGTCAAGTCAACATGTAAATAGTTCATGACATCATAACATAAACATTACCCTTACTCATAACCCACCATTTATCCTACAAGTGCAATGACAAAGCAAAGCCCCATAACCTTACTCAATCATGTAAACCAAACAAAGGATCACAAGCAATGCCTAACTCAACATAGCATAAAATCAATAGTAGTCATCATTATAGTTAGAAGCATAGACCAATAACATGTTCATCAATGAAACTAAAATCACATAGGATCATCAACATGTAGAGTCAAGATACACATAACATATACATTATAGAACATAAGAACAAACTCCTAAGGGTTCCCTAAACGCAAACTAGTGCAAGACATAGGTAGAGTCCCATACCCCTAACTAGGATTAATCAAACCTCTTAAGTCACCCTAGTTAGTGTTTACTTCATTACTTCATTTTACTTTCGGGAACATCTTACCTTAACCGACATAGACCACATGAGCTAATGCGGAATCCGGTGTCATGAAACCTATAACACTTCGAAAATATAAGACGTGTCATTAATCCTAACATAGGTGTCATGAAGTCTAGACACTGTTTTTAAGGTTAGTTTAATGAATATAGGTAATTTAGGAAGTCTAGGAACCAAAACATCCAAAAACGTCCATGACGTTCGAAAGTTGGTTCAAAGAGGTACTAGTATGCCTTGGCCTATTTGACTAGTTTTTAAGAGTCGCAAATTAACGAAATTTGGTGCAAATGTATGGAACACGTGTTAGAGATGTTTCATGGTTGAAACTTCCTGTTAAGACTCCCCAAGACCAACCAAGGGCCCTTGAAGAGGACCCTTGCAGATTGAGGCAACACTGCCTAGGCAGTGTGCATCGACTGAAGAGGCTACTGTCCGTGTGTGGACTGATGGGGCGTCGATTCCAACGTCTTCCCACACTTATAAAACTTTAGGAAACCCTCGCCTTCACAAGTCTCTGAAATCATCGACGGATGTGCAGCACGAGAGGGTATGAGTCCGTCGACTCACAGACGGCCCGTCGACGGGATTCCGTCAGTGAGGGCTAATATTTTCCTGCACGTTTTTTATTTAAGTTTCATTAATTAGTTAGGGGTTTAGGCGGTTAATTAATGGATTAAGGGGGTATAATTAAGTTAGTTAGTCACCCATATAAATTCCCCAACCCCATTAATCTAATTAGAACTCAAAAACCAATTACTCTATCTTCTCTCTTCTTTCTCTCTCTATTGGAAGACACCATTGAAGACTAAGCTAAGGAAGGTCTTTGGGGGCTGGAAAGGGACGAATTCATCTTCAAATATTTTTCAAAACGTTGAGGTATGGGATCTCTTCACCTTTGAGACCTCTTTCCTCAAACGGTTCATTCAAAGTGTTTTCAAATCTAGAGTTTTCAAATGTGTTTCATCTAATTACGAATTTGAAGTTATGAATTGAGTTGTTGATGTTTTCTTTAGGTTAGATTGACTAGATTAACATATATTCTAACTTGATTATGGTAATTTTTTATGGTCTTGCCTAAATTGAAGAACATGATCCTAAGTCCCTAACCTAGGTTATGGTCTTTACTTATATTGTATATTGGTAATTGACTTGGTTAAGGGTTGAATTACTACTAGATGATGTTGGTGTAATAATTGTGAATGAATTAGGGTGATGCATAGTCTTTCATACTAGTTCTTTAGAAGTGATCTAGGGTATGAGGAATTGACTTAATCATAAGCTTTGATCTATTATGGTATTGTGATGTAGTGATTCTTCTAGCCTTGTGATTATATTGGTTATTGAATTATGATGATTTAATGACCTAATTGAGTTGAACTAAGGGTTTAAGGGTAAAACCTTGATGAGGATTGTGAAGGCGACTTGGTAAGTCTTCTGATCCCTATATTTTGCTTCAATTATGATTAATTGTGATTAAGTCATGGTGATTGTGTTGGAGTATGCCTTGTTTAGGATTGATAGGGTGGTATGATATTGAATTGAAATATCTTGCTTATGGTTGTGAGGTTGATTAACATGTAAAGTTATAAGGATGATGGTGATTATCAATGTGCCTTATTATGAAAGAGTATGTAATGTGTTAACCTTACTTATGTGGATTGTGATGAAAGGATTAAACTCATGCAATTCCTATTGAGCTATTATGATGATGATTATACAAGGGCTAGACCCTATGACCTAAAATAAGTTATGAATAATAAATAAATATTAAATACATTTCAATAAGGGACTTAGCTTAGCACCGAGTGATCTTGTGTGTGAGAGGGTTACAGTTTCCCACCTAAGGAAAGTAGGGTTCACTACGGTTCTCACGGGGTGGATAGCCTCATGACCCAAATAAGGTGTAGTGTGATGTTTCCAATGTTGACCCAAGTTCCATAACTATGTTGCCACCATAGAAATATTGAATAGTGGATCCACCCAGATGCTAAGTTTCATGTTAGGTTCTATCTTGGCCGATAGACCACCTTCCATCGGTGTAAGATTTTACAACACCGGATTCCACATTAGATCATGTGGTCTATGTTGGTTAAGGCAAGTTTTCCCTAAACTAAAATGAAGTAATGATGTATATACTAACTAAAGTGATTTGAGGGGTTTGACTTAGCTTAGGTAGGGGTATGGGACTCTACCTATGCCTTGCACTAGTTTGCCTTGATAGGAGCTTTAGGAGGTTAATATTTTGTATATAAATGATGATAAATGTAATTGATATTATATGATTATTATGATGCTTATGAACATGTAAATGGTCTTTATTGCTAAAGTATGCACTTATGTGTACTTGAAGGCTATGTGATGTGAAGTGAGATACTATTTATGGTTCTTATTGGGTTACTTGATTGTGTAAGGTTATGGGGCTTTGCTTGGTCATTGCACTTGTTGACTTTATGAGGCTTATGATTAGTTTTCTTGCTTTGCTATTTACATGATAAACACTTATTCATGCTTATGATGTTATTACTTGGTGATAGAGTTATATCAGATTATGGGTTCAAGTATGTGGATATTCATATGGCTTATTTAATTTGTTGAACATGTCTAAATGGTTGGTATATATTGTTGATTGTGCATAAGTCCTTAAATAGGTAAAATGTCATGATTTAACTAAATGTCCTTTTTAGCATGTTTGGTTGTTATATGTGCATATGGTCTTATACTTAGTACATGTGGCGTAGTAACCCATTTTCTCCCTTTGTTCAAAATATTTTAGGTTCCGGTCGTTGAGGTTTTGTTCGAGGCGATCTAGAGGGAGGCTTGGATACTCTTATCATCCAAGTGGTAGGTCCTCATTTTCCCGAGGATGATGCCGATATTCTACCTATGGATTTGATTAGATCTTTAGACACTTATGTTGACTCTATCTTTCATTTGAGAAGAAGTTGTATAAAGCCTATATGTGGCTTACTTTTATTGTTGTAGGGCTATGCCCAAGTTGATATTGTCATTCTAGACGGTTAAGAGATGAGACAAATTTTATGACTCTATTTCTATCTTATATATGTATGCGAAATAAAAGTAGAAGACTAAGTAATCTTCTTATACGAAGGGTCTATGTATACTCGATAATAATACTACTACGTGTATGTAGAGGAATATGTAAACCTCCAATTAGATATAGTTAAAAGTTTTAAATTTCCGTATTTTTGACTTGTGAATGTGATGATGATAATGAAGAGGCTATTCATAGTCCTCAAAGAGGACGATGACACCGGTTACGTCTAGGGGGTATACATGGATGTGACAAACTTGGTATCAAAGCATGAGGTTAAATATCATTGATAACGATGTCTCTCTCAACCACGTCTATGTAGATTCGTATTCATAATTGTGAAGCGCGCCACACTTATGAATAGGAATCTATGTGATGTTTAGGAATCTCTCTTTCTTGGAAATCCAATGTCGTGCCTCTAGAGTAACTATTACTTTCTTTCACCTAAACCTTGTATTTTTGTTATAGGAAATGAATACTCGGAGGAATGCGGCTAGAAGGATTGAGGAGGAGGTTGCTCCTCCCCGTGGTGATCAAGACCCTCCACTTGAAGAGGAGGTTAATGTTGAACAAGTTTTGGTAAATCCTCCACCCTTGACGGATGGAGACATAAGGGCTGTCCTTCTCCAATTGTCCCAAGCCGCTACTCTTCAAGCTCAAGCTATGACGGCCAAAGAAAATCGGGAGACTGCACCTCGAGCCCCTCAACAAGTCTCTACGATGGTATCTCGTCTAAGGGACTTCACTTGGATGAACCCTCCTAGTTTCTATGGGTCTAGGGTGGATGAAAACCCCAAGAGTTCATCGATGAAGTTTTACTCTTTGCCATGGGGTTAAGCACTAGTGAGAAGGCCGAGTTATCCATATATCAAATCAAAGTTGTGGCTCAAACTTGGTATGTTCAATGGAAGGATAATCGGCCTTATCGGGATGGACCGGTAACTTTGGTGATTTTCAAGAAGGCATTTCTTGATCGGTTCTTTCCTAGGGAGATGAGGGAGGCCAAGGTAGTGGAGTTCATCAACCTTCGTCAAGGAGGTATGAGTGTTCTTGAGTATTCCACAAAATTTTCTCAATAGTCAAAATATGCTCCTTCTTTGGTTTCCGATCCTAGATATGAAATGAACCATTGTGACGGGAGTGTCAGATGATTTGCAAGAAGAGTGTCATTCGGCCATGCTACATGACAATATGAACATCTCCCGGCTTATGGTGCATGCTAGGCAAGTTGAGGAGGCACGGGCTAGGAGGAAGACTAGAGATGCTAAGAGGGCAAGGTCCTTTGAAGGTTATTCTTTCAAGAGTAGGCTTGAGATTCAAGACAAGTCTAGGTTCAAAAAGAGGTTCTCAAATCAAGTTCCATCCAAGTTCCCTAAGGCTCGTGATGACAAGGTGCTAAGCCTAGATCTCAAAAGGGAAAGAGTGGGAACTCACCTAATCATATGCCTACATGTGCCAAGTGTGGAACGGTCATTTCGGTGAATGTTTGGTTGTAACGGGCAATTGTTTTTGTTGTGGAAAAAGTAGACACAAGGTTCGAGATTGTCCTAACATGAAGGGGAAAGAGAAGAGTGGTCTAGCAAGTGGTTCAAGTGATGCTCTAAAGAAGAACCACTTCTATGATCTTCGTACTAGGGGTGAACACGAGACCTCTCCCAATGAGGTGACCGGTACGTTACAAGTCTTTTCTATAGATGTTTTATGCTTTACTTGATCCGGGTGCTACGTTGTCTTTTGTTACACCTCTTGTAGCTAAAAAGTTTAATACTTTACCCGATATCTTGCATGAGCCTTTCTTAGTGTCTACACCGGTGGGTGAGTCGGTTGTTGCAAAGAGGATATATAGGGATTGTCCAATCATGTTGCCCAATAGAGTTTCCAATGTTGATCTAGTAGAACTAGATATGTTTGATTTTGATATTATTTTGGGTATGGATTGGTTGCATTCTTGTTTGCCACTATTGACTGTAGGAAAAGGGTTGTGAAGTTTAATTTCCTGAATTAACCCGTTGTTGAGTGGAATGAGGGAAGTTCTATTCCTAGAGGTCGTATCATTTCTTGTTTAAAAGCTTGCAAAATGATCTCTAAGGGTTGCCTTTATCATATAGTGAGAGTCCAAGTTCTTGAATCCGAAATTCCTCCCATTGAGTCGGTCCCCGTAGTGAGTGAATTTCCAGAGGTCTTCCCTAATGAACTTCCCGGTATTCCACCCGAACAGGAAATTGATTTTGGTATCAATTTGCTACCGGAAACAAACCGCATTTTGATTCCTCCTTATCGGATTGCTCCGATCGAATTGTAAGAGTTGAAGGCACAAATTAAAGATTTACTAGACAAGGGATTCTTAAGGCCTAGTATTTCTCCATGGGGTGCTCTGGTCTTGTTTGTGAAGAAAAAGGATGGGTCCTTGAGAATGTGTATTGATTATCGCCAGCTCAACAAAGTCACAATTAAGAATAAGTATCCTCTCCCTCGTATTGACGACTTGTTTGTTCAGTTCCAAGGGGCAAGCTACTTTTCCAAAATTGACTTGCGATCAGGGTATCACCAACTTAGGGTGAGAGATGAGGATATACCAAAGATGGCATTCCAAACTAGATATAGGCACTATGAGTTCTTAGTTATGTCCTTTGGTCTCACTAATGCTCTGGCGGCGTTTATGGACCGAATGAATAGGGTGTTTCGAAGTTACCTAGATTCTTTTGTCATTGTGTTCATTGACGACATCTTGGTATATTCGAAAAATAAGAGTGATCACGTGGGTCATTTGAAGGTGGTATTGCAAACCCTTAAGAGCATCAATTGTTTGCCAAGTATAGCAAATGTGAGTTTTGGTTGAGGTCTGTGGCATTTCTTGGTCATATCATCTCTAGTGAGGGAGTTAAGGTTGATCCAAGGAAGGCGGAGGTGGTAAGAAATTGGCCTAGACCATTGACTCCAACCGACATTAGAAGTTTCTTGGGTCTAGCGTTTATTATCGGAGGTTTGTGGATAGTGTTGCATCCATTGCATCTCCCTTGACTACTTTTACCCAAAAGAGTAAGAAGTTTGAATGGTCGGAAGCATGTGAAAAGAGCTTCCAAATCTTGAAAGTTAGGCTTACTTCCGCTCGAGTGTTGACTTTACCGCAGGGTACGTAGGGCTTCGTTGTGTATTGTGATGCATCCCGTGTGGATTTGGGGTGTGTTCTTATGCAACATGGGAAGGTGATTGCCTATGATTCTAGGAAACTTAAGGTGCATGAGAGGAACTTTCCCACTCATGACCTTGAGTTGGCGGCTGTGGTGTTTGCTTTGAAAATTTGGAGACATTATTTGTATGGTGTCCATGTTGATGTATTTATCGAATATAAAAGTCTCCAATATGTGTTTACCCAAAAGGAGTTGAATCTCTGACAAAGAAGATGTCTAGAGTTGTTGAAAGACTATGATATGAGTGTTCTTTATCACCACGGCAAGGCCAATGTGGTAGCGGATTATCTAAGCCGTTTGACTATGGGTAGTGTGTCTCACATTGAAGAAGCCGAAAAGGACCTAGTGAAGGATGTTCATAGGTTGGCTAGGTTGGGTGTGAGATTGGAAGGTTATCCAAATGGTCGGTGACGGTCCATCATAACTTCGAATCATCTTTGGTTGTTGAGATGAAGTCTAATGAACACCTTGATAAACCATTAATGGAGTTGAAAGAATTGGTTCTTGGTAAGTTAAATGAGTCATTATCCTTAGAGGGGAGGTGGGGGGTTAATGGTGTTTTGAGATATTAAGGTCGGTTATGTGTTCCTAAAGTTGATGATTTGAGGAACCGTATCCTTGAGGAAGCTCATGGGTCTGACTATTCCATTCATCCGGGGTAAACAAAGATGTATCATGACCTTAGGGAGGTGTATTGGTGGGAAGGTTTGAAAAAGGACATAGCGGAGTTTGTTGCCAAATGTCCAAATTGCCAACAAGTCAAAGCCGAGCATCTAAAACGGATGGCTTACTACAAGAAATCCAAATTCCTACTTGGAAGTGGGAAGATATCAATATGGATTTTGTGGTAGGTTTGGCTAAGACTGAAAAGCAATATGACTCCATATGGGTGGTGGTTGATAGGTTGACCAACTCCACTCACTTTATTCCCGTCAAGTCTACTTATTCGGCGGAAGATTATGCTAAGCTCTTCATAGATGAGATTGTGTGTCGCCATGGTATTCCGTTATCCATCATATTGAATAGGGATGCACAATTCACATCTAGTTTTGGAGGTCGTTTCAAGAAAGGTTGTGTACTAAAGTGAAGTACCGTTTTTCATCCCCAAACGGATGGTCAAGCGGAACGTACTATTCAAACCCTTGAGGATATGCTTAGAGCTTGTGTCATCGATTTCAAAGGGAGTTGGGATAAGCACTTTCCTTTGGTAGATTTTGCTTATAATAATAGTTTCCATTCATACATTTCCATGTCTCCCTATGAAGCCTTGTATGGTAGGAGGTGTAGGTCTCCTATTGGGTGGTTTGAAGTCGGTGAGTCTTCGATTCTTGGTCCCAATTTGATTTATAAGACTTTGGAAAAAGTTCATATTATAAGAAATCGC
Organism: Solanum lycopersicoides; assembly: GCA_022817965.1. Lineage (NCBI taxonomy): Eukaryota > Viridiplantae > Streptophyta > Magnoliopsida > Solanales > Solanaceae > Solanum > Solanum lycopersicoides. The sequence continues at coordinate 61,405,619 of CM040629.1, read as the reverse complement.
TTGCAAACAGCCTATAGCCGGCAAAAGTCTTATGCCGATCATAGGAGTAGGGATCTTGAGTTTGAAGAAGGTTATAAGGTGTATTTAAAATTTTTACCTATGAAAGGAGTTGTTAGGTTTGGCAAGAAAGAGAAGTTGAGTCCTCGTTATGTGGGTCCCTATGAAATCTGGCAAAGGGTTGGTAAGGTTGCCATTGAGTGGAGGTTTCCTAGTGAATTGCTTCGGTTCATCCGGTTTTTCATGTTTCTATGCTTAAGAAGTGTGTCGGTGATCCGAGTCCATTCTTCCTATTGAGGGTCTTCGTGTCAAGTATAACCTCTCTTATGAGAAGGTTCCGATTCAAATCCTCGATAGGCAAGTGAAAAGGTTGAGGAATAAAGGTGGTATCCATAAAAGTGTTATGGAAAAATCACCTTGTTGAGGGTGCAACATGGAGGCCGAGGCCGACATGAAGTCCCGTTACCCTCATCTTTTTGATAATTAAGGTTAGTCATTCTTTTTAATAATATAAATATGACTAGGAATTGAAGTTTCTTGATTGTTGGGTGAAGATTTGCACAAGATGCATTTTTGGAAAAATGCACAGTGAGGTTACAGTGATTGTGCCTTGTATTTTGAAATTTATGCTTTTGGGCTTGTTTTGAGTCATGTTGTACATTTTGACATGTTTAGTCCTTATGAATTAGTGTATATCATGTTGATAAGTTGAACTTGATTATAATTGACTCATGTGTGTCATTTTGAGCTCATGTTGTTGTTGTGAGAAGGAAATGCCTAATGAAGTAATGTTTGAATCTCATAGTTGGTAATTGAAGTTTTGAATTGCCTTGATTGAAATGATATGTATTATGTTGTATTGCATTGATGTTGGTTGGGCTGGTAGTATTGAGTCTATTCCTTCCTTCAAAAGAATTTTAGTGTCATTCGGGGACGAATGTACCTAAGGGGGGGATAATGTAACACTTCGAAAATATATGACGTGTCGTTAGGCCTAACATAGGTGTCATGAAGTCTAGACACTGTTTTAAGGTTAGTTTTATGAATATAGGTCATTTAGGAAGTCTAGGAACCAAAACGTCCAAGAACGTCCATGACGTTCGAAAGTTGGTTCAAAGAGGTACTAGTGTGCCTTGGCCTATTTGACTAGTTTTTAAGAGTCGGAAATTAACGAATTTGGTGAAAATTTGTGGAACACATGTTAGAGATGTTTCATGGTTGAAACGTCAGGGTACGACTCCCCAAGGACCAGCCAAGGTCCCTTAAGGAGGACCCCTGCAGATTGAGGCAACACTGCTTAGGCAGTGTGCATCGACGGAAGAGGCTATTGTCCGTGTGTGTACTGACGGGGCGTCAATGCCACCTTCGTCCCACACTTAGACAACTGGAGGAATCCATAGCCTGTACAAGTCTCTGAACTCATCGACGGATGTGCAGGACGAGAGAATATGAGTCCGTCGACTCACAGACGGCCCGTCGACGGGTTTCCGTCTGTGAGGGCTTATATTTTCCTGCACGTTTTTTATTTAAGTTCCATTAATTGTTTAGGGGGTTTGTCGGTTAATAAAGGGATTAAGGTGGTCTAGTTAAGTTAGTTTGTCACCCATATAAAGTCCCCAACCCCATTAATCTAATTAGAACTCAAAAAAAATTATTGTATCTTCTCTCTTCTTTCTCTCTCTATTAGAAGACACCATTGAAGACTAAGCTAAGGAAGGTCTTTGGGGTCTTGAAATTGACGAATTCATCTTCAAATCTTTTTCAAAACGTTGAGGTATGGGATCTCTTCACCTTTTAGACCACTTTCCTCAAAGAGTTCGTACAAAGTGTTTTCAAATCTAGAGTTTTCAAATGGGTTTCATCCAATTATTAATTTGAAGTTATGAATTGAGTTGTTGATGTTTTCTTTAGGTTAAATTGAATATATTAACATGTATTCTAACTTGATTATGTTAATTTTTGATAGTCTTGCCTAAATTGAAGAACATGATCCTAAGTCCCTAACCCTAGGTAGTGATCTTTACTTATATTGTATCTTGTTCATTCAATTGACTTGGTTAAGGGTTGAATTACTACTATATGATGTTGTTGTGCTAATTGTGAATGAATTAGGGTGATGTATAGTCTTTCATACTGTTCTTGAGAAGTGATCTAGGGTATGAGGAATTGACTTAATCATAAGCTTTGATCTATTATGGTAGTGTGATGTAGTGATTCTTCTAGCCTTGTAATTATATTGGTTATTGAATTATGGTTATTTGATGACCTAATTGAGTTGAACTAAGGGTTAAGGGTAACACCTTGATGAGGATTGTGAAGGAGACTTGGTATGTCTTGTGATCCCTATACTTTGCTTTAATTATGATTAATTGTGATTACGTCATGGTGATTGTGTTGGAGTATGCCTTGTTTAAGATTGATAGGGTGGTATGATATTGAATTGAAATGTCTTACTTATGGTTGTGAGGTCGTTTAAGATGTAAAGTTATAAGGATGATGGTGATTATCGATGTGCCTTATTATGAAAGAGTATGTAATGTGTTAACCTTACTTATGTGGATTGTGATGAAAGGATTATACTTATGCAATTTCTATTGAGCTATTATGATGATGATTATACAAGGGCTAGACTCTATGACCTAAACTAAGTTATGATTGATAAATAAATATTAAATACACTTCAATAAGGGACTTAGATTAGCACCGAGTGATCTTGTACGTGAGAGGGTGACACTTTCCCACATAGGGAAAGTAGGGTTCACTTTGGTTCTCACGGAGTGGATAGCGTCATGACCCAAAAAGGGTGTATTGTGATGTTTCCAATGTTGCCCCAAGTTCCATAACTATCTTTACACCATAGGAATACTAGCTAGTGGATCCACCTAGATGCTTAGTTTTATGTTAGGTTCTATCTTGTCTGGTAGACCACCTTCCATCGGTGTAAGGTTTTACAACAGCGGATTACACATTATCTCATGTGGTCTATGTTGGTTAAGGCAAGTGTTCCCTAAACTAAAATTAATTAATGATGTATAGACTAACTAAAGTGATTTGAGGGGTTTGACTTAGATTAGGTAGGGGTATGGGACTCTACCTATGCCTTGCACTAGTTTGCCTTGATAGGAGCTTTAGGAGGTTAATATTATGTATATAAATGATGATAAATGTAACTGATCTTATATGATGATTATGATGCCTATGAACATGTAAATGGTCTTTATTGCTAAAGTATGAACTTATGTGTACTTGAAGGCTATGCTATGTGAAGTGAGTTACTATTTATGGTTCTTATTGGGTTACTTGATTGAGTAAGGTTATGGGGCTTTGCTTGGTCATTGCACTTGTTGACTTTATGAGGCTTATGATTAGTTGTCTAGCTTTGCTATTTACATGATAAACTCTTATTCATGCTTGTGATGTTATTACTTGGTGATAGAGTTATATGAGATTATGGGTTCAAGTATTTTGATATGCATATGGCTTATTTGATTTGTTTAAGATGTCTAAATGGTTGGTATAGATTGTTGATTGTGCATAAGTCCTTAAATAGGCAAAATGGCATGATTTAACTAAATGTCCCTTTTTAGCATGTTTAGTTGTTATATGTGCATATGGTCTCATACTTAGTACATGTGGCGTACTAACACCATTTTCTCCCTTTGTTCAAAATATTTTAGGTTCCGGTCATTGAGGTTTGGTTCGAGGCGGTCTAGAAGGAGGCTTGGATACTCTTATCATCCAAGTGGTAGGTCCTCATTTTCCCGAGGATGATGCCGATATTCTACCTATGGATTTGATTAGATCTTTAGACACTTATGTTGACTCTATCTTTCATTTGAGAACAAGTTGTATAAAGCCTATATGTGGATTACTTTTATTGTTGTAGGGCTATGCCCAAGTTGGTATTGCCATTCTAGACGGTTATGAGATGAGACGGATTTTATGACTCTGTTTCTATCTTATATATGTATTGAAGTGGCTCCGCGTAGCGAGGCTAATTCTCATTTTTATTTTTGAAAAAGTGATCTGAGGCAGTAGGGTTCGTGTGGGCTGCGCATCGCGTAGTAGCCACTTTAATCTTGACTCACGCACGCTGCTTTGGCAGCCTGGCCACCCATGTTGGGGTCCTTCTCAAGAACACTTCGGGTGGTCCTTGGGGCGTCGTTATTGGACGTTTCGACCCTCTATACCACACTCTGCCTAACCAAAATCTTTTTTACAAGTTTTACACTTTGTTTGACCCTCTAAATCCTTCACCAAACATAGCAACGTCAACTAGTTCAATTTAGCTAGTTTTCAGACGTCATGGACGTTCCTTGACATCTTGGCTCTAAAACTTCACGGATGACTTATAAACATTATTTTAGGTCTTAAAATAGTATAACCAACTTTAAAGCAACTTGTGAGGCTCTATATTAGGTCTTGACTTTTCGGAGTGTTACAATACACACATATAAGACATAATCAAATAGTTCATAAGAGACAACTATAACCATTTAGAATACACATAAGCATTTAGACCTCCTACCAAGGGTTATAATAAGGCCCATATATTTAAGATATGAAAAGGCCTCCCATACAACCCCTTCATCACACCTAAGTGATTCTCAAGACTTCCAAAAGTAAGATTATTCCCTTTTTATCATTTAGACTCTTCACCTGAAGTTACTCTAAGACTCACCTAAGTAAGACTTGAACAGACCACCCATACACCCTCTTCAAGCCTACCTAAGAAATTCTCAAAGCTACCCTAGATAAGAACATTTCTATTCATCATGCTTTAACTAAGTCAATGATATTCATTTAAACCATTTAAGAGACAATTAAAGAATTAGAGGACTTCATATAATGGTCTTTGAGGACGTAGGGAACTCACATAGCATATTCAAAGCCTACTCGTGCAATTTGTAGATAGCGTCCCATTCCACTACCCATACGTTGTAAACCTATCCAATAACTAGGGTGTACATCCCATATAATGAGAATAGGCATTAACCAACACTTACCACACTATCGAGGTATGGAATCCGTTGTCATAAGACCCCACACTGTGGAAGGTGTTCTACTTGCCAATGGTAGAATGAGTAATCGTCACATATAGGAACATGGTTTAGGGATATCAAGTGCTTCTTTGTACTCCAGTCTCATCTTAAGTAGAGTTACTACCACAAGCATATACACTCGGTGCATTGACCTTGTTCTCTTAGATTAATTATTCCCTAAGTGTATTAGAAAAGGTACCATCACTATGCCCTACCAACTCTTAATACTTTTATTCCAAGGATGGGTCCACTAGGGCTATCAACAAAGGGCTATTACGATAGCTCTTGTGACTTCCTTAGAGATTGTTTCATGTCGTTCCAGCAAACCTACCCCTAAGTCCATCATTCCACTCAAGAATGGCACCATCACGGTCTTTCGCTTCAAGGCTTCTTATTAACCTTCTTTACATATTCAAGATAACACATTATTGACCTTCTTTTCAATATTCAAGGTTCTACATTATTAGCCTTCTTTTCTTATTCAAGGCTTTCCTTTCACTTAGGATTCTAGACTCATCAATAAGGGGTAACATACTTAGGTCTACCGCTTCAACACATACTCAAGAATACCTTTTTAGTCATTCAAGGAAGAGCACCTATTCTAGTCTACGATCCTAGACTTTCATTCAAATACTCATTCAATACAATACAAGTAGCAAGTAGAGACGACTAGTCTACCAATACAAGATACAACATCATTCTATAAAGGCTCTTCCTAGTCCTTCATCAACAACTAGATAACAAAAATACTCAATCATATTATTAAATTACTTACAGAATATCATATATACATGAGAACCTTCACTTTATACCTTCACATATACATGTCTTGATCATATCATAATTCAAATAATAATGCTGACAAGGCAATGTTCATAACACATATTACAATTAAACACCACCATCATAAGTGGACCATACAAATCTACAACAATTCGATGTCAAGTCTATGCTAAACAAAGGAATTAGGTTAACTCACCACCTTCCAATATCCATCATCACTATTCCTTAGCCTTTTACACAATTTTACATAACAAAAGATCTTTACAATAACAATATACACAAGAATTGGCCTTATATCATCCATATCAGTGATACGTCAATAATAAATATTTGTATCAACATTATAAATCAATTTATGATCAATTCTTCCATGATTTTTACGCAATTCAATAGCCCAATATAATCTACATTCAACAAGATTAAGCCATGATCAACTCAATCACGTTATAACCAATATTAACAATTCAAGGAATACATGTGTTCATGGAATTTAAGATCTTAAAACAACCAATTAACATCAATTACTTCATAAAACATTTATTTAAACCTTTTCATCCATGAACCCATGCTTAGACTTCAAAATAGGATTTCTATGTTCTTAAACATCTTTAAAAAGCCAATGAAATTGGATCCTCGAATGAGAGAAGAATAAAGGATGAAATAATCAAACTTTAATAGAAGTAATCCCACAAAATTGATGGATAAAACAATGAACAACTTCAATCCTAGCTTCAACTTGACTTCTAGCTCCCATGGAGATTTTGGGGAAATTTCTTTTCATCTTGGGGTCTAATTTTGAATAATGAGGTCTAAGTCTAGGTTTTAGAGTCTTAATTAACCTAAATACCATAAAATAACAAAAATAAACGTCCATGACTTAATTAAGACCTTTGGTGAATTTCCCAATTTGCCCTTGCCTTGGCCGAGACACGTGCAAAAAGGTGCAAGAGTCAATTAATGGATGCAATCAAAGGGGCGTTGACAAACCAATGGATTGTCCTGCTGGTCCGTGGTTTTGGTGAGATCCTCCACAAATGGAGTCATGCTACCACAACTAGGTGTGGCACTACACCCCCAAACGGCGGGGTGTCGTTTGATCAAAGAGGCGTCAATGGGGGGCTTCGTTTTGGACAGTTTTTGCAGTTTTCTTGCCATGGTTTGGGTCATCCTCAAGGAGTCCTTGGGGAGTTTCACCTGGAAGTTTCAACCCTAAAAATTTTCATCTAGGTATTAGAGTTCTATCCTATCAATTTAGCAAAGGCACACTAGAACACAATAGCACACACAAAGGCTAACTTCCGAACGTGTTGGTCGTTCTTTGACGTTTGACTTCTAAGCTCTATGAACTGAATTCTAATTCTTATATTCATTATTTTTAAGACATTATTAACTCATATCACATATAATAGGATCTAGTTTAACCTACTTCATTTTAACGGTTATAACAATTGGTTTTTATCTATCTTGTATAATGCTCTTGAGGATTTTACTAAATTGACATAATGCATGGTTTTCAAAAAAGTGTCCCCTTTTAAGAATTTTTATTGTATGTTATCATACATAGTTCTTAATTGTACTAATTCTATATTTTTCTCTATTTTCTACAAAGTGTAGGTGTTAGAAAGTGAGGTAATCTTTATAGTTAAAGATTGGGAAATAGGAATTCTCTCAAGATTTAGGTATGTCCTCATATATTGAGGACAAGACTTCTTATTCTATATAATTTTTCATTTAGACATTTGTATAAGACATTGTACTTTCTTTCAATATAAGGGTCGTGTCCCTAGTTTGAGATTCTTAATGTTTGGGTGTTGTCCATTATGAGACTAGTATTGCTTATAAAAACATATTTTAAAAAGTGTTGGCTCGTAAGACTTATTTAAAAGGGTTTTAAATTCCATAATATTTTATGACAATGCGACGAATGAATGCTAAGAGGCTTGTATAAGACCTCTTCCAGGTCGAATACACCGATTATGACTAGGGGTGCTCTCAGATCGTGACAAACATGGTATTAGAGCATAATGTTTATGAAATGGTCCTTAGGGTACAAAGTATCATGAGTCCATGTCAAGTAGAGTCTTGTTTATCCTTGTGAATTGGGACACATCTATGAGGGAGAGCCTATAGGATGTTAGATGTTACAGTTCCTTGATATTTTTGAAGTATTGCCTTAGAGTGTATGTCTTTTAGTTCCTAATCCTATTCTTGTGATTTTAGGAACATGAATACGATAAGGGCAAATAAAAGGAGGATTCAAGATCGGAATGTTAATGTGAAGGTTCCCCCTCAAGTGCCCTAAGGTCCACAAGCTCCCAATTTGAAAAGGACCATGTCTATTGTGGAGATAAGGTCTTCCTTCCAAAATTCACTACACAATATCAAGCCATGATGTCCCAAGATAACTTAGCAGTTTGACCTCAAGTGAACTCCAATGCACGTACTCCCACTTCTAGAATACGAGATTACACAAGGAGGAATCCACAACTTTTCATGGAACTAAGGTTGATGAGGATCCAAAAGGCTTCATTGATGAGGTGTTTAAGGTGGTATATTATATGGGAGTAACTCCTATGGAATAAACGGAACTAGTCGCCTACCAACTAAAAGATGTGGCGCAAGTGTGGTTTGAGAAATGGAGAGATGATTGACTCGTAAGGGCGGGATTAGTAGATTGGGGAGTGTATAAGATGACCTTTGTTGATAGGTTTTTCCCTTTAGAGTTGAGGGAGCAAAAGTTTGTAGAATTCATGAACCCCAGTCAAGGGGGAATGAGTGTGAAGGAATTCTCTCGAAAGTTCACCCAGCCCTCTAAATATGCCCCAACCTTGGTAGCCAACTCTGAGGCTAGAATGAATCAGTTTGTGATGGGGGTGTCTAGTTTGGTTGAGGAAGAATGTCATACAGAATGCTCCATCAAGATATGTTATCTCTAGAGTTATGGTATATGCCCAACAAATTAAGGAGACCAAGCTTAGAAAGATGCATTGAGATGGGAAGAGGTCTAGGCCGGATAAACAAGGTCAATGTAAGTCTAAGAAGAGTTTTTACAATCAATATTAACCAATAGTAAGCAAAGATAGTGTGCCTAACCCATATTCTCAAGGAAGGAGTGGAGGCGGTTCATCTATTAAGAGGTCTAGATGTACTACATGTGGAAAACAATATTTATGTAAGTGTCTTTTAACTACGGATGGTTGTTGAAAGAAGGGTCATAAGATGAGGGATTAACCTTCAATCATGGGAAAAGAGAGAGAGACTAACCAAGATACTCATGATTGTCCGGATCCTAATGCTCCAAACAAGAACAATTTCTGTGTGCTACAATCTAACAAAGGAGACAATCCGGAATAAAGGCCCTAGTGAGTCATAGTTCGTTATAGTTATCTTAAATTTCTCTTAGATAGGTTTACCCTATGTGGGGTAGGATGAGTTTAGTAGTATGGTTTTTGATATCCGTGTCTTTTCCTTCTATTATTATTCAAGCTTGCGACGAAGAAATTCTTAGTAGTTCTACCTTATTTTGGAGTCTTACATAAGATGAAGAGTTGCATGTCCTCCTTATGTTATGACTGCCTTTTATGATACTATGTTTTGCATGCCCTTTAAGTTGTTGTGATAAAAATTAGTAATTGATCAATGTATTTCTCATGTTAATGTGGATCTAGTAAAATTGCTTATTTGCCTCATGAGTTGTCATGTTGATTATGTCTATGTGTATTTTTAAAGTTATTGCATATTGGGATTTATAATGGAATGATGAGCATGTCTAAAGATGGAAAATGTAGTTACTCCATGTTCCAATGAAAATGACGAAGTATGTGTGCATTATTGATGTATCGTGGTTTCACGGTACTTTAAATGTTTTTTCCTTAAGATTGGTGTGTGTCTAGGGCCTTTTTGTAGTAATTTTAATATGTTTTTATATTTGTTTTGCAGGAAAGTTGTTCGAAATTAAAATACAGAAGGCTGTAAATAATCAGGGCAGAAGTGACCCACGAAGCCATCGACGGCCCGTTATCCCATCGACGTACCGTAGGTGGTGACCGTCGATTGGAGGTTCAGGCATCTAGAAGCAACTCGGGGAATTTTGACTAAGTGTGGGGCTACGGAAGGATCGATGGTCCATCGGTTGATCGACGGTCCGTTGGTTAATCGACAGACCATCCAGGCAAAGCGTCGATTTCATTAGAGAAATGTCCAAGTACCTGGTGTTGAAGAAAAAGCTAAGTATGGAATGACGAGAAGCATCGACGGACCGTAAGTGAATCGACGGACCGTAAGTGAATCGACGGACAGTGTTGTTGGTCCGTCGATTTGATCATAGAAGATGCAAAGTGAATGAGTAAAAAAGATGTCAAGTATGGACCGACGGAGGCAGTCGACGGACCGTCAGTGGGGTCATCGATTGAAGCCGCATTTTTTGGACAAAGTCTCCTTATTTGTTTTCCTTTTATTTTAGGACAATTTTTTTTATAAATAGGGTGTGAAACCTCATTTTTGGGGTTGGATTCTTTATTATTTTTCATAGTTTTGTTCTTGGAGATTTGTTTTGCAACTTGGACATTTAATTCATGTTTCCGGAATCGATTTTCAAGTGAATTTTGTTGTTTCAAGTTTAATTTCAGGATTTTGTTCAAACTTGTCAAAGTAAGTTCATGAATTATTATTTATTAACTATGAATTGTGTTCTTCTAGGCATTGGTTAACTAAATCCAAAATTAGGATTGTGGGAACCGTGGGTGATTAACAAAGTAAACTAGCTAAATAACAATTCATGAATAGGCTCTTGCATGTATTGATAATTATTTCGCTTAGAAGTCTTTTCAACGTGTGCACGCGTTAGAAGTCATTTTATTTTTACTTGCCCGACCAAGGGGGTAGTCAATAGGAAAAGAATTATCAACATAGATTTAGGGGGACACTATCTAATAGGCTAGTTTTGATTGGTGGGAAATAATAACTGAGCAATACATCAAATATGATGTTTAATATGAAGTAAAGGTAAGGGTTAGTAGCTTAGACACACGTAGTCGGACCAAGGTACGGGGTGAAATTCTCTAAATGCCGGACCAAGTATTTAGAGATACCTAACTTACCACTTAGCATGCAAGACACTAGGAAAGAATTGTTATATCTAAGATCATCGCGTTATGAACCTATGGGGAACACTTACACCCTAGTTTCTCTCACAACTTGATAAATACCAAAGTTTCACTCTTGCTACTTGTTTTACTTAGAAATAATTAAACACTTCTGTTTCACAACCCCCCCTTTTAATTACCTATTTTTTGAAAGGACTTGACTCAATAGACGTAATGGTACATTGAAGTTAAGTCTAAATTATTTTTCTCGTGGGATCGACCCCAACCTACTTGTTGGGTTCTTTACTTGATACGACCGCTTATACTTCTGTAAAGAAGTGTAATTTGAGCGTATCAAATTTTGGTGCTGCTGCCTCGGAAAATGGATTTTATATTAACTTTAATATCAATTACTGAATTTTAGTCAACAATTTCCTAATTTTACTTTTTTATTCTGTTTTTCTTTGTCTTAGGTCTAGATCTAGTATATGTCACGTACACGGAGCTGAGGAGAACCAATCGTACCATTTGATCATGAACTTAACCCAACACTCCCCAGAATGAATGATCAACAGAATCCCGCAAATCTAGGTGATGGGATCAACCGTCAACTTTCTCCGCCGGTTGACGCTCACAACCAAGTGATTGTGGAGAACCCTGGTGATGGTGCTTTGAGGAGGCAAGCTCCCATCCCACGCCCTCAAGAGTTCTATAGAGGCAACATTAACATCACTGACTCTGATCGGACTCTTATCCTACCTCATATACCACAGGGTAACACATTCGTGGTAACTAGTAGCTTGATGCAGATGCTCACCGCCAGAGGTTTGTTTTCGGGGCTACCATCTGAGGATCCACATGCTCACATCGCCAAACTGAGGTCGGTGTGTAAGAGTTGTGTAGGGAGGATAGATTTGGACATGGACGTCATCGGGTTAATGGTGTTCCCTCTCTCACTGACAGGAGAGGCCGCAATATGGTTCACTGAGTTGTCCTATAATTCGATCTATACTTGGGACCAGTTGAGGGATCCATTCCTAGAACATTACTACCCGATGTCTATAAAACTCAACCACAAAGATAGAGTGAAGAACTTTGTGGCATTGCCTGGGGAATCGGTGAGTATCTCTTGGGATAGATTCACCTTATTCGTGAGAAGTGTCCCAAACCACCGCATTGATGATGAATTATTGAAAGAGTACTTCTTTTGGGGGCAGGATGATAATAATAAGGCAGTTCTTGATACTATTGCGAGTGGTTCTTATGGTGAGTGCACATATGCAGAGATCGCAGAGAAGTTGGAGAAAATCTCTTGCAACAATAAGGCTTGGAGAACTCTCTCGCAACAATAAGGCTTGGAGCACTAGGAAGTCGGACACTCGGAGAAACACCTTTGCAGTGCAAGCTACACACAAACCGGCCGCAGATAATATTCGTGAAGAGATGGCTCAAATTAGAACTGAGCTTGTGTTGGTTTTGAAACATGTCACTGGAGGTGAGGAGAAGGTAAATGCGGTGAATTATTTGACTAAAGGACCACCGCCAGTGGATGACTACTACTATGAAGAGGATTCTTATGCAGTGAATGAGCAGACGGGGGGTTTCCGACTGAATGCCCAAGGCTGAAATCAGGAGAATTGGCGCCAAGGTCTTGGAAATCTATGTAAAAACTATGCGAATTACAACAGAAAAGACCATTATGTTCGAGATGGAAACTACAACCACGACAACAACTTCAATCGGGGTAACTATGGTAACAGAAACTATCAAAGTGGACCCTATGTTCCGCCTCAAAATTGGGAAGTTGCTCTTAGGGATAGTGGAGGTAGTAGGGCGCGAGTTGAAGATATGTTGCAAAAGATGATGAGGAGGTTTGATGCTAGTGATGAGCACGCCAAGTAGTTGAGAGGTGATTTAGCTGATATTGGGCAAAAGGTGGATGCACATGCAGTCTCAATCAAGAATCTTGAGATGCAAATGGACCAATTGTCTGCTACTGTGAACCCACGTCAACCGGGTACTCTTCCTAGCAATACCGTCCAAAATCCAAAAAATGAAGGACATTATATGGCAGTCACTACTCGAGGGGGTAAGCAAACCATTGATCTACCTATGCCGTCTAGCGTAGAAGATGAGGTGAGAAAAGATGATGAGGTAGTGAAAGCTAGTGGTGAGTTGGTAAACGAAGCAGTGAAAGAAGCAGAGATACCCCAAAAGGTGGTCCCCATGCCTAGACAATCACCACCATTCCCTCAAATATTGGTGAAGAATAATGAGGATGGTAAATACCGGCGTTTTATTACTATATTGAAACAACTTCCATCAATGTCCCTTTGATAGAAGCTCTTGAACAAATGCCCTGTTATGCCAAGTTTATGAAGGACATAGTTACAAAGAAGAGATCGGTAAGTTTTGATGATGATGACCGAATGCAACATTGTAGTGCTATTGCTACAAGGTCTCTTGTGCAAAAGAAAGAAGATCCGGGCGCTTTCACTATTCCATGTACCATCGGTTTGTTACACTTTGCTAAAGTACTATGTGATCTCAGTGCAAGCATAAATCTTATGCCTCTCTCCATTTATAAGAAATTGGGTTTGGGTTACCCAAAGCCCACTGTGATGCGGTTACTGATGGCCGATCGAACACTCAAGAGGCCTATTGGGATACTCCATGATGTGTTAGTGAAGGTGGAGTCGTTTATATTTCCAGCCAATTTTGTGATTCTTGAGTGTGAGGTGGACTTTGAGGTGTCTATTACTCTTGGGAGGCCATTCCTTGCTACTGGTCGCACCTTTGTTGATATGGATAAAGGGAAAATGAAGTTTCGGTTAAATAATGAAGAAGCAACCTTCAACATTTGTAGGTCCATGAAGCAGAGTGGTGAGCTCCAAACGGTATCCGCTATATCTTATAGGGTTGAGAGTACGTCTACGGTACAAATCAAAGAGCGCCTTGGTGTTGATGCACTAGCGGCAGTGTTCATGAATTTTGAGAGTGATGGTATTGAAGAGTATGGGTCGTTGGTTGCGGCACTTGATCGAGGTGAATTTCGGTTCAAACCAAAGAAATTGGAGTTAGATATGAAGCATCGCGAGTCTCCACCCGCAAAACCATCGATTGAGAAGGCCCCAAAATTACTTCTTAAGGCTCTACCACCTCATCTAAGGTATGTATTCTTGGGAAGAGATGGCACTTTGCCAGTAATCATTGCATCAGATTTGAATGTGGAACAAGTAGAGTGTCTGGTAGAAGTGTTAAAGAGGTTTAAACGAGCCTTTGGTTGGACTATTGTGGATATTATTGGGATCCCACCCGGTATTGGTTCACACAAAATCAAACTTATGCCCGATCACAAGCGAAGTAGAGCACCAAAGACGTTTGAATCCACCTATGCAAGAGACTGTTAAGAAGGAGATTATTAAGTGGTTCGATGCCGGAGTCATATATCCCATAGCAGATAGTAGTTGGTGTATGCCCTGTTCAGTGTGTGTCCAAAAAAGGGGGAATGATAGTGGTTCCTAATGAGAAGAATGAGCTTGTTCCAATGAGGCCGGTGACCGTATGGAGAGTTTGTATGGATTACCGAAAGTTGAACGCATGGAATGAGAAGGACCATTTCCCTATGCCTTTCATGGATCAGATGTTAGATAGACTCGCAGGAAAAAAATTGTATTGTTTTCTGGATGGCTATTCGGGTTATAATCAGATTTCTATTGCACCGGAGGATCAAGAGAAAAACACCTTTACTTTCCCTTATGGGACGTTCGCATTCAAGAGGATGCCTTTTGGGTTGTATAATGCACCGGCTACTTTTTAGAGATGTATGATGGCTATATTCTCCGATTTGGTGGAGGACACTATTGAGGTGTTCATGGATAATTTTTCAGTTGTTGGTGACTCTTTTGATCGATGTTTGAGTCACTTGGCCAAGGTTCTCAAAAGATGTGAATGTTGTAGTCTTGTGCTAAACTGGGGAAATGTCAGTTTATGGTGAAAGAGGGTATAGTATTGGGCCTCCGCATCTCGGAGAAGGGTATAAAGGTTGATCGAGAAAAAGTTAGGGTTATAGAGAGACGTCCTCCACCCATCTCTGTAAAAAGTGTGAGAAGTTTTCTGGGACATACGGGCTTCCACCGGAGATTTATTAAGGATTCCTCGAAAATTGCACATCCTCTGTGAAAGTTACTTGAGAAGGAATGTAAATTCTATTTTGATTAATCATATCTGAAGGCGTTTGGAGAGTTGAAGGAGAAGTTAGTGTCTGCGCCTATAATTATTTCCCCAGATTGGAGCAAACCATTTGAGGTGATGTTTGATGATAGTGGGGTTGCTCTTTGTGTGGTATTGGGAAAAAGAAGGGATAAAATCCTTCACCCCATTAATTATGCATGTAAGGCCCTAAATGAAGCTCAAAAGAACTATACTATGACAGAACAAGAGCTCCTTGCTGTGGTATTTGCTTTCTAAAAATTTTGCTCCTATTTGCTTGGCACGAGAGTCACAGTGCATATTGATCACTCTGCTTTGAGATATTTGATGGAAAAGAAGGATGTGAAACCAAGGTTGATTAGATGGGTGCTACTATTGCAACAGTTTGATTTTGAGGTGAAAGCAGAAAAGGGACCAAAAATCAAGTTGCCGATCACATGTCCAGATTAGAGGATGAAGCTATGCGAGAGTTGGGTGAAAAGACTTAAATTGATGATACCTTCCATAATGAGCATGTATTGTCCGCTTCTCATGACTTGATTCCATGGTTCGCCGATTTTGTGAATTATATGGCTAGTGATATAGTACCATCGGACTTGTCCTTCCATTAGAGGAAAAAGTTTATGCATGAGGTGAAAAAGTTCTTTTGGTATGAGCCTTACTTATAACGGAGTTGTGCCGATGGACTTATTCGCCGTTGTGTGCCGGAATTTGAGATGCTAAGTGTTTTGGAGGCATGCCATTCCTCGCATGTGGGTGGACATTATAGTGGTATACGGACTGCCCATAAGATTTTGCAGTGTGGGTAATATTGTCCAAGTCTTGTGATATGTGTCAGAGAGATGGAGGAATTTTGAAGAGGCAAGAGATCCCCTTGAATCCCATTCTAGTGATTGAGTTGTTTGATGTGTGAGGCATTAATTTTATGCGCCCGTTTGTGAGTTCTCATGGGATGAAATATATTCTTGTGGCGGTGGATTATGTGTCAAAATGGGTGGAAGCCATAGCACTTGCCAACAATGAAGGAAAGAGTGCCACCGCGTTCTTGAAAAATAACATATTCTCCAGATTTGGCACACCTAGGGCCATTATTAGTGATGGGGGATGTCACATTTTCAACAAGTTGTTCAAAGGGTTATTGGAGAAATATGGGGTTCGCCACAATGTAGCCACTACTTACCATCCACAGACTAGTGGGGAAGTTGAGGTGTCCAACAGAGAGATAAAGCAGATTGTGTCAAAAACGGTGAACGATAATAAAACTAACTGGTCAAGGAGGCTTGATGATGATATTTGGGCCTACCGGAATGCATAAAATACCCCATAGGTATGTCTCCATACCAACTTGTATATGGGAAGGCTTGTCACTTGCTAGTTGAGTTAGAGCAAAAGGACATGTGGGCGATGAGGAAACTGAAGATGGATTGGAATGAATAAGAGGAAAAGAGACTAAATGGGTTGAATGAGCTTGATGAGGTTCTCCTAAAATCATATGAAAGTTCAGCCCTCTACAAAGAGAAACGTGAATTTGCGGTTGGGGACTTGGTGCCTCTGTTTAACACTATACTGCGCTTGTTTCCGGGCACACTCAAGTCCAAATGGACTGGTCCATTCTTGATCACAAAAGTGTTCCCACATGGAGCGGTTGAGTTGGAGAACAAAGAGGGTGCAAGGTTCACGGTAAATGGGAAAAGAATCAAGAGCTACCTAGGGCATGCGGAGAGTGTTCATGAAGTGGTTAAAGTATATCACCTTGAAGAAGTTTGAGTAATGAAGGATCCTGCGTCGTGCCACGACGTTAAATCTAGAGCTTCTTGGGAGGTAACCCAAGGTGTATCCTCTAGCCAACAATAGGATTTTCTTTTCTTTGTAGGAATAGTTGCATTCTCTTGTTTCGTTTTAGTTTTATTCTCAATCATGTGTTAGAATATTTTTTTAGTGTGTTGGCTAGAGACTAGTGTAGGGTCCGTGTCTAAAAAGTGTCTAGAAAAGACAAAAAGAATGGCTTAATGGGTGCTCAATATACAGGGACCAAACCACTAGAATTCAACAGAAACTGATCTGGTGCACATATCTAAGGACCAACCGATGGGCCGTCGTTCAATCGATGGACCATTGATAGTGTCCATAGATCCAACGTAGGTCCCGTAATTTTGTCTAAGTCTGTTCACAATCGACGATCCAGTCGACGGTCCATCGATTGACTTACAGACCGTCGATGGGGTATGGTCAGTTCACTAAAACCAGTGATCCGGCCTGACCAAACCGGTTATATAACAAATTAACTATTCAGTTACCCCCCATATCTTTTCAAATTCCCCCTCATCGATGGGGTCCGTCGATGTCTATCCTCTAAATCTACTTAACTTTGGAACAACAAAAGTGGACTACGGTCTGTCGATTGATCGACGGACCATTTTGCACGTCCGTCGTTTCTAACTGAATCCGTGATCTATAAAAAATTCTGAATTATTCTAAGTGTCAGACGACAGAAGTGGACTACGGTTCTTCGATTGATCGAAGGGATGTTTTGTACATTTTTCGTTTCTAACTTAAAGTTCTGTGGAAATTAGACTCCTAAAATTTTCTAAGTGTCCACCGACGTACACTATAGACAGATCGTTGATTCATAGACGGGTCATCGATAGTGCCTGTCTCCCAAATATGAAATTTTGCAATAACCTGTGTCTTGTGTATCTAGGTTCTGTGTCGATTATGTTGCTTGTGTAGGTTGATTACAATGAAACTAACAACTTTCTTTTAAGGTTCTTATTGCCCCCAAACCAGATATCGTCTACTCTGGGGGATGGTCCAAGTCCGTGTCACCATCCCGGCGAATGATTGGCTTGTCTGATGATGAGCGTGATCCATAATACGTGCCACCAAGAACCCAACCCCAACACTAGCTGCTAGAGCCACTCGGGGCACCCCCAAGAAGGTGGCGCCTGGCGTGGTCACTGCCTCCCATTCTGAGAAGGAGCGCACACTGACCGACACACCGTCTGGGTCTGTCTCGGCTTCTGAGGGAGCATCTGGCTCCGAGGAGGCTTTCGGTTCAGAGTTGGCCAACTCTACAGGGTCGAATGAGGCCAAAGCCTCCGGATCTGGATCAGAGGGAGCCACTCTCCCAGCCGAGTCTGCCCGCAATGCCTCGTCTCATGAGGCCCAGAGTTCAGAGTTTGCTCTGGCACCCCAGCATGAGGTCCCTGCACTGCTTGCTGATGAGCCCAACCGGTGGTGCATAGATGTATAGTACCAGATATAGAGGGATGCAAAGTTGCTGAATGATAAGGGGGTAATGACTGAGCCGTTGACAGTTGAGCGGCGGATTCTTATAGGGAGCCTTCACACAGTCCCTACGGTGCATGACTTGTTTACCCGCCACCGGCTCGAGTGGATGTCTAGGAGTGTGGGGTATTACAGTGAGGAGATGGTGCGAGAATTATACTCCTCTTATGTAGCGGCTCTCTGAAGTTCTTTGGAAAAGCGGTCGAACACCGCCAAACACGCACCACTCACAGCTGTCCGAGTTCGAGGATGTCGGGTGGACATTCCTTCTCCTGCCATCCGCCGTTTCCTATACGGTGGGGCCACTGATGCCGAGAGGGTTCCCCTCACCCGTGAATTTGACTACTGGTGGGACGTGGTCAAAAGTGGCCATTTTCAACGGAACAGAGATATGACAGATTCCACCAAGAGGTGGATTGCACAGCAGCTATCCATTGACGGTGAGGGAGCAGACTAGGTGCTGAACCCTAGAGGCCTTATCAAGAAGGCCAACCTTACTTTTGCAGCCAAGTTCTTTTTGTTATTAGTCCGCCACCGCCTATCCCCCATTGCTGCAGATAATATACTTACTTGGGATAAAGCGATCTTGGTTGCAGCTCTGGTAACCAAGTTCGAGATTGACTTCGCCAAATTGTTGATCTCCTTTATGCATGAGAGGGGTTTTAATCACTCTACCACTTACCCATTTGCGTGTATGATATTTCAGCTATGTAGGGATGTCATTGTGCCCATTTGGCATTGTGATGTCCTCCGTATATCAACCGGGACAGTAGATATTGGTCTTATCAGGGATGAGGCCAATGTGGCGGCACCACGGATAGGTCCACATGTTGAGTTGCAGCCGTTGAGTGAGAACTTGCCGGAGACAGTGGAGTTAGCCCAAGGGGCTGATCATGCCGCTTCTCAGTCCACGGACACCATCCCGGTCAAGTATTTCCCTAGCACTAGTAGGGCACCGAGTTCCTCCAGGTCTACTCCTCCATCAGCAGCACTGGTCCCGATTGCTAGGGTCCAGAAGTTAGAGGCCAGATGGCAACCTTGATGCACCATATCAAGCCTTAGATGCATAAGTCCATTGCCGAGGCTGAGGACCGGATTGAGAAGAAGGTATCCCTGAAGACGGAGAGGAAGATTCAGGCAGTCCACCAGCGCCTCGATGCATTTGAGTTGAGAATCCTAGCATGCCCAGCCCCCATCGTTGATTTGACGACTATTCAGGCGGCTGTGGTGAGTCTGCAGGCTGATGTTGATGCTACACTTGAGATGAGAGACCTGAGCCTGAGACCGCACCTATGGAACTTGAGGAGGACACATTGCTTGGTGCATTATTCATTACTGTAACGACCCGGATTCTGGAATCCGGACCGCCACCAGAGTCGTTGACTTCTCAGAGGTCGCAGACAAGCCTCTTCTTGCATTCGTCACATTCATACGGTTAATTTTAGCGGAAAATTTTAAACTTTTTGTTTATAGTTGAAGTATACATAGACTTCATATAAACACGTATTTATAAGGAGGTTAATTGCTCATATATCTACCATCTAGTTATAGAAACATACAACTTGACAGAAATAGGATACCATGTCATAAGTAATACTTGCCAAAACAGAACTATTACAAGCGTCTGAATAAATTAGGAAAGAAACACTAGTGGAACATACTCCACTAGTTCAAACCTACTACTAAACAAGAAATGTAAAGGCAGGCATCCTCGAATGCATGAGGACCTACCAAGTCAAGATGAAATCTCTGAGTCCGAACAGCTGCAAAAATACCTTCAACGTCCACCTGAGCCTACACCTAAAAATACTAATAATGTATGGAATTAGTACACATTTGTACTAAGTATGGGTATATGCAACAACACATAACGGTAATGCATGAACAAGAATGGCTCTTCCTAATCAACATGCTTTCTTAGGAGGTCAAGTCTCTGGACTTGCCTAATTCGTAATACGAAGGTCATACCATGAATATGTCACACATCATACACACATATGTTCACATACCATACATTTCATGTTTCATATATTATACATTTCATATCCACGAGACCTTGGAATCGTGGATGTAGCATTAAGGCATCTGAAGTGAGGGCCCAATATATGGGACCTCAACCCGAGGGCGTCCTTTAGCAAACACAGAGTTTGCTTCATTTGTTCATTCGTTCATTCGTACTTCACATTAATCATTTCACTTATTCATAGGCTGATGTAAACACCATCTATACCTAGAATGAAGTTTAAGACTCTCATCGGGATCATGAAGTGCAATGACCAAGAATGACCTAATGTCATTACTTGAATCTGGTTTCACCTCCTGATTGTCTTGCACAAACACCTTTGGTATCGTTCATTTCATTATCTATCATAATTTGAGGAACTCCAACCTAAACTGACATAGATCATGTGAGCATCATGAAATCAGATGTCTCCCCCACACCGAAAAGAGTTGGAGTCACTGGCCAAAGTGAAACCAAAACATGCTAGCTTTAGGAGTTCGAACCAAGCTAGTTCCCTATGTTGGCAATATAGTTCAAAGACTAGGAGATTTAGGGAGACCCATACCCACCTTTGTGGACAGTCTCATCTCATGAGATTTATGTGAACCTACGCCTTCCCGAAAGAAGGCATCACCACTCATAGCTAGCCTATCGGTGCTTAGTTTAAAGTTCCTATTTAGATTCAACTCATACATCATCGAAGCTTTCTTCTTAGCATGAGGTAGTAATAGCTCATTAGATGATTTCTCATCTCTTCTCTACGTATTAAGTGTGAATTGTCCTTACACTTACATATAAAATGTGATTAAGTCTTGTCTCTTAATATTCCACACTCTCTTAGGTTAGTACTTTTACTGACCTTTACTTAGGCTTGGTTGAGACTTGTCTCACCATTCATCTTTAACCTCTTATCATGTTGTCACCATTTTCATTAGCTTCATAGTTTAACATAATTACTCACCTCGTTACGTGAATGCTCATTTCTTCATCTTGACATTAACTTACATCATATGCCATACACATGTCCTTTAGTGTACCTTACACTCATGGTAGTACCCCTTTCAGGTTACTCATATTTGGCTTAGGGTTTCATGATCATATAAGTGTATATGGTGCAAGACTTATGCATCTTACACATTCGGCCAAGGGGACCCGAGTTCGATCCCTGCTGGCTTTATTTTGTTTTATTATTTATAAGACTAATGTGCCTCACATTTTCGGTCAAGAGGACCCGTGTTCGAATCCCTTGGGCAGCATATAATTTTTGATTATATGTGAGACTTATGTATCTCACACATTTGGCCTTGAAGCCGGGTTTGATTCCCCTCTCTCACACTATTTCTTTTTCTTTTAATTCAAGGCCTCTTCTGTTAGTGTTAGGACCTAGAGGTTTCGGGTTCCACCCTCAATGGAAGCATCTCTTTTTCTTCATTTTATTTTTAGCAATGGTTAACAGAGACTTAGTTAATTAGTATAGGCCTGGGGTTCACTTTCTTGAATTTATCCTAGACGTTTAGCTTAGAGTTTTACATGAACTTTTAACCAATACTTTGTTCTAAAGTAATGTCCATCTACCCGTAGCACCTCTTAAATTCTAAGGCGTCACATTTTAACCCAACTTCGTAATCACAGTACACTCACGTATTCGTAGCTATTAACCTTTGTTGTGGAACAATTTCCTTAGTTTCTATAGTGAAGCATTTGGGTTCATTCCTAAAATCATCTACAAGAAGTCATACCAACGCATGCATCAATCGTTCATAAGATCTAATGACAGGGGCATTCAACGGGGACAACCTTGGTTTTTAGATTGGAATTGAAGTGAGCCTTAGGGGACTCTTGGGAAAGGGACCAAGAGAGAAGAAAACCCATACCTTTTCAACGTTGACAACCAGACACTAACACGTCCTAACCCATGCACAAAACCTCTCTTCCGAGCCTTGGTTCTTGCTCACAAGTGAATTCTTTTACGTGATTTTTTAAAGCACTTAGGCGAACAATTTCTTCTTTTTGTTTTTGATTGATGAATCCGAGAACTCTTTGAACTAGTAGACTTATTTTACTTTTCTGTTTTTCAAGTGTAAGGTAAAGATGAAAACGTTGGTGGATATATAATGAGTTAAGAGTGCACGTTGAGTACACTCCTAGTGGGAGTCGTTCGCCTCTTGCTTGGGAAGTTTGTTGTTGACTTATTCAACATAATTTAGATGATAAAATCAGATTATAATCTTCATATTAAGTTACTATAATGCCCCTCCTGATTTTTGTTTAATTTAAATCATTTAAATCATCCCTTTTTGTGCCTCTACTCGGTTTGAACCCGAGTGTGGAGATCCGGTACAACTCGGGTTTGACCACCGAGCTTTGACCCATTTTGACTAATTACAAACATTATTTAATTAATTAAATATCAGCCTAGGGTAGTTACTATACTACCCCTAGCCCCGAAATTACCTTTTTACCCCTAGAACCCTTAATACCTAGGACTAACCCTCTAAGTCCAGTTAAGACTCACCCGGGTAAATCCTAGATTTCGGGGACCTAACATGGCTGGAACCAACCCTGCGTAGATCAACCAACTCACCATGTTGGTTTGCTTGGCTGGTGCATAGGTCCAGGGGTCCGGTTCCACGCGCATCAAGCCGTGTGAACCCGGTTAACCTATGCGTTCTAGGTGCCTTTAGGTCCTACTTAGTATAGTCGTTTTTGGATTGTTACATTATCCCCCCTTAGCAACATTCGTCCCAATATGACACTACTCATCATTTAAACAAAGAGGGTGATTTTCGAAAGATGCTTCATCATACTTAAACGTTTCTCGTTTGTGAACATTTGATTCACACTTATTTGGGTGATCATACCATTTAAGCTTATCTAAAGCTTCATACTTTAGATTGAGTAATTTCCTTCTCAATCACAGTTAACTTAATGCACACCACAAATCATGCAACACAGAAAACATGCCTATGCTACACAAAAACAACAACATAAATTGCAAACATAACTTCATTTTAACTCATATAGTGCTATGATACAACGTACGATTAGTGGCCTAACACACCAATTGGCCACAACACTTAGATCTTAGAGTTTCTTAAACATAAATCAGACTTTAGGGAAAGAATATCTAACTTTAGGCACTGAACAAATGAGAATAGCGGGATCTCATTTTAGCCTCGGCCTCCCACGTTACCCCCTCAACAAGGTGGTTCCTCCATAGGACTTTCACAGTGGCAAGATCCTTGTTCCTCAGTCGCTTCACTTGACGATCTAAAATTGCGATGGGAACCTCTTCATAAGAAAGGTTCTAATCAACTCCTATCCCCTCAACAGGAAAAATGGATGCTGGATCGCCTAGACACTTCTTGAGCATTGAAACGTGAAATACTAGATGAACAGAAGCCAATGCTTGAGGTAATTTCAATTCGTAGGCCACATTTCCTACTCGCTGCAAGACCAAATAAGGACCTATATACCTCGCACTCAACTTACCTTTCTTACTAAACCTCATCACCCCTTTCATAGGTGATATCTTCAAGTAGACTTGATCACCCACCTCAAAATCTAGATCTCTCTTTCTGTTGTCTGCATAGGATTTCTGACGACTGTAAGCAGTAGCCAATCTATCTCTGATCAATCTCACCTTCTCCATAGCCTCATGTACGATCTCAGGACCAAGGATGGCAGATTCTCCTACCTTAAACCACCCAATAGGAGACCTACATCTTCGGCCATATAGTGCTTGAAAAGGTTCCATCCCAATATTGGAATGGTAGCTATTATGTAAGAGAACTCTATCAGCGGCAAGTGATCATCCCAACTCCCCTTGAAGTCAATAACACAAGCTCTCAACATGTCTTCAAGGGTCTAGATGGTACGCTCTACTTGTCCATCCGTCTAGGGATGAGAAGCAGTAAGCTTCACCTGTGTACCCAAGCCTTTTTGGGAAGATCTCCAAAAATGAGAAGTAAACTGGGCTCCCCTATCGGAGATGATAGACAGAGGAATCTCGTGCCATCTCACTATCTCATCAATATAAAGCTTGGCATAATCTTCAGCCTTGTAAATAGACTTCACAGGTATGAAGTGAGTGGACTTGGTCATTCTGTCAACAATAACCCAAATGGAATCATGTAGTCTCCTAGTGTTTGGCAGACCAACCACAAAATCCATATTGATAGCCTCCCACTTCCATGTTGGAATCTCAATCGTCTGAGTGAGACCCCAGGCTTAAGGTGTTCTGCCTTAACCTGTTGGCAATTCGGACACTCCTCCACGAATTTAGAGATATATGTCTTCATGCCTTCCCACTGGCAAGCTGGTATATGAGTTGTTGGACGGTTCATTACTAGCTCTAGGACATAGTGTCTCACCTGGGCTAGTGTTGTGGACCTTCCTCGATCTAGGGGATGGTGTCTACCCCAAGTTGGGTCTATGCCATCAGTCCGGGGTGCATATCCCCAGGTCACGCCACCTGATGAGCGAACCGTCTTGCGAAAGAGTAAAACAAGTGAAATTTCAAGGAACCAATAAGACACACATTGCATTAAAGTGAAATAAAAGAAAAAATCTTCCTAAATAAATCATGTAACCTCCCGAAGAGAAGTTATAGACATCTCCGCACTAATCCTCAAGAATCTACTAGACATTAGCTCTGTAAGATTGAGATACCAACTTGACACGACTAGATTTGTTGATTCATGATGGCACCTACTATACCCCACCAGTAGGTAGACCAACCCAAACAGCACATCAAGTAATGAGCATACGGGAAGAAACTAGTGAAAATAATAATCTAAAAAAGGACAACAAGCCAAAAACAACCTATATATATATATATATATATATATATATATATATATATATATATATATGAAAATCCCTCCTAGAACATGGAGGTCACCAGTATATGGTTATCTAATAAGGAGTACAAGTCCCAAAAGTAGACCATAACAAAGCATTTCTCAAAGGCAAGAAGACTAGCAAGACAAACGAAGTAGACAAGACAAACCCGATATGCCAAGTTCTCACCCTCGTCTCCGAGTCACAGATGCAAAAGAAGGCTGGAACTAATCATCGTTGGTAAGTGGCACTGGGATCCCCATTATGAATTAAATACGACGTGTAGAATGACTACCAAAACAACAAGTACTCACTAGGCATCACAGGCTGAGTGAGTCAAAATGGTAAAAAATAATAAGAAAAATTATAATATAGAAACAGAGAGGTCAAAGCGGATATGAAAAGAAAGAACATAAGCATAGAGGAAATAAACTAACAACAACTAAATTCTAACTAAATGGACCCCCATAAGCCCAGAAGATGCACTCATTTAAATTTAAATAAAACCTTAAAGAACCCCATAAGCCCGACAAGTACACAAAAATAGTTAAGTCTTTTGAGAAAGTAGAAATCGGGCTTTCATCCCAAAGTACCAGGATAATCCATCATACTGCACCTATCCTGCAGTACACACCTATCCCACCTAGAAAGAGTGAACCCAGGGGGCACCCTACCAAACAGTCTACTCCCAACTTAACTAGAAAGTAGGACCCAAGGTGAGGTTGATATCGCGAGTAGTTTTGCCATACAATAAGCTCCCAACCCAGCTAAAAAGAGCATCCCAGGGACACCCAAACAGCAACAAGCAAGAGAGGACTTAGGACTATCACCCAAAATCACCGAGTCTACCCTGCTAGCGATACACTCTCAGACTAGATAAAAATAACAACCCCATGGGCGATGGTATCTAAAATAGGATACAATCCAACAAAAATCATCGTGAAACGTCGTCCACTTAACGAAATCACACAAAAGGTTCCAAACATAAACTATTTCAATCCCACGCCTCTAATGATGCACTGAACCTTTGAGAACACGTCTGTCATAACCCGAGGGCACCTCTAAGTCGTAACACGACATACTTGACCCTGAATGGGTTTCATACAAATCATTAGCATAATCATATAATAATATCATAAAAAATACGGTAAATCTTAAAACTTTATGATATACAATCGAAATCTTTATCATTAATTGCAAACAAAAGTCTTTTCTAACTTTTTTTCTCAAAACCATCTATTTAATACTCAAGAATAATAGTCTTTGGGACGTAGCCCATACAAAGTCTTAAAGATAAAGGTAAATGATGATGTTGTCTTCGAAGCTATGAGGACTCACCAAGAACTTAAATATTCTAAATCTTGAAACTCTATCCTCGAATAGCAACTCAAAGCTCCAACCCTACATTTGGTTAGAATATAGGCAATAGGTATTAGTACAAAGGTACTAAGTATGAAAGCTATCACAACCTAATAAGAGCATGTCAAATGGTTAGTCAACATAAGACATAAGCATAAGATATAATAACATGGTAATAACATAATCATCATAATAATAGCATAATCTCCAACGTAAGTTTCATATGAACATAAGTCAACATAAGACATAGTTAATGAGCATAGGAGATAAGTATTGATCATATCAACATAATTGAAAATTGGTCATTTATATCATGATAACACCATTCTCATGTATCTTCTAAAGCATACAAGTGCAAAGCAAGAATAGCGTCCCATAATACTACCTAAGTCAAGTATACCTTTTTAGTCATCCTAATCATAGTCTACATGCATGGTTAAGTCATAAGTCATCCTACCATAAGGGAACCACACTTCTAAGGAACTTCACGACACACTTGTACAATGAATATGAGGCATCTTATACTACCCTTCACACTAAGCATAGCCATAAAGTCATCCTGGTCATATTCACTCTACTTTTGCCTCATTTTTAGCTTAACTCTAGTAACTAAAGAAATATCTCACCCTTAGTGAAGTATAACTAGGAAAGCAACTATAACACAATCTTTTCTCATAACTCCTCTTTAGTGAACCTAAGTCATACTTTGTGCAATGCAATTATAACATCCCATAATACTAATTAATCATGCTAAGTATTACTTTTAGATACTCTTACTATTTCTTATTGGTTTGGAACCTAGTCCCCCTCTTTAACTTTAGAACAATATAAGTTACTCTCTCTCAAGCACGTCTAAGTTGATTATAAGTTTAGCACTATGAGATACTACTTTTAGTTTTTCTAAGTTCCTTCTTCACTCTTCAACACTAAGATTTACCTCATTAAGTAAGTCTTATTTCATTAGGCTTTGAACATTAGGAGATGCTTCTCAAACATGTCTTAGTTCATAGGATATAGATATATCTACTAGGAAACTAAACTGAACTATGTGAAGGATCCCATATTATTATACCTAACTTTGGGAAAGCACACATTGTACAACGTAAGAGTTCCCCTTTTAACTTGAATAGTCCTAACATCAAAGAGGTGTGGCTCTCATCTCATCTCGGAGTCCAGACCCTATCTTGTGTGACACTTTCTCTCTTTGACAATATCCACTTGGAGCAAAGAATATACCCCGGGGTATACTTTTTGAGCTTTCCTTAACACTCATTTCTCATGAAAGGATGTCTTTGAAAATCAATCCATGTTTAAGTGAACCTATAACTTTCATCTAGCAAGCATTCATAAGTTAGGTTAGGTTAGTATAGGCCTTTCACCACAATCGAATCTATTAAATTCTATTTTCTTTTAGACTTTACTCTCAAACCCTTAGCACCACTAGCTAATAACCTTAGCCTCACTCTAAATCCCTATTTATATGATCACAAGCCTAAATCTCAAGTTCTCATTCTTAGTCTCTTCTTTATACCTAGATTTCAGGGTAATTTGATCACATCAGTCATTACTAAGTTATTCAAGTCACAATTTATCACAAAGGTTCAATCATAACTTTATAAGTCAAGATACTTCCTATTCAATTAAGTCTAGGTCAATTCATATTTTTGATGATCCTAGCCTTGATCAATTAAAATATAAGACATCGAACGCGGAAGATCAATTAAGAACTTTCAACATTGCCTTTATTGGCATAATCCCACAATAATCACCTTCATCAACTTAGATTAGGGTTCATCAAGGAATTCACATAAAAATATCATATAATCATCAAGCATACATAATTCAAACATAATGGAATTCTATCCACTAGATTGGAGTCACAATCAAACCTTACCCACAATGTGATCACAACCCTAGCTAGAATTTGGGTTTTAGGTTCACAATTGAGGGAAACTATAAGGGCTCCATGGGTGGAAGAACTCGTTAATGAATAATCTTAAAATAACTTTGATAAATTCCCTAAAAAAATCTTGAATCCGGTGGATAATCTACCTTGATATTGCCTCTGTTCTTTCTCTTCTTCTTCTTAAATTCTAGAGAGATAATTTTTGGAGAGAGTTTTTGGGTCTTTAGGAGAGTTAGCTAGGTTTATTATTTTAGGGTTCATTTTAGATTATATGCGTTTAAATAACCAATTAACCGACCAACATTTACCCTTTATTAATAACTAACCCAACCCCTAACTTCTAACGTAAAACAAAATCTACAAAAACTGGCAACATCTACATTTGGCCATCTACGGACAGTAAATTAATCTACTGTCCGTGGTTTGGGTCTGCAACTCTAAATTTTGCAGGCTTCTAAGAATACTTAGTATTAAACCACGCTCAATACCTAATGGATTTGGTTTGATCTACTCAGCGTCAATTGCTTCTGTGGATCACCACCAAAAAGCTGCAAACTTGCTTTCATGGAAGCTTTGGAGGAGTGTTTTGGGGTCCTCTTCTAGGACCCCTCGACTTATCTTAGGAGAGTTGTATCCGTACGCTTAACTGCTAAACATATAGTTCTAAATGTAGGAGTCACTTATACAGGTTTTCACCCTTAAATAACACTCCAAACTCCAACGACAAGACCCTTACAACTCACTTGTTCAAATTACTAGTTTTCGAATGTTTTAGTCGTTTCTTAAAGTTTGACCTCAAAAATACTCCAACTAACTTCAAAAGACATTTTATATCATTTAAACCTTACCTTGACTCAAAGAACCTCTTTAGGCTGTAGATTCACCTACTAGATTCCATCAAACAATAACTAGGTCGAACTAGGTATTTACGGGGTATTATAATATCCCTCACTTGGGAACATTCGTCCTCGAATGACACTCTGAACATCTCTTAAGGTCTAAAATTTAACTTAGCAGCCCATTATGCATGAATTATATCTAATGCACATAGTCAAATTCCCATCTAAATACATTCCATGCAACACAAGTGAGTAGGAACTACTGCTACCAAACTGAAATACATCAAATTCTATCTACACATCTCAAGGAGGAACTAACATCTCCTAGATAAAACATTCTCAACACAACTAAAATGAAAATTACTTCTTATTAAGCATTTATCAATGGAAGAAATACTTCAACTCAAAACTAGGGCATGCTCATATTCCAACTCATGAAGTCTATACGCAAGTATACAAATGTTGAACAACATGATATAAGCCATGCAAAAAAATTATTTCAAACAAGACCTAAGTAATTCCATGATCATGCATACAAGGAAATCAATGCAACATAGAAGGCACACAATAACCACTAGATAGGCACACTATCCCCCACTTATGGGTAAGCTTACACAAACTTTTCTAAACATCACATATGCTAAAATAACTTAAAAATCCAACATAATAAGTCATGAAAGAGAAGAAATCTGGAACTTTACTAAAGCATGAAACACATATCGTAAAGGGATATGAGGAGATCACTCATGATATTCTCTAGATTGGAGAGAAAATACATACTCTTATTTTAGGAACTATCATCCGGACCACTAGAGGTAACTTTGTTATCTTCTCATCCCTTAGCCTTAAGAAGCGGACAATCTCTCATTTTGGGCCCATCCTTCCCACAACAATAGCAACCATCCATGCCGCCTAGGCACTTACCATAATGAATGCTCCCACAATTGGAGCAAGTAGTCTTGGGAAATAGAGACACATTACCCTTTTCTTTGTCAAATTTAGGGGTTTTGGAAGAATCTTGGCTGGAATATCTTTGTTTAATTCTAGGCCTATATTGCCCGTTGGACTTAACTTTAAAAGACTTATCACTTTCCAACCTAGACCTCTTCTTTTCTATGGCGTTCTCTATCTTAAGTTTTACCTACTCTTTTTTTTTTGGCCAAACACCATAAGGCGTGAGATATTCATATTATCAACATTTTCGTACAAGATTCTTCTTCTACCAATTCACACACTCCCGTCATAAATCTATTAATCAAATCCCTTGCACTAGCTATGAAGCTTGAAGCCTACTTAGATAAAAGGGTTACTTTCAAAGATTACTCCTTAACACTCATACTACCTTGCTTGAGGTTGATATATTATCCCAATTCGGCTTCCCTCAACTCCCAAGGAAAAAAAACCTATCTAGAAATTCTGACATAAAATATCCCCACACTGTAATACTTGCTCCTCTTTGCCTACTATCTTTCTTTTTCTCATACAAAATTTTGGAAACTCCCTTCAATTTATAGGAGGCTACCTTCACTTTCTTAATGGAAGACACCCCATGATTGAAAGCACCTTATAAGCCTCTTCTATGAACCCATTTTATTCTTCTTCCACCTTGGAGCCATAGACTCCAGTGGGTTCATTTTCAAAAACTCTCTCACCCTATAAGCATCCATTCCTCCTATAGAATTTTCTGTACCCACAACATTTCTATTGGCTTGCGCTGCCAAGGCTTGAGTCAATAGTTGCACAGAACCCCTGAGCTCACCGAGAGTAGAAATCCCCATTGGAGGGTCATTTGGAGCTTGAGGAGGTAACTGATGTTGATCTTGAGGAGCATCTATGTTAGGAACTTGGGTAGGAATCTCTTGCCCCCCCTTCACCTGCTCAACTCTCCTAGCATTATCTCTGTATTTGCCATAACCTGAAAAATCATAGCCACACATTAGAATAAAGACCTACTAGAGATAAACTTCTATTACACGACTAAGAGAATGAAGAAGTGATATTATTCCACATCATCCAATATCCTCCTACTCATGAAATGTGCCGCGACTCATAACCATGAATGAGACTATACTTAGATGTGGTTTGAGACATCCTAAATTTTCCCCAAATCCTTATGCTCTAATACCATGTTTTTCACGACTCGAGAGCACCCCTAAGTCGTAAGACGGCGTACCCGAAGGAGTCTCATAAAATATCTTAGCATAATCATAACATAAGATCATAGAAAATATAGGAAATTTAAAACATTAATACATGCGATCGAAGTCTTTATCATAAATTTCAAACAGAAGTCTTTCTTAACTCGTTATCTCAAAATCATCTATTTAATGCTGAAGAAAAATAGTATTTGGAACCCAGTCAATACAAAGTATTAAACATAAAGGTAAATGATGTAAATGTAAGTGGGTGTTTTCCTCTAAGCTCTGAGGATTTACCAAGATCTTCAATCTTCTAAATCCTTGAGACTCTAAAACCAAATAAAAACTCAAAGCTCCAACCCTACATTTGGATAGAATGTGGGCAATATGCGTTAGAACAAAGGTACTAAGTATGAAAGCTAGGACAACAGAATAAAAGCATCTCAAATTGTTAATCAACATAAGTCATAAGTCTAAGAGATAATAACATGGTCATAATATAATTATCATAATCATAGCATAGTCTCCAACATAAGCTTCATATGAATATTAACCAACATAAGACATAGCTAATAAGCATAGGAGATAATTCATAATCATATTAACATAATTTACCCTTGGTCATCCATGTCATGATAACGCCATTCTAAAGTAAGCTCAAAAGCCTACAAGTGCAAAGAAAGAATATCATCCCATTATACTACCCAAGACAAGTATCCCTTTTTAGTCATCTTAATCATAGTGTACATGTATGGTTAAGTCATAAGTGTTAGTACCATATGGTTACCATACTTCTGAAGAACCTTAAGACAGTTGTGCATTGCATGAAAGGCATCTCATACTACCCTGCAGATTAAACATAGCCTTGAAGTCATCATTGTCATATTCACCTTAATATGGCCTCATTATTAGCTTAACTCTCTTAAATAAGGAAATCTCTCACCTTTAGTCAACTATAACTAAGAAAGAAACTATAGTCGAATCCTATCTCACAACTCCTCTATAGTAACCCTAAGTCATACTTTGTGCAACGCAATCATAGTATCACATAATACTAATCATGTTAAGTATTACTTGTACGTCCTCTTACTAGTACTTCTTTGTTTGGAACCTATTCCTCTCTTTAACTTTAGAACCCTATGAGATTCTCTCCCGCTTTTTGTGACGACCCGAGATCACCCTCTAGTCTTAACAAGGCGTATTCGACCTCTCTGAATTAATATACAAGCCCTTATAATTCATTCATAACATAGGCATAAAAATAGTGCGGAATGTAATATCTTCATTTAAACATAAGACTCAAAAGTCATCATCACTTGAAAACATAAGACTCAAAAGTCTTCATCATTAAAATTCAACGTATGCAGGTGGAATACTAAGTTTAAACGTAGTCATCCTAAAGATGACATCAACTGCATAGGGACACAATCCTTTTTAAATACAAAAAGGAAACTAAAGTCTATTATGAAAATTGAAAGAAACTCCTAATATAAGTGTCCTCGAATCTTTGAGGACATGCCAAAACTTGAGGATAGCAACTCCAAGAGCTTTACTGTACAGAGGATCATTTAGTCACCACAACTTATACTTGGTAACGATGAAGAAGAATGGTGTTAGTACGATATGCACTAAGTATAATGACCATGCGAAAACATGCTGGAAAAGGGAATTTAGTTAAAAGCAATGAAATTATGTCATTTTGGTAAACTTCATGAAATACAAGTATAAGAAACATGGAAATCAATGATAATAACATATAAATCCATTTATGACATTTGAGATATATTCATCAAATATAAATCATCACCTTGACTTTACCTATTTATTTCAAGTAAGCCCCAAGCATCACTTTGTGCAATGTCTGGATAATGCCCCACACAACCATCCACACCTGTAACACTTCGAAAGTCCAAGAGTTAATCTAGAGCATCACAGAGTGTCCCAGACTTGAAACACAGTTATAAGACCTAAAATAATGTTTATAATCTATTTAGAAGTTTTAGAGTCAAACCATCAAGGAACGTCCATGACGTGCGGAGAATAGTGAAAGAGGTGCTAGTGTGCCTTAGCCTATTTCAAGAGGTTTTAAGAGTTTGAATTCGATGAAATTTGGTGGGAAGGTGTTAAACTATCTTTAGGGTCGAAAATTCCGGTTACAACTCCCCAAGAACCACCCTAAGGGTCCTTGAGGAGAACCCTTCCATTTTTCCTAAAAAGCTATCACTAGGCAGTAGCTACCTACGATTGCAGGCGACGAGGCGTAGCCTAAATGACGGGCGTCGATGCCTCTGTCATTGAGGACCTATACACTTTTACAAAAGTGGATAAAAACATGGTCTCTGGCAAAGACTACGTATGTGTAGTACGGTGGCCATGGTGGCCGTCGACTGACCTACAACACATAGGTCGCGGTCGCGTATGTCAGGCCTGCGTTTCACTGTTAAGTTTTTAAGTGAGTCAACTAACTAGTTAATTATTTTGGGGTTTAATTATTGGTTAATGGGTGGTTATTTAGTTAGTTTAGTGACTATATAAACCACCCTAAGGCTAAATCCAACTTAACACCTCATAATTCCCAAACCCAAATTACTCTTCCTTCTCTCTACTCTCTCTCTCCAAAAGAAGAACTCCATAGAAGACCAAGGCTAAGGGTTATAGGTCATCAAGAAGTCGACTTTTCTCCATAAATATTCAAGGAATATCAAGGTATGAGAACTCTTCACCTTTGGAATTCCCTTCCGCAAAGGATTATTTCAAAAATGATTTCCAGAAGATGAATTGAATATGGGCGTCTTTGAAATCCGAGATTGATATTTCAAATTATGTTGTTCTTGATTTCTGTGGATTGTTATGGTTTTGATGTATTATTGTTATATTATGGTTGGTATTGATGCTTAACCTAGTATTTGGATGAGGTGATGAATTGACCCCAATTCACTAACCCTATGTTATGAAGTAATGTATAATTGATTATTGTTGATGCAATCAACTTAGTTATTGTGTTAATTACTATTATATGATGTTATTACACCTATTATTAGATGAAATTGGTTGTTTGATGGTAAGATCATTGATGATGGCTTTTGAAGGAGAATTCGTTAGACTTTGTGATCTTAAACCTTTACTTTAATTATAATGGCTTGTACTTGATGATGAAGCTCAATTGAATCATATCTTGTGATTAGACTAAGTAGGTGTTGGTATGATGATGAAATTGAAATGTCTTGAATATGTAGATTATGATATTATGGTTAGGATGTAATTATATAATGTTGGTTATGAATTACCTAGATGCCTTACTATGACATGATGATGATAATGTGTAAATGTCACATATGAGGGTTGTATTAAAATGATGTTCTCATGTAATTCCTATTGATATAATGAAAATGACTATCCAAGGATCTAGTCACCTATGACCTTAATTAAGTTATAATTGTTAAAGGAAGACTTAAAGACATTTTAAAAGGGAATCTAGCTTAGAACCGAGTGAACTAGTAGTGATGAGTGTCCCTTACCAAATAGGGATGGTAGGTTCACTATTGTACTAATGAGACAGATATTACAATGTCAAGGTCATAAAGAGGGTCTGGAACATGTCTCCTAGTTCTTGAACTATGTTTCCCCATAGGAATACTAGCTAGTGGATCCACCTAGATGCTATGTTCATATATTGGTACTACCTCGGCAAGTAGTCCACCTTCTTTTGGTGTAGGGTTTCATGACACCGGATTCCACATTTAGATCATGTGGTCTATGTCACTTAAGGCAAGTGTTCCCGAAAGTAAAATGAAGTAATTAAGTGAATTCTACCGTGGAGGATTTCAGAAGTTTGACTTAGTCTAGGTAGGAGGATGGGACTTTACCTATAAAATGCACTAGTTTGCCTTTAGGGAAGTCCTAGGAGGATTTTCTTATGTTCTTATGCTCTTATGAAATGAACGATGTGCATATGTTGACTTATTAACATTTTGATGATTCTATATGAAGTTAGTTTCACTTATGAATATGTTGTTGGTCTATATTGCTAAATCTGATGATGAATACTCATGATGCTATATTAGATGAAGCTAGACATTATTTGTCATCCATTGGTTAGTTTACTTGATTGAATGGGGTTCTAGGCTTTACTTGGTCATTGAACTTGCAAGCTTGGAAAGGGGTTAGGAGTAACTGTCTTGCATATTGTAATGTCTGAACTCTTTTGCATGATTTGTTGTCATAATATGATGTTGGAGTTACCTTGGTTATGATTTCTAGTATTTTATTACACATGTTTACTTGATTTAACTTGATAATGTTGGTCGTTTGTTTAATATGCTATTGTCTTAAGGGATGTATGACTATTGTCTAACATGTGTTCTTGGTTGTGCGTAAGGCTTTTAAATGTAACTTGGCAGGGTTTTGAACAAATATCCCCTTTAGCATGATTTCTATATTTATGTGTGCATATGTTTCCATATCTAGTACAAGTGGTGAACTAACCCATATTCTTTCCCTTTTCCCAAACAATATAGGTTTGGGCTGTTGAAGTTTTTTAGGCTACTTTAAAAAAGGCTTGGATATCATTCTCCAAGTGTTGTTATATCCTCAAGATCCGGGATTGATGTTTTTATCCTATTCTACCTGTGTGACTTGCTATTGTCTAAAGACCTTCGTTTCACTCTAATTGTTTTAAGACATTGTTGTAAGCCCTAAGTGGCAATTATACATTTGTGTAGGGGCTATGCCCGAATTGTTCTCTTCCAACTTAGATGGTTTTATATGAGACATTTATATTATAATTTATGTTATACATTGTATATGTGGTATAAAAGTAGAAGCCTATGTAAGCTTCCTATGCGAGGAGTATAAGTAAACTCCCTATGAATATATTATGTGTAAGTGAGAGGTTTATGTAAACCTTATGATGTAGATATAGATGAATATTTTTAATTTTCTGCACTTTTTAACCTATGATATGTAATGACGAACGCTAAGAGGCTAGTCTTTGTCCTCTCTGAGGACGACGACGCCGGTTACGTCTAGGGGGTGCTCCCCGGGTGTGACAAACTTCGTATCAGAGCATGAAATTGAATATCTTGAGGATCGATGTCTCATTAAACCACATCTGTGTAGATTGTTATTCATAAGTGTGAAGCGTGCCACACTTATGAATGAGCGACAGTGTGATGCTTAGGAAATTATCATATTCTTGTATTTCTATGTCGTGCCTCTAGAGTCTTACTTTATGTTCTTTCACCTAAACTTTTATTGTGGTTATAGGTATGACTACTAGAATGGAAGCCGCAAGAAGGGACAAACAAGGGATTGCTAATGTGGGAGCTCTTGACAACATAGCTCCTCCACAAGACAAACAAGTTTCTCCACTTCAGCAAGTTCCTATGGGTGGTAAAGTCCCGGTTGTTCCTTCACCTATGAAGGATGTAGAAATAAGGTCTCATTTTCTCAATTTGTCCCAAGCCATGACCTCTCAATCTAATTCCATCATTTTTCAAATTCAAGCTATGACGGCCCAAGTGAATCAGGAAGTTGGACCTGAGTTCCTCCACATGCTAGCAATATGGCTTCTCGTTTGAGAGACTTTACTAGGATGAACCCACCTATGTTCTTCGGTTCAAGAGCGGATGAAGACCTTCAAGACTTTCTTCATGAGGTGTATAAGATCCTATTTGCTATGGGTGTGACTTCAAAATCAGAAGGCCAAGTTGGCGGCCTATAAACACAAAGATGTGACCCAAACTTGGTACACACAATGTTGGGATAATAGGGTGCTAAGAGGTGGTCCTTTGACTTAGGAGATCTTCAAGAAGGCCTTTCTTGATAGGTTCTGTCCTAGAGAGTTGACGGAAGCTAAGGTGGAAGAATTCATTAACCTTCGTCAAGGAGGTATGAGTGTACTTGATTATTCTTTGAAGTTTAATAAATTGTCCAAGTATGGTCAATCTTTGGTGTCTAACCCAATGTATGAGATGATTCTTTTTCTTATGGGAGTGTTCGATGACTTGGTGGAAGAATGTCATTCGGCTATGCTTCATGATAATATGAATATCTCTCGTCTAATGGTTGATGCTCAACATGTGGAAGAAAGTACACTAAGAAGGAAGAGTAGAGAGGCCAAGAGGTCCAAGCCTTAAGAAAGTGGTTCTTCAAAGGGAAAGTTGAAAATCCAAGACAAGCCTAGATTCATGAAGAGGTTCTCTAATCAAGTCCCATCCAAATTTCCCTAGGCTCGTGATGATAGGGTGTCTAACCTTAAGTCTCAAAAGGGAAGAGGTACTAGTTCACCAAGTAAGAAGCCAACTTGTGGAAAGTGTGGCAAGAAACATATGGGTGAATGCCTAGTTGGGACGGACAATTGCTTTGGGTGTGGCAAGTGTGCACACAATGTTAGAGATTTCCCTAATGTGAAGGGGAAAGATAAGGGGAGAGGTCAAGCCCAATCAAGTGGTTCAAATGTTGATGCTCCAAGAAAGAATCGCCTTTATGCTCTTCACTTTTGGGGTGAAGAAGAGAGTTCTCCCAATGTAGTGACCAATATGTTACAAGTCTTCTCTATTAATGTATATGCTTTACTTGATCCGAGTGCTACATTATCTTTTGTTACTTCAATGGTAGATAGGAAGTTTGATACCTTGCCCGATATCATAATGAACCTTTTATGGTAACTACCCCAGTAGGCGAGTCGATGGTTGCAAAGAGGGTATATGGAAATTATCATATAATGTTTCCCAATAGAGTTACTCATGTTGAATTAGTGGAACTCAGTATGTTTGATTTTTATGTCATTTTGGGAATGTGTTGGTTCGATGATTGTTTTGATTCCATAGATTGTAGGACAAGAATTTCAAGTTCAATTTTCTAATTAACCCGTTTTTGAGTGGAAAGGGGGTAATTATATTCCTAGAGGTCGTATCATTTCTTTTTTAAAGGCTTGTAAGATGATCTCCAAAGAGTTTTTATACCATTTTGTAAAAGTCAAAGATTTAGACTCCGAAAATACTCCCATTGAGTTAGTCCCCGTAGTGAGGGAATTTTTGGAAGTCTTTCCTAATGACCTTCCCGGAATCCCTCCTGAACGGAAAATTGATTTTGGTATTGACTTGCAACCGGATACTACCCCATTTTAATTCCGCTTTATTGTATGGCTCTGGCTGAATTGAAAGAGTTAAAGGCTCAACTCGAAGACTTACTAGACAAAGGATTAATTAGACCTAGTATTTCTCTATAGGGTGCTCCGGTATTGTTTGTGAAAATGAAAGATGGTTACCTTAAAATTTGTATTGATTATCGCCAACTCAATAAAGTCACAAGTAAGATAAAGTATCCTCTCCCTTGGTTTGATGACTTGTTTGATCATGTAAGATCCCAAAAATGACATACGTGTACTATAGCCTCACATTGATTCATGATGGTATAAGGTACTAAATAGGTCTATTATATGGTATTGAGGCAGTATCTAAAGTAATAGGTGCATTGGAAATCAAACGTCAAGGGACGACCAAGACGTTTGACGACTAAGTCACATATGTGCCTCATATGTGGTCCTATGTGATTATGTGTGATTCATGAGGTTATATGGTCCTTAAATCAGTTCATATGATGTACATAGGTAGTGTGTCAATCTTCGAGAAGTTTGGGGGTCAAACGCTCAAACCCGTCCATGACGTTCGAAAGATGTGCCTTCAAATGAACTTGTGTGTCTAGGCATGTTTCGTTTAGTTTTACGTGTTCGTTTTGGGTTAAATTCATGTGAGAGGTCCTAAACTAGGATACGGTCATGTTTGGTTTGGAAAAGTTTGGGAAATTATCCCCAAGGACCATCCAAGTGTCCTTGACGAAGGACCCAAAGTTGGTGCCAATGCTTCCCAAGACAGCCCAAACAACGGAAGGTAATTGATGGCCCGTGGGTCAGTCGACGCCCCGTGGGTGGTGCTCCGTCGATTGGGACTTATCCTAGGGAAGAAGGGACCAAGGACAAGCCTCAGTCCCAGACCACGGACCAAGGGACGGTACGTTGGTCAAGGGACGACCCGTAGGTTGGCATACCGTCGTTCGGGACTTAGATTGGGGAGATAAGCTCCCGTTGTCCAGTCTTTGAACCCATTGATGGAGTACAGGACGGTCCGTGGGTGGAATGACGTCCCGTCGATGGGAAACTGTCGATGGGCACTGCGTTATGCGCAGGTTCACTATAAGTTGAGGGGTGAACTTGTAATGTCACCCCACTTCCAAATAAGAGTATTGGCGGTTCCTAAGGGGTTATTTTTGATATTTTAAAGGTGTTTATAAGTCTTTAAAACTTAGAATATTTCATTCTTCAAAATCAAAACCCCAAAATCCCTTAGAAATTCCCTAAGACTCCATTAAAGCTAAAACTCAAGGAAGAGCTTGGATTGGTGATTTGAGTGAAGATTCTTCATCAAATTGGAGGATTAGAATTTTTTAGGCATGAATTTTGATCCTTGAAACTCGTTTCATCAAGGAGCCCAACTTTCAAAGATGTTTTCTAAAGTTTTCAAAAGATGATTTGACCTATTTCATGATCTATAATGGGTTCTTGAATTAATGGTTTTTAATCATTGTTTAATGATTGAATTGTAATTATTAAGGTTATTTTAACTCAAATAACCTATGAACCAATGTAATTGATGAACCCTAGTTTTTGACTAATTTATGGGTTACTTTATATTGGTCTAATGCTTGTGAATTAATGTGTAGTTTCTTATGGGCTTTCTAATGATGTAAGAATTGTATTCAATTGTTATTTAATTTGTCTTAGATTGATAAATCTATATTGAATTGGCTTAGATTCATTGAGTATTTTAGTTTATTCTTTGAATTGATGTTCATGGTCATTGGTAAGGGCCTTATGATATTGAATTGGATGATTTGGCATTGGATTGAAGTGTTGAGGATGAAGTGGTCGTACGCTTCCCTATTTGCTTTTTATTTAATGTTATTTAGACTTCAATTATGTTGTGATTGGTTTGGTCAACTGATGGTGGCGGTGTTATGTGAATTGATGTGGCCTTGTCGGCGTTATTTTAAGTATATTGATGATCATGACCTTATATGTACTACTTGAAGTAATATGACTAGTTGTGTAGTTAATTATATGATGTATGATCATATCTACCTATATGTGAAAGTATGTGTTATTCTATTGATGCTATTTAGGTGATCATGTTATGCTATGACTATGTGTTAAGTGTTTAGTCTTAGTGTTGATACATGGTTGTTTCTAACTTGGCTATATGAGTCTATAATGATTAGGTTGATGATGTTACGGTAATGAATAGTTTGACTAAATGATGTTAAGGGTCATTCCTAAGTGTCTAAAGAATGTTATGCTATATGAATAAAGAGAAGTATGTTGTAACGTTCCGAAAAATCATATGTCTAATGAAGATCTAGAATGACCTTAGCATAGCCTATTAGGGGTACATAGGCACCTCAATTCCCAATATTGAGAAATATTGGGTATAGTTTAGAAAAATTGGCTAAGAGATATTAGCCAATTTTCTATATACGAATATGAGATATACTTTTTGGGTTGGCATACCCCAATCCACGATTGATGTTTAAGAAATGTACCTGCAATGAAGACCCTAAGCTAAAAACATAGATTTCCAAGTATTCACTAAGGTATTAGGCATCCAAGTGTCAAGCCTATATACCATTCCACATGCCCATCTAAATGATCATGTAGATTAAGCAGTGCCCAAGGACACGGTGAGGGTCCTTGGGACAATAAGTAAATATTTCCAAATAAACCATCAAGATAAATTAGTTAGGAAAGTGCAAAAAACCCATGTACAAGCACATGGGCATCACACGTGAAGGAGACTGCAAAGGGGGACCACGGAACCACCCTAACCGAATTCGGTTAGGGCGGTTAGGCATGACACGCACGGCGGGTCCCTTCATGTCGGACCAGCCAACCTAAATAACTCTAATTCCTAACCAACTATCCTAACTAGACAACTAACCTTGGACTAACCGAATTGGACCCCCTAATGCACCCGACAACCTAGGACAAATCGGGTGGAACCTAGTACTAGTAAAGGGGAAAACCTAGTACCTAACCTAGGATTGTCCAAAAGGGTTAGCTATGGTCCCAAAGACTTAGGGGTACTTTAGTAATTTCCCTACGTCCCTAAATTAATTAAATTAAGGATTTAATTAATTAATTGAAAGTCAAAATGTTGACCGAAACAAGGGTCAATGCCGATTTCCAGATTTTGGTCAAAGTCAACATCTTCTTATGGTAAGTCAACTTAGGAAGGGCGTTTTGGTAATTTACTAATCATTTGGTTAATTTACTAAAATAGTCTAAGTTTAATAAGTCAAAGTCAGTTCCTAAACCTAATCATTCATGATCAAAACATTTAGACTTTCACAAAACGCAAAAGCAGTAATCAAGAACGCTAAAACGGGAAAAAGCTCATCAATCTCTAGGGCGAATTCAAGGTAGCTTCAAGGTCTCATTCAAAGTGGTCTTCGTAGATTAAGTTCTACTCATGGTATGGGTTTCTCTCCTTGACTTCTTTCTCCAAGAGAATTTTCTTTTCAAAGATCTTGAAAACTAGGGTTGTTCCCGTGTTCTCGTCGAACTCCTTTGTCCCTAGTATTCTTTTCAATTCCATGTTTAATAGGTTAGAGGTCATGTTGTTGGTATGCGGTTCTGGCTGACCTTATGTGTAATGTTCTTGAATTATGAAAGTCGATTAACCTATGAAGTTGTGATCATGTAAGTTAAGTGGTTAAAACGTGAATCATGAATCGACGATATGTTAAGTTACGTCCGTGATGTGTTAAGTGATTTATGTGTCTTGGCCGAATGTTGACTTACTGTCTTTCTGATGTTATGAAGATGCTAAGTTCATCGAATATTAATATGATGCTGTCCAAGAGGTTTAAAAACGTTATCATTAAGTGCCATAAGCTAAATTTGGATTAAAAGACATCCTATGAAATCACATCTTGAATCAATTGACTATCTGATGCCAATAAAGTTGGCTAACACTACTTGGTCAAAACGAATGCATGCTAATGGCTAGGAGCTTATGTAAATGATTAAAAGATTGTCTAAAGGTTCATACATATTCAATTTAAATATGAACATACGTAAAATTGGCTTATGCCAAGAAAAATGATTTGCTAGTATAACATCCCAAATGTTGAGGCCAATACTAATCATATGACAATCTTCTGTAGTAAGAGTATCAAATATATTATAAGCACTTCTAAGGTAATTCAATGAATCCATAACCAAGGGCATGACATTCATTGGGACAACTCCCAACATGCTCTAAAAGAATGAACTATGAACATATGTAACTCATTGAAAGAAGTGCTCATCATCCATAAACGATGAAATGAATCTACTACACTAAAGTAAAGAAGTAACATGAGTTATAACATAATTAAAGGGGTCTAAAATAAATAAGTGACCAGAATGGGGTGTTAAAGAAAGTGAGACAAGTCATACTTACACCTAAGCTACTATGTTAAAAGTATACTCACGAATGAAGGTGTTAGAATGTGTGAGACTAGTCTCATTAACACCTAAGGATGATATGTAAGGACAATTAACATTTCATCAATATAAAGTAAGGATGAGATGCAAGGACAATTCACATCTCATCAATATAAAGTAAGGATGATATGTAAAGACAATTCACATTTCATCAATGTAAAGTAAGGATGTTATGTAATGACAATTCACATTTCATCAATGTAAAGTAAGGATGACAAGTAATAAAAAGAGTAAGTAAATCTCAATCTAGAAGCAAGCTTCCATAATGTTTGATTCAACTCTAAAAGATAAAGAAGATAATGAAAGTGAGCACAGCACCGATAGACTAGTTATGAGCATG
Organism: Solanum lycopersicoides; assembly: GCA_022817965.1. Taxonomy (NCBI): domain Eukaryota; kingdom Viridiplantae; phylum Streptophyta; class Magnoliopsida; order Solanales; family Solanaceae; genus Solanum; species Solanum lycopersicoides. The sequence continues at coordinate 61,362,245 of CM040629.1, read as the reverse complement.
TGCTTGCACGTATAAGTCTCATGTGATGAGGCTACCACCGAGGTGGATAAGTAGCCTCATTAAGTCCCTAGTCTTCGAACTATGTCTAGCCAACAAAGGAACTAGACAGTGGTTTCAACCTAAGCGAGCTAGGCATATACGGTTTCACTTTGCCCCGTCATTCTACCCCTTTTCGGTGTGGGGCAGACACAGGATTTCATGTTTAGCTCACCTGATCTATGTCGGTTAATGCTCACGATATGTTCTTGGTTCACTATAGCTGTGAGCCACTCTTTTTCGGTGTAAAGTGAACACTTGAGATGGATTCGCCTTAGCCGGGGATCACCCCTTTCCATGTGTGGGGCAGACACTGGATTCCATGAGTATCTCACATGGTCTAGATTCATTTTAACCAGTGAATCACCCCTTTTAAGTTTGGGGCAGACACTGGATTTCATGTTAGCTCGCAAGATCTTATTCCCTATGATGTCTCTATGAAAGTGAGAATGAATGATAATGATGCAACGTATGTTCAAAGTGAGCAATGATGAAGAGCTTAAGAATGTCAAGTGCCAATATCACACTCATGAAGTTTCAGCAAAAACTGGGCACATCCAAATAAGATTGGCTTATAATGACTTCTTATATGATGCCAATAAAGGGAAGTAGAAACCTAATGTTAATTAAATACCTCATAACTTCCCTAAGATGAAAGTAATGAAATAAATGGCATGATCAATATAGAATGGCTTATGAAATGCGATAAATATATAGTGTATAGAATAATTCACTATAAGGTAGGTAAATCATTCCTTAGTCCTTGGATTACTTACATAAATTCATTGTGGGTATGCGACTACAATGAATCATTACACTTGTAAGTAAAACATAGGACTAAAGGAATTATTGAACTACACAACAACAAGAAGAAAAAGACAGAAAAATAATCTAAGTGTCAAATGTAGAGCTCTCGGGTTTGGAGGAGCAAATTTTTAAATATTCGCCCGAGTGGTTCTAAAATTATCTTGATGATACTAATGGCCTGTAACCATATAGAAAATGAGTTGTGTGTTTTGAATGAATTAAATACATCATATTCATACCACAGTTCACAAATAACGAATTAGGAAAATTTAATGACTAGACTTTCCAGAAATGGCATATTGTTTAGGAAGAGCTTTCATTGATCATGCATAACTTTATGTGTATGTGTGCATACACCCATACTCTGTACAAGTGATGTACTAACCCCTACTATTTACTATTTTTATAGGTGTAGGTTAGAGAGCAGATTGACGATACTAGCAGCGATTTGGACTTCAGCGTTTCTCCAGACCATTTGGTAGGTCCTCTTGATTTCGAGGATGCTACATGCATTAGTCTAGCCTTAGTTTTAGTCATAGCTAGTGGATGTTGTCCCTAGCGTTTCTTTCGTACTTTCATTTTGAAGCTTTGTAATAAGGCCGTGTTTGGCAAATTAATTATGATGTATTCATCTTCAGTTTCGAATTGATTCTTTATGATAGATGATTGTTATTTTTATGTTGAGCTTAGTATATGATGTAAATATGTAATGACTATATGAAGTCTAAGTAAACTTCATACATATAAAAAGTTTTAAATTTTCCGCAAATTTAACTAGATGAATGTGATGAATACAAGATGAGGATTGTCTGCGACCTCTGAGAGGTTAACAACGCCATTGGCGATTCGGATTCAAGAATTCGGGTCGTTACAAACTTGGTATCAGAGCATGAGGTTAAATTACCTAGGATCTAAAGCTCAACACAACCACATTACGTAGTTTCTATCTGATGGTTGTGAAGCGTGCACAATCATGACTTAGAGACTACGCGATGATAGGAAATTCTCCCTTCTTCTACTCTTTATCGTGCCATGTAGAGTTGTGACATTTTATGTCATTTTGAGGATCTAACTCTCTTCTTGTGTATAAGTGTAGAAAATGAACACAAGGAGGAATGGCCGAGGAGAGTTGAGGAAGAAGTTGCGGAAGGGAACAAGATCCTCCTCAATCCCCAGTTGTTACTGAACAAGTACCTGTCAATCTAGATGGGCTGACAGATGGTGAAGTGAGGAATGCTTTGCTGTAGATGGCACAGGCCATCACGACTAAGTCTCAAGCCATCACGGCTTAATCCGCGAGAGAGGGTGCTCCTAGAGAGAACCCGCATGCTAGTACCATGGCTAGCAGGCTGAGGGACTTCACCAGGATGAATCCCCCAGTGTACTACGGGTCCAAGACCAGCGAGGATCCTGAGGAGTTCGTAGATGAAGTCCACAAGATTCTGTGTGCCATGGGAGTTGATGAGGAGGCAAAGGCTGAGTTGACTGCATAGCAACTCAAGGATGTGGCACAATTTTGGTACCGGATGTGGGCTGATGGCCGAGCTAGAGAAGATGTTCCCATTACTTAGGATGTTCTCAAGACTGCTTTTCTGGAGAGGTTCTTCCCAAGGGAGCAGACAGAAGCCAAGGTTGAATAGTTCATCAACCTAACACAAGGAGGTATGTCTGTTAAGGAGTATTCCTTGAAATTTGTGAGATTGTCAAATATGCTTCTTCTCTGGTGGCAAATAGGAGGGATGAGATAAGCACATTCGTTACTGGCGTATCTGAGGATCTGGTGGAAGATTGTCGAGCAGCCATGCTGCATGACAATATGGATCTGGGCAGGTTGATGGTACAAGCTCAGCAAGTAGAGGAGAGTCGCCGCAAGAGGCGAATTCATGAAGGCAAGAAGCCTAAGGCCGCGGACCATCCTAGTTCAAGCTCGGGTAGAGGCTCATTTGGAGTCCAAAATAGGCCTAAGTTCAAGAGGCACTTAGGTAACTCCGCTCCTTCAGGTAATTCAAGAGCTAAGGTTAATATCTCTGGCCCCAGAAAGGGCAATGACCGTAACGTCCAGCGAACCAACATGCCTTGTTGTAAGGGTGGCGTTCGCATGGAGGTGCATGTTTGGTAGGTACTAACACCTATTTCGGGTGCGGCAAAAGTTGACACATGGTCCGAGACTATCCTCAAGTGAATAATCAATCCAAGGTAAATGCTTAGCCTCGGCCGAATGCATATGGTGTAGCCGAACCTCCCAAGAGGAACAGGTTCTATGCACTGAAAGGTACAGAAGAGCAAGAGAAGTCAGCTGATGTGGTCACGGGTATGTTGCATGTCTTTACTTTCCCTGTGTATGCATTGTTGGATCCAGGATCCACTCTATCATTTGTCACTCCATTGATAGCTAGTAGATTTTATGTGCTTCCTGAAATCTTGCATGATCCAATTTTAGTAAGTACTCCCATAGGGGACAACATTAGAGATGAGAAAGTGTACAAAAATTTCCCAATTCACGTCCTTGATATAGTCAATCACGCTGATCTTGTGGAGTTAGCCATGATCGATTTTTACATAATCTTTGGTATGGATTGGCTTCACAAGTGTTCTGCCACAATAGACTGTCGAAACAGGGTAGTGAGGTTTCTGTTTCCAAATGAGTTAGAACATGAATGGGAAGGGCGTGGTTCAAGTCCAGTCGACCAAATTGTTTCAAACTTAGAGGCTAATATGATGATAACTAAGGGATTTAAACCACTTAGTCAGAGTCAATCACTTTGATCAAGAAGTCCCTTCCATAGATTCTGTGTCAATAGTGAATGAGTTCCCAGATGTCTTTCCGAAGGATTTACCAGGAGTCACTCCTGAACGTGAGATGATTTAGATCCCAACACCAAGACAATTTCTATTCCCCCGTATAGGATGGCACCAGCTGAACTCAAAGAGTTGAAGTTGCAGTTAAAAGATCTACTTGATAAGGGCTTCATCAAACCGAGCATATCCCCATGGGGTGCTCCAGTGTTGTTCGTAAAGAAAAAGGATGGAACCCTTAGAATGTGCATCGATTATCGGCAACTCAACAAAGTCAGTATAATGAATAAGTACCATCTTCCCAGAATCGACAATCTGTTTGACCAACTCCAAGGTTCAAGTTTCTTTCCCAAGATAGACCTTCGGTCAGGCTACCATCAGCTTAGAGTAAGGCGAGAAGATATCCCTAAGATGGCTTTTCGTACTAGATATGGGCACTACGAGTTTCTAGTTATGTAATTTGGTCTCACTAACGCACCAGCTGCGTTTATGGACCTTATGAATAGGATATTCCGTGAGTACCTTGATTCCTTTGTCATAGTATTCATAGATGGCATTCTCATATACTCTAAGTCTAACAAAGAGCATGAGGTACACTTAAGAAAGACATTACAAGTACTCAGAGAACATCAGTTGTATGCAAAGTTCAGCAAATGTGAATTCTTGTTGAGACCAGTGACCTTTCTTGGTCATGTTGTGACCGACCAAGGTGTGGAAGTTGATCCCAAGAAGGTTGAGGCGGTGAATAATTGGCCGAGACCCCTTACTACTACAGATATTCGGAGCTTTTTGGGTTTAGCCAATTATTATCGCAGGTTTGTGGAAGGGTTTTCCACTATTGCTGCACCATTGACCGCGTTGACAAAGAAGAAGGCGAAGTTTGAGTGGTTCGAGAAATGTGAAAAGAGTTTTCAAGAACACAAGGACCGACTCACTTCGGCCCCAGTATTGACGTTGCCGAGAAGTGGTGAGGGGTACGTGGTATATTGTGATGCTTCCCGAGTAGGTTTGGGATGTGTTCTCATGCAGAATGGTAAGGTGATTGCATACGCATCAAGACAATTGAAAATCCAAGAAAAAAACTACCCTACTCACGATCTTGAACTAGCCGAGGTTGTCTTTGTGTTGAAGCTGTGGAGACATTATTTATTTGGTGTACATGTTGATGTGTATACTGACCATAAGAGTCTTCAGTATGTTTTCACGCAGAGGGAGTTGAATCTTCGTGAGAGGAGATAGCTAGAACTTCTCAAGGATTATGACATGAGTGTGTACTATCACCCAGGTAAGGCCAATGTGGTGGCCGATGCATTGAGCAGACTGATCATGGGCAGCGTTTCACATATTGATGATGAGAAGAAGGAGCTGGTTAAAGAGGTGCACCAATTGGCAAGATTGGGTGTACGGCTGACAGATGCACCAAGTGGGGGTGTTTCGGTTCACTCAAGTTCCGAATCCTCATTTGTTGTAGATGTTAAAGCCAATCAACACCTTGACCCAGTACTCATGGAGTTGAAAGACTCGGTATTGAGTAAGTTAAATGAGTCATTCTCGTTAGGTGGAGATGGCGTGCTCAAATATCAGAACAGATTATGTGTGCCCAATGTGAATGATTTGAGGTCAAGTATTTTGGCAGAAGCTCATGGTTCCCGATATTCCATCCATCCAGGTTCCACAAAAATGTACTAAGACCTTAAAAAGGTCTATTTTTGGGAAGGCATGAAGAGAGATATCTCTAAGTTCGTGGAGGAGTGTCCGAACTACCAACAGGTTAAGGCCGAACACCTTAAGCCTGGAGGTCTCACTCAGACGATTGATATCCCAACGTGGAAGTGGGAGGCTATCAATATGGATTTTGTGGTTAGTCTGCCAAAGACTAGGAAACTACATGATTCCATTTGGGTTATTATTGACAGAATGACCAAGTCCGCTCAATTCATACCTGTGAAGTCTACCTTCAAGGCCGAAGACTATTCCAAGCTTTATATAGATGAGATAATGAGATGGCATGGGATTCCTCTATCTATTATTTCGGACAGAGGGGCTCAACTCACTTCTCATTGTCAAAAATCTTTCCAGAAAAGTTTGGGTAAACAGGTGACACGTCGTACTGCTTTCCATCCGCAGACAGATGGGCAAGCAGAGCGTACCATCCAGACCCTTGAAGACATGTTGAGAGCATGTGTTATTGACTTCAAGGGGAGTTGGGATGATCACTTGTCCCTGATAGAGTTCTCTTACAATAATAGTTACCATTCCATTATTGGAATGGCACCTTTTGAAGCATTATATGGCCGAAGATGTAGACTCCGATTGGCTGTTTTGAGGTAGGAGAATCGGCCATCCTTGGTCCCGATATCATGCATGAGGTAGTGGAGAAGGTGAAGATGATTAGGGATAGATTGGTTACTGCTTACAGTCGTCAGATATCCTATGCAGATAACAGAAAGAGAGCTCTTGAGTTTGAGGTGGGTGATCAAGTCTACCTGAAGATATCACCCATGAAAGGGGTGATGAGGTTTGGTAAGAAAGGCAAGTTGAGTCCGAGGTATATAGGTCCTTATGAGATCTTACAGCGAGCGGGAAACATTGCATACGAGCTGAAATTACCTCAAGACATGGCTTCTGTTCATCCAGTATTTCACGTTTCTATGCTTAAGAAATGTCTAGGCGATCCAGCATCCATCCTGCCTGTTGATGGTTAGGAGTTGATGAGAACCTTTCTTATGAAGAGGTTCCAGTCGAAATTTTAGATCGCCTAGTGAAGCGGCTAAGGAACAAGGAGGTTGCCACCGTGAAGGTCCTATGGCGGAACCATCTTGTTTAAGGAGCAACGTGGGAAGCTGAGGCTGATATGAGATCCTTCTACCTTCATTTGTTCAGTTCTTAAGGTTAGATATTATATTCCTAAGTCTGGTTTATGTTTAAGAAAACTCTAAGTATAAGTGCTTTAGTCGATTAGGTGTGATAGGCCACTAATCGTATGTCTTATAATAGCACTTTGTGAGTTAAAATTAAGTCATGTTTGCATTTCATGTTGCTTTTTTTGTGTAGCATATACATTCTGTTTGTATTGCATGAGTTGTGATGTGCATTAAGTTAAGTGTGATTGAGAAGGAAATTCCTCAATCTCAAATATGATGCTTCAGATGAGCTTGAATTTTATGCATCACCAATTAAGTGTGAATCAGATATTCACAAAATAGAAAAAACTAAGCATGATAAAGTGACTTTTGAAAATCACCCTCTTTAATTAATTGATGTGTAAGTGTCATTCGGGGCCGAATGCTCCTAAGGGGGGGGATAATGTAACGTTCCGGAAAATCATATGTCTAATGAAGAGCCCAGTATGCCCTTAGGATATCCTATTAGGGGTACATAGGCACCTCAATGCGCAATATTGAGGCAGTATCTAAAGTATGAGGTGCAGTGGAAGTCAAACGTCAAGAGACGACCAAGACGTTCGACGACTAAGTCACATATGTGCCTCATATGTGGTCCTATGCGATTATGTGTGATTCATGAGGTTTTATGGTCCTTAAATCAGTTAATATGATGTACATAGCTAGTGTTTCAAGCTTCGAGAAGTTTGGAGGTCAAATGCTCAAGAACGTCCATGACGTTCGAAAGATGTGCCTTCAAATGACCTTGTGTGTCTAGGCATGTTTCTTCAAGTTTTACTTGTTCGTTTAGGGTTAAATTCATGTGAGATGTCCTACACTCGTATACGGTCATGTTTGGTTTGGAAATGTTTGGGAAATTATCCCCAAGGACCATCCAAGGGTCTTTGAAAAGGACCCAAAGTTGGTGCCAATGCTTCCCAAGACAGCCCAAACAACGGAAGGCAATTGATGTCCCACTGGTCAGTAGACGCCCCGTGGGTGGTGCTCCATCGATTGGGACTTATCCTAGGGAAGGAGGGACCAAGGACAAGCCTCAGTCCCAGATCACGGACCAAGGACGGTACGTTGGTAAAGGGACGTCCCGTAGGTTGGCATACCGTTGTTCGAGACTTAGCTTGGGGAGATAAGCTCCCGTTGTCCAGTCTTTGAACCAATCGACGGAGGACAGGACGGTCCGTGGGTGGAATGACATCCCGTCGATAGGCACTGCGTTCTGCGCAGGTTCACTGTAAATTGAGGGGTGAACTTGTAATTTCACCCCACTTCCAAATAAGAGTATTGGCGGTTCCTAAGGGGGTATTTTGGGTATTTTAAAGGTGTTTATAAGTTTTTAAAACTTAGAAGATTTCATTCTTCAAAATCAAAACCCCAAAATCTCTTAGAAATTCCTTAAGACTCCATTAAAGCTAAAACACAAGGAAGAGCTTGGATTGGTGATTTGAGTGAAGATTCTTCATCAAATTTGAGGATTATCATTGTTGAGGTATGGATTTTTATCCTTGAAACTCGTTTCATCAAGGAGCCCAACTTTCAAAGATGTTTTCTAAAGTTTTCAAAAGATGAATTGGCCTATTTCATGATCTATCATGGGTTCTTGCATTAATGGTTTTAAATCATTGTTTAATGATTGAATTGTGGTTATTAAGGTGTAACTCAATTAACCTATGAACCCATGTAATTGATGAACCCTAGCTTTGACTAATTTATGGGTTACTTGATATTGGTTTAATGCTTGTGAGTTATTGTGTAGTTTCTTATGGGCTTTCTAATGATGTAAGAATTGTATTCAATTGTTATTTAATTTGTCTTAGATTGAAAATCTATATTGAATTGGCTTAGATTCATTGAGTATTTTAGTTTATTCTTTAAATTGATGTTCATGGCCAGGGGTAAGGGCCTTATGATATTGAATTGGATGATTTGGCATTGGATTGAAGTGTTGAGGATGAAGTGGTGGTACGCTTCCCTATTTCCTTTTTATTTAGTGTTATTTAGACTTCAATTGTGTTGTGATTGTTTTGGTCAACTTATGATGGCGGTGTTATGTGAATTGATGTGGCCTTGTCGGCGTTATTTTAAGTACATTGATGATCTTGGCCTTATCAGTACTACTTGAAGTAATATGACTAGTTGTGTAGTTAATTATATGATGTATGATCATATCTACCTATATGTGAAAGTATGTGCTATTCTATTTATGCTATTTAGGTGATCATGTTATGCTATGACTATGTGTTAAGTGTTTAGTCTTAGTGTTGACACATGGTTGTTTCTAACTTGGCTATATGAGTCTATAATGATTAGGTTGATGATGTTACGGTAATGAATAGTTTGACTAAATGATGTTAAGGGTCATTCCTAAGCGTCTAAAGAATGTTATGCTATATGAATAAAGTGAAGTATGTTGTAACATTCCGGAAAATCATATGTCTATTGAAGAGCCCATTATAACCTTAACATAGCCTATTAGGGGTACATAGGCACCTCAATGCCCAATATTGAGAAATATGTGGCATAGGGTAGAAAAATTGGCTAAGAGATATTAGTCAATTTTCTATATACGAATATGAGATATACTTTTTGGGTTGTCATACCCCAATCCAAGATTGATGTTTAAGAAATATACCTGCAATGAAGACCCTAAGCTAAAAACATAGATTTCCAAGTATTCACTAAGGTATGAGGCATCCAAGTGTCCAGCCAACCTAAATAACTCTAAGTCCTAATAAACTATCCTAACTAGCCAACTAACCTTGGACTAACCTAATTGGACCCCCTAATGCACCCAACAACCTAGGAAAAATCGGGTGGAACCTAGTACTAGTTAAGGGGACAACCTAGTACGTAACCTAGGATTGTACAAAAGGGTTAGCTATGGTCCCAAAGACTTAGGGGTACTTTAGTAATTTCCCTAGGTCCCTAAATTAATTAAATTAAGGATTTAATTAATTAATTGAAAGTCAAAATGCTGACAGAAACAAGGGTCAATGCCAATTTCCAGATTTTGATCAAAGTCAACATCTTCCTATGCTTAGTCAACTTAGGAAGGACGTTTTGGTAATTTACTAATAAGTTGGTTAATTTACTAAAATAGCCTTAGTTGAATAAGTCAAAGTCAGTTCCTAAACCTAATCATTCACGATCAAAACACTTAGACTTTCACAGAACGCAAAAGCAGTAATGAAGAACGCTAAAATGGGAAAAAGCTCATCGATCTCTAGGGCAAATACAAGGTAGCTTCAAGGTCTTCGTTCAAAGTGGTCTTCGTAGATTAAGTTCTACTCAAGGTATGGGTTTCTCTCCTGGACTTCTTTCTCCAAGAGAACTTTCTTTCCAACGATTCAAAGATCTTGAAAACTAGGGTTGTTCTCGTCGAACTCCTTTGTCCCTAGTATCCTTTTCGATTCAATGTTGAATAGGTTAGAGATCATGTTGTTGGTATGTGGTGCTGGCTGACCTTATGTGTAATGTTCTTGAATTATGAAAGTCGATTAACCTATGAAGTTGTGATTGTGTAAGTTAAGTGCTTAAAATGTGAATCATGAATTGACGATATGTTAAGTTATGTCCGTGATGTGTTAAGTGATTTATGTGTCTTGGCCGAATGTTGACTTGCTGTCTTTGTGATGTTATGAAGATGCTAAGTTCATCGAATATTAATATGATATTGTCCAAGAGGTTTAACAACGTTATCATTAAGAGCCATAAGCTAAATTTGGCTTAAAAGACATCCTATGAAATCACATCTTGAATGAATTGATTATCTGATGCCAATAAAGTTGGCTAACACTACTTGGTCAAAAGGAATGCATGCTAATGGCTAGGAGCTTATGTAAATGATTGAAATATTGGATAAAGGTTCATACATATTCAATTTAATATGAACATACGTAAAATTGGCTTATGCCAATAAAAATGATTTCCTAGTATAACATCCCAAATGTTGAGGCCAATACTAATCATATGCCAATCTTGTGTAGTAAGAGTATCAAATATATTATAAGCACTTCTAAAGTAATTCAATTAATCCATAACCAAGGGAATGCCATCCATTGGGACAACTCCCAACATGCTCTAAAAGAATGAACTATGAACATATGTAACTCATTAAAAGAAGTGTTCATCGTCCATAAACGATGAAATGAATCTACTACACTAAAGTAAAGAAGTAACGTGAGTTATAACATAATTAAAGGGTTCTAAACTAAATAAGTGACCAGAATGGGGTGTTAAAGAAAGTGAGACAAGTCTTACTTACACCTAAGCTATATGTTAAAAGTATACTCACGAATGATATGTAAGGACAATTCACATTTCATCAATGTAAAGTAAGGATGTTATGTAAGGACAATTCACATTTCATCAATGTAAAGTAAGGATGACAAGTCATCAAAAGAGTAAGTATATCTCAATCTAGAAGCAAGCTTCCATACTGTTTGAGTCAACTGTAAAAGATAAAGAAGATAATGAAAGTGAGCACAACACCGATAGACTAGTTATGAGCATGTGCTTGCACGTGTAATTCTTATGTGACGAGGCTACCACCGAGGTGGATAAGTACCATCATTAAGTCCCTAGTCTTTGAAATATGTCTAGCCAACATAGGAACTAGCCAGTGGTTTCCACCTAAGCGAGCTAGGCATGTATGGTTTTACCTTGGCTGGTGATTCCACCCCTTTCCGGTGTGGGACAGACATAGGATTTCATGTTTAGCTCACATGATCTATGCCGGTTAATGCTCACGATATGTTCTTGTTCACTATAGCCGTGAGCCACTCCTTTTCGGTGTGGAGTGAACACTTGAGATGGATTCGCCTTAGCCGGGGATCACCCCTTTCTATGTGTGGGGCAGACACTGGATTCCATGAGTATCTCACATGGTCTAGATTCATTTTAACTAGTGAATCACCCTTTTCAGTTTGGGGCAGACACTGGATTTCATGTTAGCTCGCATGATCTTATTCCTATGATGTCTCTATGAAAGTAAGAATGAATGATGATGATGGAACGTATGTTCAAAGTGAGCAATGATGAAATTCTTAAGAATGTCAAGTTCCAATATCACACTCATGAAGTTTCAGCAAAAAATGGACACAACCAAATAAGATTGGCTTATAATGACTTCTTATATGATGCCAATAAAGGAAAGTAGAAACGTAATGTTAATTAAATACCTCATAACTTCCCTAAGATGAAAGTAATGAAATAAATGGCATGATCAATATAGAATGGCTTATGAAATGCGATGTATATATAGGGTAAAGAATAATTCACAATAAGGTAGGGAAATCATTCCTTAGTCCTTGGATTACTTACATCGATTCATTGTGGGTATGGGACTACAATAAATCATTGCACTTGTAAGTAAAACATAGGACTAAAGGAATTATTGAACTACACAACAACAAGAAGAAAAATACTGAAAAATAATCTAAGTCTCAAATGTGGAGGTCTCAGGTTTGGAGGAGAAATTTTTTAAATCTTCGCCCGAATGGTTCTAAAATTATGTTGATGATACTAAAATGTATTTTAATCATATAGAAAATGAGTGGTGTGTTTTGAATGCATTAAAATACATCATATTCATAACACAATTCACAAATAACGAATTAGGAAAGTTTAATGACTAGACTTTCGTGAAATGGCATGTTGTTTAGGAAGAACTTTCATTGATCATGCATAACTTTATGTGTATGTGTGCATACACCCATACTTAGTACAAGTTGTGTACTAACCCCCTACTATTTACTATTTTTATAGGTGCATGTCAGAGAGCAGATTGACGATACTTGCAGCGGTTTTGGACTTCAGCGTTTCTCCAGACCATTTGGTAGGTCCTCTTGATTTTGAGGATGCTACACGCATTAGTCTAGCCTTAATTTTAGTCATAGCTAGTGGATGTTATCCCTAGCGTTTCTTTCGTACTTTTATTTCGAAGCTTTGTAATAAGACCATGTTTGGTAAATTAATTATGATATATTCATCTTCAGTTTCAAATTGATTCTTTATGATGGATGGTTGTTCTCTTTATGTAACAACCCTAAAAATGGATAAGATAAGTAATGCTTAATGTGTCAAGAATGCCTACGATTAGACCAGGGTTCACACGGATTGATGCGCATAGAACCAGACCTCGGAACCCTTGATACAGCCAAGGCAACTAACTTGGGAAGTTATTTGAGCTTGGAAAGGTTGGGTCCAACCTTGTAGGGCTCTCGAATACGAAGATTTACTCGAAGGAGTCTTTACCGGACTTAAAAAGGGGAAATCTTAGGTTTGAAGGGTCTAGGGGTAAAATGATCTTTTTCCTTGCTAAGGGTAGTATCGTAATTACCCTAAATATATAATTAATTATGTAATTAATAAGATGGAGGGGCAATTTGGGGAGAGAGGGCCGAAATTGGGCTCTTGAAGTGAAGTCTTGCTCCACCCGGGTTCGAACCTAGGTGGAAGCAATGAATTAAAGTGATATTTATTTAAGCTATTGAATTAATGTAATTAATTAATAATTATTATTCATTAGCTGATTTAAAATATAATAAAAATCAGATTTTTAATAATTAACTAAACCTTATTTGACTAAGTCCTAAACTAGACTCCTAAGCCTAATATAACTCCCACTCTCTCACGTCTATCTCTCAACTCTCACACTCAATCTCTCTTATTCTTTCACATGAAATTTCTCTGCCAAAATAAGATACAAAAGCAGAAAAATAAACCAAGTTCTTCACACTTAAAGAATTCACACGAAATCACAAGAAAACAAACGTTAATCGCACACTAGGCTAAGGGAGGTTGTCATTCGAGTGGAGTTGATATTGAGGAGGCTTAGACGTGTTCTTGGGTGAAGTTTTTGGGCAGCAAGTCAAGAGTTTAACGTCAAAAAGGTATGGGTTCTCTTCTCTCTTGGTCCCTTTCCCAAGAGACCCCTTAAGGTTCATATTATTCATTTGAAAACTAGGATTGTTTCCCCTTTTGCATGCCCCTGACACTAGCTCTCAAAGAATCGTAGGTTGGGTATGATTTCTGGTAGATTTAGGTGTATGTTATATTTTCGTGATGAATATGATTATGTTTGTGTACTTGAAATCGTATGAAAGACAACCATGTATTCGAAATTATGTGCAAGTGTGTGTGTGCAAGTATGTTACTATAAATGAGGTACTCGGGTTAAGGATTCAAATTTGATAATGTTTTGGTTGTCATTTTACGTGCATAAACCTATGTAAATCGTGATGTTCATTAAAATGGAAGTGTGGCTGATTTGAGTATCAATATTTTGGCTAAACGAATCTATGAAAATGCACCCCAAAAAGTGTTAAATGATCTATGAATTTCCCTAAGATTTCAAGTGAAAATGTTGGTGAAAATAAGATTAAAAAATGACTAAATTTCCAACAAACTTACAAGTTTAGTTTAGGCTAAATGTAGAGGAATAAATCTGGAAATTTAATTGCGTATAAAGGGATGAGGCCACCAGGATTCGAACATGTGACCTCACCCGTGTATTGCCTTAAAATCGCAAGAAAATAAATGGGGTCAGGAGGAATCGAAATGGGGTACGCTGGCTGAAAAAGTAAACTGCAAAAATTAATAAAATAAAATAGGAGGCGTGGGAATCGAACCCACGACCTCCAGGCAGCAAGTGAAGTAAAGAAAAAAATAAAAGAAAGGAAATGTGAGGCGTGGAAATCGAACCCACGACCTCAAGGCTGTGAAGGAGAGTAAAGGAGAAAGGGAAAATAAAAGAAAATAAAGTGAGGTTGTGGGGGCTCAATCCCACAACCTCACTGCCAACGCAGAGGTAGTTAACATTTAAATTAAATTAAAATAAGGAGGCTGTGGGGGTTTGAACCCACAACCTCTCAGCCCCAAACAAATAAAAGAAAAATAAAGAGAGGTTGTGGGGTTTGATCCCACAACCTCATGGTTAATGCGAAATAGACAAGTAAAATAAATAGGAAAATAAAAGGGGGTTATGGGGGTTCGAACCTACAACCCCTTGGCCAAGGGAGAAAGTTTCTAAAGAAAAAGGAACTAAAAAGAAATGTTGATGTTGGAGCTCGATCTAGGGTCCCAATGTCATGAGGACTAAAAATAAAATCAAGGAAAATGTAAGTGTTGTCCAAGGGATTCGAACTTGGGTTCCCTTGCCCAAATTTCCGTATTGATACATAAGTCATACGTGAATTAAATGTTCAAGAATAATGCCACCTACTTAGATCGAAATCGAGATCTTGGCATACATACAAGATACATAAGTCTTGTACTACATAATCTTAGGAAGATATGAGTCACTTAACGAACTATGAATGAAGCCGCATGGCTTGTATGTATAGACCCATAAGTCTAGCCTACGTTTAAAAATAACTGAACCTAAGATGTATGTAATAAAATGATGAAACCCTAGAAGGGTTAAGTACGAGTGTAAAACACACTAAATGGCCAAGTGCATTGGCATACGATGAAATGATTATTATGTAATGAAATGATGAAACCCTAGAAGGGTTAAGTAAGAGTGTGAAACACACAAATAGCCAAGTGCATTGGCATATGATGAAATGAACATTCACGTAAAATGGGCTGAGTAATTATGAAGAGCAATTGTTCTAATGTTAATGAATGTGGTGACAACATGATATGAGGCTAATGTAAAAGATGAGAACAATCTCAAATGAGCCTACGTAAATGTTACCAAAATGTACTCACCTATGAGAGTGTAAAGTTATTGAAGAGACTAGTCTCTTTGAACACTCTAATGAAAGTATTCAGATTAACACACTCAATACTAATGATGAGATGAGTAATCATCTACTGAGCTATGATGTCCTCATACTAGAAGCCAGCTTCCATGACGTATGAGTTGAATGTAATGGAACTTTATACTGAGCACCGATAGACTAGCTATGAGCGGTGATACCATCTTTCGGGAAGGGCGGAGGTTCACGTAACTCTCATGAGATGAGAGTGCCCGGCATGCCGGGTATGGGTCTCCTTATATCTCCTAGTCTTCGAACCTATACTTCCAATATAGGGATCTGTAGGGGTTAAATTCCCATGTACGCTAGCATGTTTTGGGTCACTTTGCCCGGTGATTCCACCTCTTTTCGGTGTTGGGGAGACACTGTATTTTGTGATGCTCACATGATCTATGTCGGTTAAAGTTAAAGTTCCCAATGAATGAATGAGGCCAGCCTCAAATGATGCACATAATGAAATGAATGATACCCAAGGTGTTAGGATAGGAAATCAAGAGGTGAGCTAGATTCAAGTAATGAAACTAGGTTATTCTTGATCATTGCACAGCAAACCGGATGAAAGTCTTAAACTACATCCTAGGTATAACTGGTGTTCACACTAGCCTATAAACAAAATGAAATGAAGTACGTATGAATGAATGAAGCAGACTCTGTGTTTGCTAATGAAAACTCCCTAGTTGAGGTCCCATATGTTGATCCCTCATTTTGGAAAGTCTTAATATCAAGTCCATAGTTCCAAGGTCTCATGTCATGTGAATAAATGTTATAAAAGACGTTATGTGCTATATGCAATATGATATGTGCTATGTGTAAGATGTTATGTGTTGTGTGCAATATGATAAGTATGATGATGCATGTTACTCTCATGGCATGACCTTCCTAATCCAAATTTTGAAAGCTCACTGACTTTCCTAATTCAAATTTGGAAAGCTCACTGACTTTCCTAATCCAAATTTGGAAAGTTCACTAACTTTCCTAATCCCGATTTGGCAAGTCCACTGACTTGACTTTCCATAATCATGTTGTTAGGAAAGAGCTATTCTTACTCATGCATGTACTTGGTGTGTGCTTGCATATACCCATACTTAGTACAAGTGTGTACTAATCCCATAAAACTCTATATTTTTAGGTGCAGGCACAGGTGGACGCTAGAGCTTACAGGTTGACGTTGCAGCTATACGGACGTGGAGCTTTTATCCGAACATGGTAGGCCCTCATGATTTCGAGGATGTATACCATTATTATCTAGCTTACATGTAGGATTTATATAGTGGAACATGTTCCACTAGTGTTTCTTTCCACTTTGATTTCAGACTTTGTATTGGTGATGTTTTGGCAAAAATACGTTTAATGTAATTATGAACTATTTCTTTCATTTGATTATCTCTATATTAGATGGTTGATTTGTGAACGCCCATGATGTTAAGTTTAAAATGTTTAGCATGAAATAAGAAAACAAAAAGTTCAAATTTTCTGCTAAAATTAACCTAGATGAAGTAAGAATGACGTATGTAGGCTTGTCTGCGACCTCTGAGAGGTCAATGACGCCGGTCTCGTCTGGGGTCTAGATTCCGGTCATGACACTTTATGTTGAGGTTAGTATATGATGTAAATATGTAATGAATATATGAAGTATAATTAAACTTCATAAATATAAAAAGTTTTAAATTATTCGCAAATTTAACTAGATGAATGTGATGAATGCAAGATGAGGCTTGTATGCGACCTCTGAGAGGTGAACGACATCGGTGGCTATTCGGATTCAAGAATTCGGGTTGTTACATATGTTATGTCTTGTTTAGGTAGACTTGTGTCCCTTACTTGATGCATACATGAATATGAATATCTGATATCTTGACTTAGGAAGCTAAAATGTCTTAGTCTTGAATGAAAGAATGGTAGGTGAGACCTTGAATGATGATAAGAGGGTCCTTTATGTGAAACCTTGAACCTAGTGGTAAGGTTATGAAACTTGAAGTAGAAAGTTGTAATGGTATCCTTCATGTAATGAATGATGGACTTAAGGTTGATTGGCTAGAACGACATCATATCAATCTTAGGAAAGCCATGATGAGCCTCTTGTCGCCATAGGGAGGTAGCCCTAGTAGACCTTTCTTTGGTAGGGTAAATGTAATTGTGTTATGAACTTGATATGAAACCCATTTGTATGAACCTTAATGTGAATTAATCTATGAGAACGAAGGCTAGAACCGAGTGAATATGGCATGGGAAGTAGTTCTAGTTAACGAACGAGGCTAGAATACAAAGAAGACCTTCATATTCCTTAATCATGTGCCTACATGGGATGTGTCCAAGTTCTACCATTGGCAAGTAGAACAACCTCATCGTAGTAGGATAGAACTCCAGATTCCATGTTTTTCTACCATGGTCTATGTCGGTTATTGCCTATTCTCATCATATGGGATACATATTAGCATTAGAGAAGTTCTATGAGGTTTAGGTGGTGGTATGGGACGCTATCATAGGCTTTGAAGGTGTTAGTAAAAGTCCCTAGATCTTCTCCAAGACCATTACTTGAATGTCCTATATGTGAAGAATGTGTGTTAATGAACTAATGAACAAATTACTTAATGATATAAAGTATGTAAATGAATGAGTACCTAATCTAAAGTGACTTAAGGATTCCTTAGTTAAAGTGTGAAGAGGGCTTAAAGGATGATCTCTTCATGTCTTATCTATGGAAGTCTTGAGAATGACTCTAGTTAGAGAAGTTGATTGTTATCGTTGACATGATCTAAACTTACGAAGTCTTAAGTATTATTTAGGTACCCTTGAAGAGGGTGTATGGGCGTTCTCTTTTAGGAGTACTTAAGTAAGTCTTTTGATAGCCTTGGTAGTGGAGAGTGTCATATTATGTATGTTTTGTATGTTGGTGTATGGTAGGTGTGTATGTGTCTCATTATAAGTAATACATTTAGAGAGGGTGTATGGGCGGTCTCTCTTTGTGTGACTTAAGTGAATCTTAGGATAGATTTAGTGAGAAGACTACATGCTCGAAGGTGTTTAATAGGAAAGTAAGTGAATTCACATGTAACAGTGAAGTACCTCACTGTAAGGTAGGTTCTAAAAATATGTTGTTTGGTTTTAATGATTTCTTATGTGATTCTAAATTGATAAATGTTGTTCTTATGATGATACTATGATATTTAAATGAAAAGATGCATATTTCAGATAAATGTACGTTTTCATGATTTTATGCATAATGCCATACATAATGCATGTGGTTGTACTAATTCCATGCTTTTATCTATCTCTATAGATCTTGGTAGGTGAGGAGAATTTGGAAAGAAGACTTGGATTTAGAAGATCGTTCAAGTGAAGTTGAAGTATGTCCTCATTTGACCCGAGGGCATATATGTCTTTTATATTTCCTTCATGAAGTATTGTAATAGACTTAATAGTACTATGTTTTCTATTTCATATGGGCCATGTCCCAAGTACTCTTGTGTCTTAAGATGATGAGATTGAGACTTAGTATTTCCTATTACTTTTACATGAAAGAGTTTTTAAAGACTATGATATTGTTTTGTGAAATTTTTTAATTCCGCACTACTTTTATTTATGTATATGCGATGAGACCTCCGAGTGGTCTAGTACGCCAGTTGCAATCCGAGATTGCGCCCTAACTTCTAGGGTGCGGTCTCGGGATGTGATAAACTTGGTATCAGAGAATAGTTTGGTGAAAGTAGTCTTAGGAATCAAAAAGTCTCATCAAGTCAAGTAGACTCTCGACCATCGGTGTGAGTCGCAACACATCTATGGGCGAGAGGCTATAGGACGATAGATTTTCCCTTCTTTTCTACTCCTATGTCTTGCGGTAGATTAAATGTCATGAGTATCCTTCTAAATGTGTTTCCTTGTGTTTCTAGGATAAAAATACTAGGAGGTTGGTCGCTACAAGGTTGGAAGAGGAAAGGGTGAATGAGGAAGTTCCTCCTCAAGTTGAGAAAGTTGAGAAAGTACTTCAAGATGGGCAAGGTGTCCAAGGTGCACAAGGTTCTCAAGTGCCTCTCCAAGGTGATCATGCCCCTAATGTGGAAGGAGGTAATGAGGTTCCGGAGATGTCTAATAGGGAGATTAGAGATTCTTTGATTGCTATAGCCCAAGCCGTGACTACTCAAATAACTTTGATTATGGTGCCTAGGGTGAATGTTGTGGAGAGCACTATGACCTCTAGGTTGAGAGACTTTGTGAGGTTGAATCCTCAAATATTTTTTGGCTCTAAGGTCGATGAATATCCCCAAGAGTTCCTTGATGGTGTGTACAAGGTATTGAGTGCTATGGGGGTTACACCTAGGGAGAAGGCAGAGTTGGCTTCGTATCAATTGAGGGATGTGTCTCAAATTTGGTACAATGAATGGAAGGATAATAGGCCGGTGGAGTCGGATCCTATTGAGTGGCAATAATTTAAGGAAGCTTTTCTTGGTAAGTGTTTTCCCCGTGAGAGGAGGGAGGTAAAAGTAGAGGATTTTATCAATCTCAAGCAAGGCAATATGAGTGTTGAGGAATACTCTTTGAAGTTCTCAACATTGTATAGAAATGCACCATTCCTAGTGTCTAATCCAAGGGATGAAATGAGTCATTTTATGACCGGGGTCGCCGACTTAGTGAGGGATGAATATCATACGGCTATGATACATGATGATATGACTTTGGCTAGACTCATGGTGTATGCACAATCAATTGAAGAGTCTAAACTTAGGAGGATGTCAAGAAACTTGAAAAGAAGTGGTGCTAGTGATAAATTGCAACCTCGGTTCAAAAAATAGGGCTCAAACTCAAGATGGACCTAGTGCTCCTAAGGTGAAGTTTGAGAAAGGAGGAGGTTCTCAAAATGGAAAACCTACATGTGCCACTTGTTGTAAGAAACATTATGGTGAGTGTCTAGTGGGTACCGGGATTTGTTTTGGATGTGGAAAAGATGGACACAAGGTGAGAGGTTGTCCTAACATTGCTTCTAGAGGAAAAGAGTCTAAGAAAGTTGATCCTAGTGTTCCAAAAGATGATGGTCCAACAAAGAGGCGTTTCTATGCACTCCGAACTAGAGGGCAGAAACCGGATGAGAGTGATGATGATGTTGGTAAGTATTATTTCTCTTTCTAGTGATATGAGTTCCTTCTAAGTGGGGGAGTATGGTTATAGATGGGCTAGAATTGTCCTAGAAGTTGTTGCATGTGCATGATGTTTACAAGTTTCGTGAAATTGAATTTAATTAACTTCTTGCATTTTGTATTTTATTGAGATATGAGCATGTTGTAAAAGGTATTTATATGATGTTACCTTGAATATTAGCATGTCTATATCATGAATTTCCTAAAATTTGCATTTTTGAAAAAAAATTAGCGTAAATCACTGTAGCTTGGCAGGTTCACTGTAAATTTTTTGGAAATTTGACTAATTGATTCTTTGGTCTAAAATTATTGTTATGTGGTTATAAATGATGTGTATGAGTATAATAATGAATATAAAATGAGTTTTTGCTATTTGGAATAAAGAATGTGAGTTTAGTAGCATGATGAGTTATAGAAGTGTGTTCTAGTTTCTTGTTTTGTTGTGAATCCCTTGACTATGTGAAATTGATGTTTTCTCCTTGATTGTGAGTTATAGGGTATGGTTATTGTATGCTAGTTGATTCTCTATTTTTGGAAGTATTCGGAGAGTGGCAAGTGTCATTCGAGGACGAATGTTGTCCAAGTGGGGGAGAATGTAAGATCCCCAAAATGACATAGGTGAACTAGAGCCTAACATTGTTGTCATGATTGTCTAAGGTCCTAAGTAGGTCTATTATATTGTATTTAGGCATTGTTTAAAGTATTTGGTGCATTGGAAGTCAAACGTCAAGGGACGACTAAGACGTTCGACAACTAAGTCACATATGTGCCTCATATTTGTTCATATGTGCTTATGTATGATTCATGAGGTTTTATGGTCCTTAAATGAGTTAATATGATGTAAATAGGTAGTGTGTCAAGTTTCGAGAAGTTTGGAGGTCAAACGCTCAAGAACGTCCATGACGTTCGAAAGATGAGCCTTGAAATGACCTTGTGTGTCTAGGCATGTTTCGTCTAGTTTTACGTGTTAGTTTTTGGTGAAATTCATCTGACAGGTTCTAAACACGTATACCATCATGTTTGGGTTGGAAACGTCTGGGAAATTATCCCCAAGGACCATCCAAGGGTCCTTGTGGAAGGACCCAAAGTTGGTGCCAATGCTGCCCAAGACAACTAAAACCACGGAAGGCAATCCACGGCCCGTGGGTCAGCCAACGCCCCTGGGTGGTGCTCCAACGATTGAGACTTAGCCTAGGTAAGGAGGGACCAAGGACAAGCCTCAGTCCCTGACCAGGGACCAAAGAACGGTCCGTTGGTCAAGGGACGGTCCGTAGGTTGGCATACCATCGTTCGGGACTTATCATGGGGATCTAAGCTCCCGTTGTCCAGTAATTAAACCCATCGACAGAGCACAGGATAGCCCATGGGTGGACTGACGTCCCGTCGATGGGCAACCGTCAATGGGCACTCAGTTCTGCGCAGGTTCAGTGTAAGTTGAAGGGTGAACTTGTAATTTCACCTCACTTCCAAATAAGAGTATTGGAGGTTCCTAAGGGGGCCTTTTGGGTCTTTTAAGGGTGTTTATAAGTCTTTACCACTTAGAAGTTTCATTCTTCAAAATAAAAACCTCAAAATCTCTTAGAAATTCCCTAAGACTCCATTAAAGCTAAAACTCAAGGAAGAGCTTGGATTGGTGACTTGAGTGAAGATTCTTCATTAAATTGGAGGATTAGCATTGTTGAGGTATGGTTTTTAATCCTTGAAACTCATTTCATCAAGGAGCCCAACTTTCAAAGATGTTTTCTAAAGTTTTCAAAAGATGAATCGACCTATTTCATGATCTATCATGGGTTCTTGCATTAATGGTTTTTAATCACTGTTTTAGTGATTGAATTGTGATTATTAAGGTGATTTTAACTCAATTAACCTATGAACCCATGTAATTGATGAACCCTAGTTTTTGACTAATTTATGGGTTACTTGATATTGGTCTAATGCTTATGAATTAATGTGTAGTTTCTTATGGTCTTTCTAATGATGTAGGAATTGTATTCAATTATTATTTAGTTGGTCTTAGATTGATAAATCTATATTGAATTGACTTAGATTCATTGAGTATTTTAGTTTAAGCTTTGAATTGATGTTCATGGCCATGGGTGAGGGCCTTATGATATTTAATTGGATGATTCGGCAATTGATTGAAGTGTTGAGGATGAAGTGGTGGTACGCTTCCCTATTTCCTTTTTATTTAATGTTATTTAGACTTAAATTATGTTGTGATTGGTTTGGTCCACTTATGGTGGCGGTGTTATGTGAATTGATGTGGCCTTGTCGGGGTTATTTTAAGTATATTGATGATCGTGGCCTTGTCTGTACTACTTGAAGTAATATGACTGTTTTTGTAGTTAATTATTTGATGTATGATCATATCTACCTATATGTGAAAGTATGTGTTATTCTATTGATGTTGTGTAGGTGATAATGTTATGCTATGATTGTGTTAAGTGTGTAGTCTTCGAGTTGATACATGGTTATTCCTAACTTGGCTATATGAGTCTATAATGGTTAGGTTTATGATGTTAAGGTAATGAATACGCTGACTAAATGATGTTAAGGTCCAATCCTAAGTGTCTAAAGAATGTTATGCTATATGAATAAAGTGAAGTATGTTGTGTCTTGTTTAGGTAGACTTGTGTCCCTTACTTGATGCATGTATGTATATGAATATGTGATATCTTGACTTTGGAATCTAAAGTGTCTTAGTCTTGAATGAATTAATGTTAGATGAGACCTTGAATGATGATAAGAGGGTCCTTTATGGGAAACCTTGAACCTAGTGGTAAGCTTATGAAACTTGAAGTCGAAAGCTGTAATGGTATCCTTCATGTAATGAATGATGGACTTAAGGTTGATTGAATGGAACGACATCATATCAATCCTTAGGAAAGTAATGATGAGCTTTTTGTCGCCATAGGGAGGTAGCCGTAGTGGACCTTTCTTAAGTAGGGTAAATGTAATTGGGTTATGAACTTTGTATGAACCAATTTGTAAGATCCTTAATGTGAATTAATCTATGAGAACGAAGGCTAGCACCGAGTGAGTATGGAAAGGAAATTAGTTCTAGTTAAATAACGAGGCTAGAATTCAAAGAATCCCTTCATATTCCTTTACCATGTTCCTACAAGGGATGTGTCCAAGTTCTACCGTTGGCAAGTAGAAAAACCTCATCGGAGTAGGATAGAACTCCGGATTACTTGTTTTGCTACCATGGTCTATGTCGGTTATTTCCTATTCTCATCATATGGGATACAGATTAGCATTAGAGAAGTTCTATGAGGTTTAGGTGGTGGTATGGGAAGCTATCTAGACATTGCACAATAGGCTTTGAATGTGTTAGTAAGAGTCCCTAGGTCTTCTCCAAGACCATTTCTTGAATGTCCTTTATGTGGAGAATGTGTCTTAATGAACTAGTGAACAAATGACTTAATGATATAAAGTATGTAAATGAATGAGTACCTAATCTAAAGTAACTTAAGGATTCCTTAGTTAAAGTGTGAAGAGGGCATAAAGGATGATCTCTTCATGTCTTATCTATGGAAGTCTTGAGAATGACTCTAGTTAGGGAAGTTGGTTGTTATGGTTGACATGATCTAAACTTAGGAAGTCTTAAGGATTATTTAGGTAGCCTTGAAGAGGGTGTATAGTCGTTATCTTCTATGAGTACTTAAGTAAGTCTTTATATAGCCTTAGGTAGAGGAGATTGTCATATTATGTATGTTTTGTATGTTGGTGTATGGTAGGTGTGTATGTGTCTCATTATGAGTAATCTTGAGGATCGTTTAGGCACATTTAGAGAGGGTGTATGGGCGGTCTCTCTTTGTGTGACTTAAGTGAATCTAAGATAGCTTTAGTGAGAATACTACATGCTAGAAGGTGTTTAATAGGAAAGTAAGTGAATTCGCTGTAACAGTGAAGTACTTCATTGTACAGTGAATTGAGCTCACTGTAAGGTGGGTTCTAACAATATGATGTTTGGTTTTAATGATTTCTTATGTGATTCTAAATTGATAAATGTTGTTCTTATGATGATATTATGATATTTAAATGAAAAGATGCATCTTTCCAATAAATGTCCATTTTCATGATTTTATGCATAATGTCATACTTAGTACATGTGGTTGTACTAATTCCATGCTTTTATCTATCCCTATAGTTCTTGGTAGGTGAGTAGCATTTGGGAAGAAGACTTGGATTTAGAAGATCGTTCAAGTGAAGTTGAAGTATGTCCTCATTTGACTCGAGGGCATATATGTCTTTTATGTTTCCTTTATGAAGTATTGTAATAGACTTAATAGTACTACGTTTTCTATTTCGTATGGGCCGTGTCCCAAGTACTCATTTGTTTTAAGATGATTATATTGAGACTTAGTATTTTCTATTACTTTTATATGAAAGAGTTTTTAAAGACTATGATATTGTTTTGTGAAAATTTTTAATTCCGCACTAATTTTCATTATGTATATGCGATGAATGATATGAAGGGCTTGTATGAGACCTCCGAGTGGTCGAGTACGCCGTTTGCAATCCGGGATTGTGCCCTAACTTCTAGGGTGTGGTCTAGGGATGTGACAAGCTTGGTATCAGATCATAGGTTTGTGAAAGTAGTCTTAGGAATCAAAAAGTCTCATCAAGTCACGTCTAGTAGAGTCTCGACCATTGGTGTGAGTCGCGACACATCTATGGGCAAGAGTCTATAGGACGATAGAGTTTACCTTCTTTTCTACTCATATGTCGTGCGGTAGAGTAAATGTTATGAGTATCCTTCTAAATGTGTTTTCTTGTGTTTCTAGGAGATGAATACTAGGAAGATAGCCTCTAGAAGGTTGGAAGAGGAAAGGGTGAATGAGGAAGATCCTCCTCAAGTTGAGCAAGTTGTGAAAGTTCTTCAAGATGGGCAAGGTGTCCAAGGTGCTCAAGTGCCTCTCCAAGTTGATCATGCCCCTAATGTGGAAGGAGGTAATGAGGTTCCGGAGATGTCTAACAGGCAGATTAGAGATGCTTTGATTGCTATAGCCCAAGTCGTGACTACTCAAATAAATTTGAGTATGGTGCCTAGGGTTAATGTTGTGGAGAGCACTATGACCTCTAGGTGGAGAGACTTTGTGAGGTTGAATCCTCCAATCTTTCTTGGATCTAAGGTAGATGAAGATCCCCAAGAGTTCCTTGATGGTGTGTACAAGGTATTGAGTGCTGTGGGGGTTACATCTAGGGAGAAGGCGGAGTTGGCTTCGTATCAATTGAGGGATGTGTCTCAAATTAGGTACTCTCAATGGAATGATAATAGGCCGGTGGAGTCGGATCCTATTGAGTGGGAAGAATTTAAGGAAGTTTTTAAGTGCTTTCCCCGTGAGAGGAGGGAGGTAAAAGTAGAGGAATTTATCAATCATGCAAGGCAATATGAGTGTTGAGGAATACTCTTTGAAGTTCTCAACATTGTCTAGATATGCACCATCCCTAGTGTCTAATCCAAGGGATAAAATGAATCGTTTTGTGAACGGGGTCGCCGACTTAGTGCGGGAGAAGGTCGTACGGCTATTCTACATGATGATATGACTTTGGCTAGACTCATGGTGTATACACAATCAATTGAAGAGTCTAAACTTAGGAGGATGTCAAGAAAATTGAAAAGAAGTGGTGCTAGTGATGAATTGCAACCTTGGTTCAAAAAATAGGGCTCAAGCTCAAGATGGACCTACTGCTCCTAAGGTGAAGTTTGAGAAAGGAGGTGGTTCTCAAAATGGCAAACCTACATGTGCCACTTGTGGTAAGCAACATTGTGGTGAGTTTCGAGTGGGTATCGGGATTTGTTTTGTATGTGAAAAAATGGACACAAGGTGAGAGGTTGTCTTAACATTTCTTCTAGAGGAAAAGAGGGTACGAAAGTTGATCCTAGTGTTCCAAAAGAAGATGATCCAACAAAGAGGTGTTTCTATGCACTCCGGACTAGAGGGGAGAAGCCGGATGAGAGTGATGATGATGTTGGTAAGTCTTATTTCTCTTTCTAGTGATATGAGTTCCTTCTAAGTGGGGGAGTATGGTTATAGATGGGCTAGAATTGTCCTAGAAGTTGTTGCATGTGCATGATGTTTCGGAGTTTGGTTGAAATTGAATTTCATTAACTTCTTGCATTGTGTATTTTATTGAGCTATGAGAATGTTGTAAAAGGTGTTTATATGATGTTACCTTGCATATTAGCATGTCCATATCATGAATTGACTAAAATTTGCATTTTTGATTATTTTTTTTGCCTAAATCACTGTAGCTTGGCAGGTTCACTGTAAAAACTTTAAAAATTTGACTAATTGGTTCTTTGGTCTAGAATTTTTTTTATGTGGTTATAACTGATGTGTATGAGTATAATAATGTATATAAAATGAGTTTTTTTCTATTTGGAATAAAGAATGTGAGTTTTGTAGTATGATGAGTTATAGAAGTGTGTTCTTGTTTCTGGTTGTGTTGTGAATCCCTTGACTATATGAAATTGATGTTTTCTCCTTGATTGTGAGTTATAGGTTTGGTTATGTTCTTCTAGTTGATTCTCTATTCTTGGAAGTTTTCGGAGAGTGGCAAGTGTCATTCGAGGACGAATGCTGTCCAAGTGGGGGAGAATGTAAGATCCAGAAAATGACATAGGTGAACTAGAGCCTAAAATTGTTTTCATGATGGTATAAAGTCCTAATAGGTATATTCTATGGTATTTAGGCAGTACCTAAAGTATTAGGTGCATTGGAAGTCAAACGTCAACGGACGACCAAAACGTTAGACGACTAAGTCACATATGTACCTCATATGTGGTCCTATTTGATTATGTATGATTATTGAGTTTTATGGTCCTAAAATGAGTTAATATTATGTACATAGGTAGTGTGTCAAGTTTCGAGAAGTTTGGAGGTCAAATGCTCAAGAACGTCTATGACGTTCGAAAGATGTGCCTTGAAATGACCTTGTGTGACTAGGCATGTTTCATCGAGTTTTACGTGTTCGTTTTGGGTGAAATTCATGTGAGAGGTCCTAAACTAGTATACTCTTATTTTTGTATTGGAAACATCCAGGAAATTATCCCTAAGGACCATCCAAGGGTCCTTGAGGCCTTCCCAAAGTTGGTGCCAATGCTTCCCAAGAAAGCCCAAACCACGGAAGGAAATCGATGCCCCATTGGTTATTCAACGCCCCGTTGGTGGTGCTCCACCGATTGGGACTTAGCCTAGGGAAGGAGGGACCAAGAACAAGCCTCAGTCCCATACCACGGACCAAGGGACGGTCCATTGGTCAAGGGACGGCCCGTAGGTTGGCATACCGTCATTCGGGACTTGTCATGGGGAGCTAAGCTCCTATTGTCCAATCTCTAAACCTATCGACGGAGGACAGGACGGTCCGTGGGTGGACTAACGTCCCGTCGATGGGCATTGAGTTCTGTGCAGGTTCACTGTAATTTGCGGGGTGAACTTGTAAATTCACCCCACTACCAAATAAGAGTATTGGCGGTTCCTAAGGGGGTCTTTTGGATATTTTAAAGGTGTTTATAAGTCGTTAACACTTATAAGATTTAATTCTTCAAAATCAAAACCCCAAAATCCCTTAGAAATTCCATAAGACTCCATTAAAGCTAAAACTCAAGGAAGAGCTTGGATTGGTGATTTGAGTAAAGATTATTCATCAAATTGGAGGATTAGCATTGTTGAGGTATGGATTTTGATCCTTGATACTCGTTTCATCAAGGAGCCCAACTTTCAAAGATGTTTTCTAAAGTTTTCAAAAGATGAATGACCTATTTCATGATCTATCATGGGTTCTTGCAGTAATGGTTTTTAATCATTGTTTAGTAATTCAATTGTGGTTATTAAGGTGATTTTACTCAATTAAACTATGAACCCATCTAATTGATGAACCCTAGTTTTTGACTAATTTATGGGTTACTTGATATTGGTCTAATGCTTATGAATTAATGTGTAGTTTCTTATGGTCTTTCTAATGATGTAAGAATTGTATTCAATTGTTATTTAATTGGTCTTAGATTGATAAATCTATATTGAATTGACTTAGATTCTTTGAGTATTTTAATTTAAGCTTTGAATTGATGTTCATGGCCATGGGTAAGGGCCATATGATATTGAATTGGATGATTTGGTATTGGATTGAAGTGTTGAGGATGAAGTGGTGATACGCTGCCCTATTTCCTTTTTATTTAATGTTATTTAGACTTCAATTATGTTGTGATTTGTTTGATCCACTTATGGTGGCAGTGTTATGTGAATTAATATGGCGTTGTCCGCATTATATTGAGTATATTGATGATCATGGCGTTGTCGGTACTACTTGAAGTAATATGACTATTTGTGTGGTTGATTATGTGATGTATGATCATATCTACCTATATGTGAAAGTATGTGTTATTCTATTGATGCTATTTAGGTGATCATGTTATGCTATGACTATGTGTTAAGTGTGTAGTCTTAGAGTTGATACATGGTTGTTCCTAACTTGTCTATATGAGACTATGATGGTTAGGTTGATTATGTTAAGGTAATGAATAGGTTGACTAAATGATGTTAAGGGTCATTTCTATGTGTCTAAAGAATGTTATGTTATATGTATAAAGTGAAGTATGTTGTGTCTTGTTTAGGTAGACTTGTGTCCCTTACTTGATGCATGTATGAATATGAATATGTTATATATTGACTTAGGAAGCTAAAGAGTCTTAGTCTTGAATGAATGAATGTTAGGTGAGACATTGAATGATGATTCGAGGGTCCTTTATGTGAAACCTTGAACCTAGTGGTAAGGTTATGAAACTTGAAGTCGATAGCCGTAATGGTATCCTTCATGTAATAAATGATGGACTTAAGGTTGATTTGCTGGAACGACATCATATCAATCCTAAGGAAAGTCATGAAGAGCTTCTTGTCGCCATAGGGAGGTAGCCCTAGTGGATCTTTCTTTGGTACGGTAAATGTAATTGGGTTATGAACTTGATATGGAACCCATTTGTATGAACCTTAATGTGAATTAATCTATGAGAACGAAGCCTAGCACCGAGTGAGTATGGCAAGGGAAGTAGTTCTAGTTAATGAACAGGCTAGAATACAAAGAAGCCCTTCATATTCCTTAACCATGTTCCTACATGGGATGTGTCCAAGTTCTACCGTTGGGAAGTAGAACAACCTCATCGGAGTAGGATAGAACTCCGGATTCAATGTTTTGCTACCATGGTCTATGTCGGTTATTGCCTATTCTCATCATATGGGATACATATTAGCATTAGAGAAGTTCTATGAGGTTTAGGTGGTGGTATGGGACGCTATCTAGACATTGGACAATAGGCTTTGAAGGTGTTAGTAAGAATCCCTAGTTCTTCTCCAAGACCATTACTTGAATGTGCTTTATGTGGAGAATGTGTCTTAATGAACTAATGAACAAATGACTTAATGATATAAAGTATGTAAATGAATGAGTACCTAATCTAAAGTGACTGAAGGATTCCATAGTTAAGGTGTGAAGATAAAGGATGTTCTCTTAATGTCTTATCTATGGAAGTCTTGAGAATGACTCTAGTTAGGGAAGTTGATTGTTATAGTTGACATAATATAAACTTAGGAAGTCTTAAGGATTATTTAGGTAGCCTTGAAGAAGATGTATGGGTTTTCTGTTCTAGGAGTAGTTAAGTAAGTCTTTATATAGCCTAGGTAGAGGATATTGTCATATTATGTAATGTTTTGTATGTTGGTGTATGGTAGGTGTGTATGTGTCTCATTATGAGTAATCTTGAGGATCGTTTAGGCACATTTAGAGAGGGTGTATGGGCAGTCTCTCTTTGTGTGACTTATGTGAATCTTAGGATAAATTTAGTGAGAAGACTACATGGTAGAAGGTGTTAAATAGGAAAGTAAGTGAATTCACTGTAACAGTGAATTGAGCTCACTGTAAGGTGGGTTCTAAAAATATGATGTTTGGTTTTATGATTTCTTATGTGATTCTAAATTGATAAATGTTGTTCTTATGATGATACTATGATATTTGAATGAAAAGATGCATATTTCCAATAAATGTCCGTTTTCATAATTTTATGCATAATGCCATACTTAGTACATGTGGTTGTACGATTCCATGCTTGTATCTATCTCTACAGTTCTTGGTAGGTGAGGAGAATTTGGGAAGAAGACTTGGATTTAGAAGATCTTTCAAGTGAAGTTGAAGTATGTCCTCATTTGACTCGAAGGCATATATGTCTTTTATGTTTCGTTTATGAAGTATTGTAATAGACTTAATAGTACTATGTTTTCTATTTCATATGGGCCGTGTCCCAAGTACTCTTGTGTCTTAATATGATGAGATTGAGACTTAGTATTTCCTATTACTTTTATATGAAAGAGTTTTTAAAGACTGATATTGTTTTGTGAAAAGTTGTAATTCCGCACTCTTTTCATTATTTATATGCGATGAATGATATGAAGGGCATGTATGAGACCTCCGAGAGGTCGAGTACGCTGGTTGCAATCCGAGATTGTGCCCTGACTTCTAGGGTGTGGTCTCAGGATGTGACAGATCAACTTCAAGGGAAAGCTACTTTTCTAAGATTGACTTCAGATCGGGGTATCACCAACATAGGGTGAGAGGTGAGGATATACCTAAAACGTCATTTCGAACTAGATATGGTCACTATGAGTTTGTAGTAATGTCCTTTGGCCTCACTAATGCCCCTGCGGCTTTTATAGACCTCATGAATAGGATTTTTCAAAATTACCTAGATTTATTTGTCATTGTCTTCATTCACGACATCTTGGTATATTTAAATAATAAGAGTAAACACATGGACCATTTGAGGATGGTATTACAAGTGCTTAAGAAACATCAATTATTTGTCAAGCATAACAAGTGTAAGTTTTGGTTGAGGTCGGTGGCGTTTTATGGCCATATCATCTCTAGTGAGGGAGTTGAGGTTGATCCAAACAAAACCGAGATGGTTAAAAATTGGCCTAGACCATTGACTCCAACCGACATTAGCAGTTTCTCTGGTCAAGCCAGGTACTATAGTAGGTTTGTGGATGTTTTTGCGTCCATTGCTTCACCTTTGACTACCTTGACCCAAAAGAGTGTGAAATTTGAGTGGTCGGAGGCACGTGAAAGAAGCTTCCAAATTTTGAAAGTTAGGCTTACCTACGCTCCGGTGTTTACTTTACCGGAGGGTACCAAGGGCTTCGTAGTATATTGTGATGCATACCGAGTAATCTTGGGGTGTGTCCTTGTGCAACATGTAAAAGTAGTAGGATATGCCTCCAGACAACTTAAGGTGCATGAGAATAATTATCCAACTCATGTTCTTGAGTTAGCAGCCGTGCTGTTTGGATTGAAAATATGGAGGCATTATATTTATGGTGTACATGTTTATGTGTATACCGACCATAAGAGTCTTCAATATGTGTTTACTCAAAAGGAGTTGAATCTTCGACAAAGAATATGGTTGGAATTGTTGAAAGATTACGACATGAGTACACTCTACCACCCCGGCAAGGTCAATGTGGTTCCGGATGCTCTGAGTCATTTAACCATAGGTAGTGTGTCTTATGTGGAAGAAGCCAACGAAGACCTAGTGAAAGATGTCTATAGGTTGGCTCGTTTAGGCGTTAGATTTGAAGATTCTCCAAATGGTGGTTTTATTGTCCATCATAACTCCGAATCATCTTCGGTGGTTCATGTGAAGTCAAAACAACACCTTGATCCAGCATTGATGGTGTTGAAGGAATTGGTTCTTGGTAATCTTAATGATTCATTCTCCTTAGGGGGGATGGTATTTTGAGGTATCAAGAAAGGTTGTGTGTGCCCAATGTTGATTACTTGAGAAACCAGATTCTTGAGGAAGCTCATGTTTCCCGTTATTCTATTCATCCGGGTTCTACTAAGATGTATCATGACATTAGAGAAGTGTTTTGGAGGGATGGCTTAAAACGGGACATAGCGGAATTTGTTGCAAGGTGTCCAAATTGCAAACAGTGAAAGCTGAACACCAAAAGCTGGGTGGCTTACTCCAAGAAATGCAACTTCCCACTTTGAATTGGGAAGACATTAATATGGATTTCGTAGTGGGGTTGCCTCAGACTAGAAGGCAAAATGACCTTATATGGGTGGTGGTGGATAAATGGACAAAATCTGCTCATTTTATTACCATCAAGTCCACTCACTCGGCATAGGATTATGCAAGGATCTGCATAGATAAGATTGTATATCTTCATGGTATTTCTTTATCAATCATATCGGATAGGGGCGCACAATTCACATTATATTTTGGAGGTCATTCCAAAAAGGATAAGGTACAAGTGTAAAGTTAAGCACCGTTTTTCATCTCCAAAGGGATGGTCAAGAGGAGCGTACTATTCAAACCTTTGAGGATATGCGTAGAGCTTGTTTTATCGACTTCAAGGGAAGTTCGGATGAACATTTGCCTTTGCTTGAGTTCTCTTATAACAATAGTTAAGATTCAACTATATCCATGGCTTCTTTTTAGGCTTTATATGGTAGGAGGTGTAGATATATGGTTGGGTGGTGTGAAGTTGGTAAGTCTTCACTCCTTTGTCCCGAATTTGTATATGAGATTTTAGAAAAAGTTCATGTCATAAGGGATAGGTTGACGGCGGCCTATAGTTGGCAAAAGTCTTATACCGACAATAGGAGAAGAGAACTTGAATTTGAAGAAAGTGAAAAGGTTTATTTAAAAATTTCACCCATGAAAGGGGTGATGAGATTTGGAAATAAAATAAAGTTGAGTCCTCGCTATGTGGGACTCTATGAAATTTTGCAAAGGGTTGGTAAAGTTGAATAGGAGTTGAGATTACCAAGTGAGATAACTTCGGTTCACCCCATGTTCCATGTATCCACGCTTAAGAAGTGTATCAGTGATCCCGAGTCCATTCTTCCTATTGAGGGTCTAGGTGTGGATGATAACCTCTCCTATGAAGAGGTTCCGATGGAAATCCTTGATCGTTAAGTGAAGAAGTTGAGAAACAAAGAGTTGGCCTCCGTAAAAGTTCTATGGAGAAACCACCTAGTTGAGGGAGCAACATGGGAGGTCGAGGCCGACATGAAGCCCCGTTATCCTCATATCTTTGTTAATTAAGGTTAGTTGTTCCTAATAATGATGAAAATAATGAGTAAATTTGAATTTGACTTGTTTTGCAAAGATAAGAATATTGTGGTAAAATTTTCTTCTAAAATGAGTTTTCAAGGGAAAAATGCTATTTTGCTTATTTTGCACTTATTTGTGTATATGGTATGTTGTTGCCTTCATGTTATGATATTGAGCATATTGATATGTTTTGAAAAGGATTTTGGCATAAGTGACTCTTTAATGTTATGTTGATCTCATGTTTATTTCGAAGGTAGTTCCTCATGTTGTGATTTTGAGCTCTTATGTGTAGAAAATGATGTTTTGGGTTGCTATGTGTAAATGCCATGATTATGTGTTGAATGGAGTTGTGAATCACTCCTTTAAGTTGTAACTCGTGTGGATTATGTATGTTTTTAGTTGGGATCCTAGTATTGAGTCTATCCTTTCCCTTCAAAAGATTTTAGTGTCATTCGGGGACGAATGTTCCTAAGGGGGGATAATGTACCACTCCAAAAGTCCAAGACTTAATCTAAAGATTCACATGAGTGTCCAAGACTTGAAAAACTTTATAAGACCTAAAATAATGTTTATAATCCATTTAAAAAGTTTTAGAGTCAAAAATTCAATGAACGTCCATGACGTCCTAAGACTAGTGAAAGAGGTGCTAGTATGCCTTAGCCTATTTAAAGAGGTTCTAAGACTTATAATTTGATGAAACTTGGTGGGAACGTGTTAAACACTTATTAGAATATGTTTAGGGTTGAAACGTTTGGGTACGACTCCCAAAGGACCACCCTAAAAGTCCTTGAGTAGGACCCTTACATTTTGGCTAAAAAGCTGTCAGTGCGAAGTAGCTACCTACGATTGCAGGCGACGAGGCGTAGCCTGAACGACAGGGTGTCGATGCCTCCGTATTTGAGAACTTATCCACTTTTAAAAAAGTGGCAAACAACATGGTCGCTAACCAAGACTACGGATGTGCAGTAAGGGGGAAAGGGTGGTCGTCGACTAACCTATGACCCATCGATCGGGGTCTATTAGGTCAGGCCTGCGTTTCACTGTTAAGTTTTTAAGTGAGTCAATTAATTAATTAATTAATTAGGGGTTTAATTAGGGTTTAAGGGTGTTTATTTCAGTTATTTAAGTGATTATATAAACTACCCTAAGCCTAAACCCAACTTAAATCCTCACCATTCCCAAACCCAAATTACCCTTCCTTCTCTCCACTCTCTATCTCCCAAAGAAAAACTCCATAGGAGACCAAGGTCTAAGGGTTATAGGGCATCAATAAGTCAACTTTTCTCCATCAATCTTCAAGGAATATCAAGTTATGGGAACTCTTCACCTTTGGAATTCCTTTCCCCAAAGGGTTCCTTCAAAATTGATTTCCAAAAGATGAATTGAACATGGGTCTCTTTTTAATAGGACATTCATCTTTCAAATTGTGTTGTTCTTGATTTATAATGATTGTTATGGTTATATTATGATGTATTATTGTTAAATTATGGTATTTCTTGATGCTAAACCTAGTATGTGGAAGAGGTGATGAGTTGACCCCAATTCCCTAACCTAGATTATGAACTAGTGTAGAATTGATTAGTGTTGATGCAATTGACTTAGTTATTGTGTTAATTACTATTGTATGATGTTATTACACCTATTATCTGATGAAATTGGTTGGTTGATGATAAGATCATGGATGATGTCATTTGAAGGAGAATGGTAAGAATTTGTGATCTTAAAACTTACTTCAATTAAGATGGCTTGTACTTGATGATGAAGTTCGATTGAAGCATATCTTGTGATTATATTAAGTAGGTGTTGGTATGAGGCACAATTGAATGTTTTGATTATGTGTAATGTGAGATTATGGTTAGGATGTAATGATATGAGTTTGGTTATGAATTACCTATGTGCCTTACTATGACATGATGATGATAATGTGTTAATCTTACATATGAGGGTTGTAATGGAAGGATGTTGTCAAGCAATTCCTATTGAGCTAATGATTATAAATATATACAAAGATCTATTCTCCTATGACCTAAACTAAGTTATGATTGTTAAAGGAAGACTTAAAGACATTTCAAAAGAGACTCTAGCTTAGCACCGAGTGAACTAGTAGTGAGAATTGTCCCTTCCCAAATAGGGAAAGTAGGTTAACTATTATACTCATGATATATAGATTACAATACCAAGGGCATAAAGAGGGTCTCAAAAATTTCTCCTCTTTATTGAACTAGGTAGCCCCTATAGGAATACTAACTAGTGGATCCACCAAGATGCTATGTTCATGTATTGGTACTACCTTGGCAATTAGTCCACCTTCTTTTGGTGTAGGGTTTGATGACACCGGATTCCACATTTAGCTCATGTGGTCTATGTCGGTTAATGAAAGTATTACCAAAAGTAAAATGAATTAATAAAGTAAACTCTTACTAGGAGGAGTTAAGGGGTTTGACTTAGTCTAGGTAGGGGTATGGGACTCTACCTATACATTGGTTTTCCTTGAGGGAAGTCCTAGGAGGATGTTATTATGTTCTTATGATCTTATGAAATTAATGATGTGCATATGTTGACTAATGAACATGTTGATGATTCTATATGATTTTTGTTTCACTTATGAATATGTTGTTGGTCTATATTGCTAATTATGATGATGAATACTCATGATGTTGTGTTAGATGAAGCAAGACATTATTTGTGATCCTTTGGTTGGTTTACTTGATTGAGTGGGTTTCTAGGGCTCCACTTGGTCATTGCACTTCTAAGCTTCGAAAGGGGTTAGGAGTAAGTGTATTGCATATATTTAATGTATGAACTCTTTTGCATGCTTTGTTGTCGTAACATGATGTTGGAGTTACCTTGGTTATGATTTCTAGTATGTTATTACGCATGTTGACTCGACTTAACTTGATAATGTTCGTATTGTTTTGGATATCCTATTATTTGAAGGAATGTATGATTATTGTCTTATATGTGTTCTTGGTTGTGCATAAGGCTTTTCAAAGTAACTTTGCATGGTTTTGAACAAATGTCCCCTTTAGCATGTTTTCTAAGTTTACGTGTGCATATGTTTCCATACTTAGTACAAGTGCTGTACTAACCTATATTCTTTCCCTTTTCCCAAACAATTTAGGTTCGGGCCGTTGAAGTATTTAGGCTACTTTGAAGAAGGCTTGGATATCTTTCTCCCAGTGTGGGTATGTCCTCAAGATCCGAGGATGATGCCTTGTTCATATTCTACCTATGTTACTTACTATAGTTTATAGACATTCCTTTTACTCTTACTGTTTCAAGACATTCTTGTAAGCTCTAAGTGGCAATTATACATTTGTGTAAGGGCTATGCCCAAATTGTTATCTTCCGACTTAGATGGATTTATATGAGACAATTTTATTAGACTATATGTTGTACATTGAATATGTGGCATAAAAGTAGAAGCCTATGTAAGCCTCCTATGCGAGGAGTCTAAGTAAACTCCCTATATATATTATGTGTAAGCGAGAGGTCTATGTAAACCTCATGATGTAGATGTAGATGAAAATTCCTAATTTTTCTCACTATTTAACCTATGATATGTAATGATGAATGCTAAGAGGGTAGTCTTAGTGATCTCCGAGGACGACGATGCCGGTTACGTCTAAGGGGTGCTCCTGGGTGTGACAACACCTCAGCAACACTCTAAGGTCACATAAGATGTATTCACATGCTAACCCATCCAATCGACAATATTCATTCATAAAGACATAGACACAATACAAGCCATAATCATCACATAAGAACCATCACCTAAGATAACTCTAAGTTACACTAGTGCAATGTGGAAGTAGCATCCTATACTACAACATACACCAAGTTCTCCTTTAGAATAATCATAGATTAGGCATATCACATTAAACAAGTCATAATACCCTCATTAACATTAGACATAAGACAAACATGCTTCATTAACATCATACAAGACCCCATTAATTCATCATTATCATAAGTACACAACAAGACTCCTTTCATATGTCTACTTGTTCAATGCATAGATGGAGTCCCATTCCACCACCTACCCTAAGTACACACCCTTAGGAAAACCTAGTATACTATATTTTTTATGGGGGTATTGGGCTTCTTGAATGAGAGGTTATTCAAGAATGAAGGATACCCATACCTAAATAGTACAAAGCCTATAAAAATTGAAGAAGGAAGCACTCGAAATCCCTTCTCGTAGCTTGAAATTGATCTTGACCTTCAATGGTTTTGTAGAGATAATCTATTTGAGGGGGAAGGGTTTTATTTTTATGTTTGATTCTAAGTGAGGGTTTAATTGTTTTAACAAACATAAAATACCCTAAAATACATAAAATAATAATCTATATAATTAATTAGCCAAGGGTGAATTTACTAAACCACCGTTGGCTTTGTCGAACCCAACACAGTAACATAACTAGTGACTTACAAACCCCACCTACGGACCGTAGGTGGGGTGATGGGATGTCCTGCTTGGTTGGTGGATTTTGTCTAAGCCTCCTAAAATGAAGGCCAATACTCAGTGGCATAGTATGGACCTACGTAGGGGGTTCACGCTCCATCACTTGACCTACTGGCAGTAGGTCATGGTCGTAGGTCCTCCCATTTTGGTAGTTTTGGGGGTTTAAGCCATGGGTTCTCTTTAAGGACCCTTATGATGGCCCTTTGGGAGTCATACCCGGACGTTTCACCCCTCAACTTGAACATATAGGTACTAGGGGTAACTACCACTGATATTAGACTCCATACGACACACCAAAATAAGGACAACAACTAGAACACACTAGCACACGAACGACTTGTTTTCGAACATCATGGCTCACACGTGATTTCTCATTCTTTTAAAAAGTTATTAACTAAATAAACTCATGTGAGGCTCTAGATCTTCTTAATTCATTTTAAGATTCATTACAATATCCCCCACTATGAACATTCGTCCTCGAATGACACTTAAAACATTTTCAAGGGTAATCACACAAGACTAGCAGCCCACAATCAATCATGCCACATCAATTCAAGAGCACACCACTAAGAAGGAAACACAAATCCCATATTAACAAGCTTACAACATGAAAAGCAAGTAGGAACTACATCTACCAACTCATGATGAATCAAAACTTCAAAATTTTCCTTTTATTTGAGAAACTTCCTTCTCCAGCCTTAAACATGCTCATAAATTCAACATAAATCCAAATATGCAATTACGTTCTTTCGAAAGCACACATAGGCATGACCAACATTTCAACTCATGAGGCCAATAAGCAAATTGTACTAGATTCACCCTAATATGAGATCATTAGTAACATTATCATTTAAATGTAACATCATATTGACCATGCATATCATAAGGAGAACATGCAACTCATAATCTTGTGCAAGACTCCAAATAATGAACAAGGTACTAGGAACTCTTGGTCTCAATCTTGAATAAGAATAGAAGCAAAAGATAAGGATATCAACAACCTTACTACTCCACCCACCATCCCCCACATAGGGTAAACCCATCTAAGAGAAACTTAAAACAACCATAAAAAACAATAACTTATCAGGGCCTTCGTTCTAGATTAGCTCCTTTGTTAGCTTGATGTACATAAAAACAATTCTTTTTTGGAGCATTGGGATCTAGGCCATCATGAGGATCATGGTTGGTCTCTCTCCCTTTTTCCATGAGTGAAGGGAAATATCTCATCTTATGACCCATTTTCCCACACCCAAAGCACCCATATGTACTGATGTACCGTGGTTGCACGGTATTTCTAATGCTTTTTCCTTAAGTTTAGTGTGTGTCGAAAGCCTTTTTGTGTTGATTTTTATGTAAGTTTCTCTTTGTTTGCAGAAAATCTGTCCAAGGATGAACGCGGGAGTTTTCGAGAAAGAAATGCAGAAAGACCACCTATCGAATCCATGACGGTCCGTCGAGGCTGTGACGGTCCGTAGGTGGCATCGTAGTGAAGGGAGAAAGTGCTGAAGGAAAATGGGGAAGTCTGACCAAGTGTGGGATTACGGAAGTTCATGACGGACCGTCATAGTCATGCCGGTCCGTCATGCTTGTTCGTCGTGATGATCAGAGAAGTAGTCCAGTACCCAAATTCCAAGAAGTTCAAGTATTTTGGAAGGAAGACCCTCGACGGACCGTCGTGCTTGAAACGGTCCATCATACCTGTCCGTCGAGGGGATTGAAGAAAGCAACAGAAGAATGTGTGAAGTATGGGACGACGGAGGCTATGACGGTCCGTCGTGTCCATGATGGTCCGTCACGTGGTCCGTCGACCCAGACGCGTTTGGACAGATTTTTAGTAAATAGAATCCTTATTTGATTAGATTTTTGTTTTTATTATAAATAGTTGGAAAAACCTCGTTTTTGGGGTTAGACTTTCTGGATAATTTTTAGTTTTTAGTTCTTCTATTATATTATTGAATTCTCGATTTTGGGAATTAAGATACTTTTTCGGTAATTGATTGTTGGTGATTTTGTTGATTAATCAAGTTAAATTCTGGGAAATTATTCGTTTTCATAAAAGTAAGTGCATGAATTCTTCCATTAACAATATGAATTGTGTAATTATGAACATGGGTAACTAAACCTCACAGCTAGGGTTGTGGGAACCATGGGTGAATAACAAGGTAAAAATCTAACTTAAATAACAATTCTAGAGTGGTGTCTTGCATGTATTGATAATTCTTTCGTGTAGAAGTCTTT
This sequence comes from Solanum lycopersicoides, assembly GCA_022817965.1. NCBI lineage: Eukaryota > Viridiplantae > Streptophyta > Magnoliopsida > Solanales > Solanaceae > Solanum > Solanum lycopersicoides. Next base: position 61,321,992 of record CM040629.1, on the reverse strand, counting down.
TTAACGGATGGCCAACGTTAGAACTCGCCTTAATGCTACTTGCCGGACCAAGGAGGTAGATAATAGAAAAAGAATTATCAACATAGATTTAGTGTAGACTATCTAATAGGCTAGTATTGGTTGGTACGAGTTAATAACTTAGTCAAATACCGAATACGATGTTTAATATGAGGTAAAGATAAGGGTTAGTATAGCAACAACGTAGCCGGACCAAGGTGCGGAGTGAAATTCTCTAGATGCCGGACCAAGGATTTAGAGATACGTAACTTATCACTTTACATGCAAGATATCAGGATAGAATTGTTATAGTTAGATTTGCCAAGTTAGGAACCTGTGGGGAACACTAAAGCCCTAGTTACTTTTATAATTTGATTAAACTTCGAAAGCTGAATCTGTTAGTTGTTTATTTTTATTTAGTTAAATCATTTTCATTAATTTAGAAATAAAACCCCCCTTTTTGTCTATTGATTTCTCGGAAAATAGTTGGCTAAATAATAGTAATAATAGAATAAAGTTAAGTCTGAACTATTTTCCTTGTGGGATCGATCTCAACCTCATTAGTTGGGTTCTTTACTTGATACGACCGCTTTACTTCTTATTTGAGAAGTAAATTTGAGCGTATCAAATTTTGGCGCCGCTGCCGGGGAAATAGCTTTTAGATTAACTTAAATTTATTACTAAAGTTTAGTCATTATTTTCCTGATTTTACTTTTTCTGTCGTTTTTTATTTTGTTTAGAATTGACGTCCGTGTATGCCAAATACACGGAGAGGAAGAGAACCTTTGTTTCCCTACGATCACGAGTTAGAGCGTACACTACGCAAAATGAATCAAAACTTGGGTATAAATGATGATGATCCAAACCAGAACATCCCAGCTCCGGTTGATGCTCATGGTCGATTATTACCTGATAATCCTGATCAAGGTGCACAAAGGGGACAAAATCCCGCTCCACGTCCTCAAGAATACTACAGAGGTTATGATAATATTGCAGATTCTGATGGGCCACTTGTCTTGCCCCCTCTACCAGAAGGTCACACCTTTGTAGTCACTAGTAGTCTAATGCAAATGCTCACGGCTAGAGGTTTGTTTTCAGGACTACCGTCTGAGGACCCACATGCCCATATAGCTAAGGTGAGGGCAGTGTGTAAAAGCTGTGTAGGGAGGCCTGATTTGAATTTGGATGTAATAGGGCTAAGAGTATTTCCTCTCTCACTGACGGGAGAGGCTGCTATTTGGTTCACTGAGCTCCCTTATAACTCAATTTTCACTTGGAACCAACTAAGGGACGTTTTCTTAGCACGTTACTACCCGGTCTCCAAGAAACTAAATCACAAAGACAGAGTGAACAACTTTGTGGCACTACCAGGAGAGTCAGTTAGTAGTTCTTGGGATAGGTTCACTTCATTTTTGAGAAGTGTCCCCAATCACCGCATAGATGATGAGTCACTGAAAGAATACTTCTACCGGGGACAGGATGATAATAATAAAGCGGTATTGGATACTATAGCAGGTGGTTCTTATGGGGAGTGTCCTTATGCTGAAATTGCCGAAAAATTAGAGAAAATCTCCCGGAATAATAAAGCATGGAGTACTAGGAAATCAGATACTGGGAGAAATACTTTTGCAGTGCAATCCACACACAACCCAGCCACAGATGAGATTCGTGAAGAGATGGCACAGATGAGAACTGAGCTTGGGTTGGTGTTAAAACATGTCACTGGGGTGCAAAAAAGATAAACGCAGTGAACTACTTGTCTAAACCACCACCACCAACTGATGAATATTATTATGAGGAAGATTCCTATGCAGTAAATGATCAGACGGGGGGTTTCCGACCGAACGCCCAAGGCTCCAATCAGGAGAATTGGCGCCAAGGTCAAGGGAATCAAGGTCGGAACTATGGTAACTACAACCGTGAGGGTAATTATGTCCGTGATGGAAATTACAACCGCGACAACAACTTCAACAGGGGTAACTATGGTAACAGAAATGAGAGGAGTGGGCCCTATGTTCCTCCTCAAAATCGTGAAGTTGCTCCTAGGGATGGTGGAGGTAGTATGGCGCGAGTTGAGGATATGTTGCACAAGATGAGGAGGTTCGATGCTAGTGATGAGCACACCAAAGAGTTAAGGAGTGATGTAGCGGGTATTGGACAGAAAGTCGATACACATGCCATATCAATTAAGCAGCTTGAATTGCAAATGGCTCAATTATCTGCAACTGTGAACACACGGCAACCGGGCACTCTCCTAGCAACACTGTCCAAAATCCGAAAAATGATGGACACTGTATGGCAATTACTACTCGTGGGGTAAACAAACTATTGACCCACCTATGCCGTCTATTGTGGAAAAGGTGATGAGAGATAATGATAAAGTGGTAGAGGTTAGTGATGAAGTAGAAGATAACACTGAAAAGATGCTGAAGTGCCTAAAAAGGTAACTCCCATGCCTAGACCCCCCCCCTTTCCTCAAAGATTAGTGAAAAAGACCGAGGATGGTAAATATCGGCGTTTTATAACAATGTTGAAGCAACTTTCTATCAATGTCCCTTTGGTAGAAGCTCTTGAACAAATGCCTGGTTATGCCAAGTTTATGAAAGATTTGGTTACAAAGAAAAGATCGGTCACTTTTGAGGATGATGACAGAATGCAGCATTGTAGTGCTATTGCTACAAGGTCTTTGTGCAAAAGAAAGAAGATCCGGGTGCATTCACTATTCCTTGTACAATCGGGTTATTACATTTTGCGAAAGCATTATGTGATCTGGGGGCAAGCATAAATCTCATGCCCCTCTCGATTTACAAGAAGTTGGGTTTGGGTGACCCAAAGCCCACTGCGATGCGGCTACTGATGGCCGATCGAACAGTAAAAAGGCCTATAGGGATACTCCATGATGTGCTAGTAAAAGTGGAGTCGTTCATATTTCCGACAGATTTTGTTATTCTTGATTGTGAAGTTGATTTTGAGGTGCCTATTATTCTTGGGAGGCCATTCCTTGCTACGGGTAGAGCCTTAGTTGATATGGAAAAGGGGCAGATGAAATTTCGATATGAACAAGTGACTTTCAACATTTGTAGGTCCATGCGGCAGAGTGGTGAGCTCCAATCGGTATCTGCCATATCCTACAAAGTTGGTGAATCACCCGATACACAAATAGAAGAACGTCTAGGTGTAGAAGCACTGGCGGCAGTGATAATGAATTTTGATAAGGAATGCATTGAAGAATATGGTCATTAGTCGCTGCTCTTGATCGTGGTAATGTTCGGTTTAAACCGAAGAAATATGAGCTAGACATGAAGAATCACGAGTCTCCACCCGCTAAACCATCCATAGAGGAGGCTCCAAAGCTAGAACTAAAAGCTCTCCCACCTCATCTCAGGTATGAATTCTTAGGAAACGGTGACACATTTCCGGTAATCATTGCATCAGATCTGAATGAACAACAAGTTGAGAGTTTGGTCAAAGTGCTAAAAAGGTTCAAAAGAGCTATTGGGTGGACCATTGCGGACATTATTGGGATCCCTCCTGGTATTTGTTCTCATAAAATCCAACTCATGCCCGATCATAAGCCAAGTATTGAGCACCAGAGACGCTTAAATCCACCTATGCAAGAGGTCGTGAAGAAGGAAATCATAAAATGGTTGGATGCTGGAGTAATATATCCGATCGCCGATAGTAGTTGGGTATGCCCTGTTCAGTGTGTACCTAAGAAAGGGGGAATGACTGTGGTCCCCAATGAAAAAAATGAACTTGTTCCAATGAGGCCGGTGACTGGATGGAGGGTGTGTATGGATTACCGGAAATTAAATGCATGGACCGAAAAGGACCATTTTCCCATGCCCTTCATGGATCAGATGTTGGATAGACTCGCTGGAAAAGGGTGGTACTGTTTTCTTGATGGTTATTCAGGGTATAATCAGATTTCTATTGCACCAGAAGATCAAGAGAAGACCACTTTTACTTGTCCATATGGGACCTTTGCGTTCAAGAGAATGCCGTTTGGGTTGTGCAATGCACCCGCCACATTTCAGAGATGTATGATGTCAATATTCTCCGACATGGTAGAAGATACTATTGAGGTTTTTATGGATGATTTTTCTGTGGTTGGTGAATCATTCGAGCGATGTTTGAGCCATTTATCTGAGGTTCTTAAGAGATGTGAAGACTGCAATTTAGTACTCAATTGGGAAAAATGCCACTTCATGGTCAAAGAAGGTATTGTTTTGGGCCATCGTATTTCAGAAAAGGCATAGAAGTTGATCGAGCCAAAGTCGAGGTGATAGAGAGACTTCCTCCACCTATCTCTGTAAAAGGTGTGAGAAGCTTTCTTGGGCATGCAGGTTTTTACAGGAGATTCATCAAAGATTTCTCAAAAATTGCACATCCATTGTGCAAACTGCTGGAGAAAGATTGTAAATTTTATTTTGATGAATCCTGTCTTAAAGCATTCGGCGATCTAAAAGAAAAATTGGTATCTGCACCTATCATTATTTCTCCGGATTGGAGCAGTCCATTTGAGGTGATGTGTGATGCGAGTGGGGTTGCCCTTGGTGTGGTATTGGGACAAAGAAGGGAAAAAATCCTTCATCCCATTTACTATGCTAGTAAAGACCTCAATGAAGCTCAGAAGAACTATATAGTAACTGAACAAGAGCTCCTTGCAGTAGTATTTGCTTTTGAAAAATTTCGCTCCTATTTGCTAGGTACTAGAGTTATAGTGCATACTGACCATTCAGCCCTGAGATATTTGATGGCAAAGAAGGATTTCAAACCGAGGTTAATTCGTTGGGTATTACTACTGCAAGAATTTGACTTTGAGGTAAGGGATAGAAAAGGGACCGAAAATCAAGTTGCTGATCACTTGTCCCGTTTAGAAGATGAAGCTATGAGAGAGTTGGGGGATAAGACTGATATTGATGACACGTTCCATCGGACTGTCTTTTCATCAAAGGAAAAAGTTCATGTACGATGTGAAGAAGTTCTTTTGGGATGAACCATACTTATACAGGAGCTGTGCTGATGGGCTTATTCGGCGTTGTGTGCCAGAAGTTGAGATGTTGAGTGTTTTAGAGGCATGCCATTCCTCACCCTTTGGTGGACATCATAGTGGTGTCCGGACGGCTCATAAGATCTTAAAATGTGGTTACTATTGGCCAACTATTCATCAAGATGCTCATGAGTTCACCAAAGCATGTGATAGATGCCAAAGAGATGGCGGCATTTCAAGAAAGCAAGAGCTCCCTCTAAACCCCATTCTTGTGATTGAGTTATTTGATGTTTGGGGTATTGACTTTATGGGTCCGTTTGTGAGTTCTCATGGAATGAAGTATATTTTAGTAGCAGTTGATTATGTATCTAAGTGGGTGGAAGCCATCGCCTCGCAAACAATGAGGGGAAGAGTGTCAGTGCATTCTTGAAAAAGAATATATTCTCTCGATTTGGTAGCCCACGGGCAATTATTAGTGATGGGGGATCCCACTTTTGCAACAAATTGTTCAAGGGATTATTGGAGAAATATGGGGTTCGCCATAATGTGGCCACTCCTTACCATCCTCAAACTAGTGGGCAAGTTGAAGTATCAAATAGGGAGATCAAACAGATTTTGTCAAAAACAGTGAACGCTAGTAGAACAGATTGGTCAAGGAGGCTTGATGATGCTCTTTGGGCTTACCGGACAGCGTATAAGACTCCCATAGGTATGTCCCCATACCAACTAGTATATGGGAAAGCATGTCATCTTCCGGTTGAATTAGAGCATAAAGCCATGTGGGCTATGAAGAAGTTAAAAATGGACTGGAACGAAGCTGCAGAACAACGGTTAAATGGGTTAAATGAACTTGATGAATTTCGCCTAAAGGCTTATGAAAGCTCAGCCCTCTACAAAGAAAAGATGAAGAAGTACCATGACCTAAAATCGAGAAACGAGAGTTTATGATTGGGGATTCGGTGCTTTTATTCAACTCTAGATTGCGCTTGTTTCCGGGCAAGCTCAAGTCTAAATGGACTGGCCCTTACTCGATCACCCAATATTCCCTCATGGAGCGGTTGAGTTGGAAAACAAGGAAGGTGTGCGGTTTAAGGTGAACGGACAACGTCTAAAAATCTATATAGGTCATGCGGAATCGGCGAATGAGGTGATTGAGGCATATCATCTTGATGAAGTCTGAGTAATCGAGTGTCCTCAGTCGTGCCGCGACGTTAAATCAGGCGCTGGTTGGGAGCAACCCAATATTTATCATCTAACCACTTTATAGTTTTTCTTCCAGTAGCGTAGCAATTTTCTATTAATGGGTTGTAAATTTTCAGGTAGCACATCTACAGGAAGTTCTGCAGAAAAGTTACTCTGCACATTCACTGACGGATACATCGACGGACCGTCACGCCTTGACGGACCGTCGCATGACTCCGTCGTGCCAGGTACGCTCTTTAGTATTTTTTAAGAATTAGGGCACATGCGACGGAACCTATGACGGACCGTCACATATGCGACGGACCGTCATCGGGGTTACACACACGGCAATCGGGCACTCTCCCTAGCAACACTGTCCAAAATCCAAAAAAATGATGGACACTGTATGGCAATTACTACTCTGGGGTAAAAACTATTGACCCACCTATGCCGTCTATTGTGGAAAAGGTGATGAGAGATAATGATAAATGGTAGAGGTTAGTGATGAAGTAGAAGATAACACTGATAAAGATGCTGAAGTGCCTAAAAAGGTAACCTCCACGCCTAGACCCCCCCCTTTCCTCAAAGATTAGTGAAAAGACCAAGGATGGTAAATATCGGCGTTTTATAACAATGTTGAAGCAACTTTCTATCAATGTCCCTTTGTAGAAGCTCTTGAACAAATGCCTGGTTATGCCAAGTTTATGAAAGATTGGTTACAAAGAAAGATCGTCACTTTGAGGATGATGACAGAATGCAGCATTGTAGTGCTATTGCTACAAGTCTTTTGGTGCAAAAGAAAGAAGATCCGGGTGCATTCACTATTCCTTGTACAATCGGTTATACATTTTGCGAAAGCATTATGTGATCTGGGGGCAAGCAATAAATCTCATGCCCCTCTCGATTTACAAGAAGTTGGGTTGGGTGACCCAAAGCCCACTGCGATGCGACTACTAATGGCCGATCGAACAGTAAAAGGCCTATAGGAGACCCTGCATGATGTGCTAGTAAAAGTGGAGTCGTTCAATCTATTCTAGATTATTTGTGATTATTCTTGATTGTGAAGTTGATTTGAGGTGCCTATTATTCTTGGGAGGCCATCCTTGCTACGGGTAGAGCCTTAGTTGATATGGAAAAGGGGCAGATGAAATTTCGATATGAACAAGTGACTTTCAACATTTGTAGGTCCATGCGGCAGAGTGGTGAGCTCCAATCGTATCTGCCATATCCTACAAAGTTGGTGAATCACCCGAATACACAAATAGAAGAACGTCTAGGTGTAGAAGCACTGCGGCAGTGAAATAATGAATTTTGATAAGGAATGCATTGAAGAATATGTGTCATTAGTCGCTGCTCTTGATCGTGGTAAGTTCGGTTTAAACCGAAGAAATATGAGCTAGACATGAAGAATACGAGTCCCACCCGCTAAACCATCCATAGAGGAGGCTCCAAAGCTAGAACTAAAAGCTCTCCCACCTCATCTCAGGTATGAATTCTTAGGAAACCAGGTGACACATTTCCGGTAATCATGGCATCAGATCTGAATGAACAACAAGTTGAGAGTTTGGTCAAAGTGCTAAAAGGTTCAAAAGAGCTATTGGGTCCATTGGCGGACATTATTGTGATCCCCTGGTATTTGTTCTCATAAAATCCAACTCATGCCCGATCATAAGCCAAGTATGAGCACCAGAGACGCTTAAATCCACCTATGCAAAGAGGTCATGAAGAAGGAAATTCAATAAAATGGTTGGATGCTGGAGTAATATATGCCGATCGTCGATAGTAGTTGGTCTGCCCTGTTTCAGTGTGTACCTAAGAAAGGGGAATGACTGTGGTCCAATGAAAAAATGAACTTGTTCCAATGAGGGCCGGTGACTGTATGGAGGGTTGTCGTATGGATTACCGAAATTAAATGCATGGACCGAAAGGACATTTCCATGCCTTCATGGATCAGATGTTGGATAGACTCGCTGGAAAAAGGGTGGTACTATTATTTGATGGTTATTCAGGGTATAATCAGATTTATATTGCACCAGAAGAATCAAGAGAAGCCACTTTTACTTGTCCATATGGAACCTTGCGTTCAAGAGAATGCCGTTGGGTTGTGCAATGCACCCGCCACATTGGGAATTAAGATACTTTTTCGGTAATTGATTGTTGGTGATTTTGTTGATTAATCAAGTTAAATTCTGGGAAATTATTCGTTTTCATAAAAGTAAGTGCATGAATTCTTCCATTAACAATATGAATTGTGTAATTATGAACATGGGTAACTAAACCTCATAGCTAGGGTTGTGGGAACCATGGGTGAATAACAAGGTAAAAATCTAACTTAAATAACAATTCTAGAGTGGTGTCTTGCATGTATTGATAATTCTTTCGTGTAGAAGTCTTTTTAACGGATGGCCAACGTTAGAACTCGCCTTAATGCTACTTGCCGGACCAAGGAGGTAGATAATAGAAAAGAATTATCAACATAGATTTAGTGTAGACTATCTAATAGGCTAGTATTGGTTGGTACGAGTTAATAACTTAGTCAAATACCGAATACGATGTTTAATATGAGGTAAAGATAAGGGTTAGTATAGCAACACACGTAGCCGGACCAAGGTGCGGAGTGAAATTCTCTAGATGCCGGACCAAGGATTTAGAGATACGTAACTTATCACTTTACATGCAAGATATCAGGATAGAATTGTTATAGTTAGATTTGCCAAGTTAGGAACCTGTGGGGAACACTAAAGCCCTAGTTACTTTTATAATTTGATTAAACTTCGAAAGCTGAATCTGTTAGTTGTTTATTTTTATTTAGTTAATCATTTTCATTAATTTAGAAATAAAACCCCCTTTTTGTCTTTGATTTCTCGGAAAATAGTTGGCTAAATAATAGTAATAATAGAATAAAGTTAAGTCTGAACTATTTTCCTTGTGGGATCGATCTCAACCTCATTAGTTGGGTTCTTTACTTGATACGACCGCTTTACTTCTTATTTGAGAAGTAAATTTGAGCGTATCAAATTTTGGCGCCGCTGCCGGGGAAAGTAGCTTTTAGATTAACTTAAATTTATTACTAAAGTTTAGTCATATTTTCCTGATTTTACTTTTTCTGTGTTTTTTATTTTGTTTAGAATTGACGTCCGTGTATGCCAAATACACGGAGAGGAAGAGAACCTTTGTTTCCCTACGAGCACGAGTTAGAGCGTACACTACGCAAAATGAATCGAAACTTGGGTATAAATGATAATGATCCAAACCAGAACATCCCAGCTCCGGTTGATGCTCATGGTCGATTATTACCTGATAATCCTGATCAAGGTGCACAAAGGGGACAAAATCCCGCTCCACGTCCTCAAGAATACTACAGAGGTTATGATAATATTGCAGATTCTGATGGGCCACTTGTCTTGCCCCCTCTACCAGAAGGTCACACCTTTGTAGTCACTAGTAGTCTAATGCAAATGCTCACGGCTAGAGGTTTGTTTTCAGGACTACCGTCTGAGGACCCACATGCCCATATAGCTAAGGTGAGGGCAGTGTGTAAAAGCTGTGTAGGGAGGCCTGATTTGAATTTGGATGTAATAGGGCTAAGAGTATTTCCTCTCTCACTGACGGGAGAGGCTGCTATTTGGTTCACTGAGCTCCCTTATAACTCAATTTTCACTTGGAACCAACTAAGGGACGTTTTCTTAGCACGTTACTACCCGGTCTCCAAGAAACTAAATCACAAAGACAGAGTGAACAACTTTGTGGCACTACCAGGAGAGTCAGTTAGTAGTTCTTGGGATAGGTTCACTTCATTTTTGAGAAGTGTCCCCAATCACTGCATAGATGATGAGTCACTGAAAGAATACTTCTACCGGGGACAGGATGATAATAATAAAGCGGTATTGGATACTATAGCAGGTGGTTCTTATGGGGAGTGTCCTTATGCTGAAATTGCCGAAAAATTAGAGAAAATCTCCCGGAATAATAAAGCATGGAGTACTAGGAAGTCAGATACGGGGAGAAATACTTTTGCAGTGCAATCCACACACAACCCAGCCACAGATGAGATTCGTGAAGAGATGGCGCAGATGAGAACTGAGCTTGGGTTGGTGTTAAAACATGTCACTGGGGGTGCAGAAAAGATAAACGCAGTGAACTACTTGTCTAAACCACCACCACCAACTGATGAATATTATTATGAGGAAGATTCCTATGCAGTAAATGATCAGACGGGGGGTTTCCGACCGAACGCCCAAGGCTCCAATCAGGAGAATTGGCGCCAAGGTCAAGGGAATCAAGGTCGGAACTATGGTAACTACAACCGTGAGGGTAATTATGTCCGTGATGGAAATTACAACCGCGACAACAACTTCAACAGGGGTAACTATGGTAACAGAAATGAGAGGAGTGGGCCCTATGTTCCTCCTCAAAATCGTGAAGTTGCTCCTAGGGATGGTGGAGGTAGTATGGCGCGAGTTGAGGATATGTTGCACAAGATGATGAGGAGGTTCGATGCTAGTGATGAGCACACCAAAGAGTTAAGGAGTGATGTAGCGGGTATTGGACAGAAAGTCGATACACATGCCATATCAATTAAGCAGCTTGAATTGCAAATGGCTCAATTATCTGCAACTGTGAACACACGGCAACCGGGCACTCTCCTAGCAACACTGTCCAAAATCCGAAAAATGATGGACACTGTATGGCAATTACTACTCGTGGGGTAAACAAACTATTGACCCACCTATGCCGTCTATTGTGGAAAAGGTGATGAGAGATAATGATAAAGTGGTAGAGGTTAGTGATGAAGTAGAAGATAACACTGATAAAGATGCTGAAGTGCCTAAAAAGGTAACTCCCATGCCTAGACCTCCACCCCCCTTTCCTCAAAGATTAGTGAAAAAGACCGAGGATGGTAAATATCGGCGTTTTATAACAATGTTGAAGCAACTTTCTATCAATGTCCCTTTGGTAGAAGCTCTTGAACAAATGCCCGGTTATGCCAAGTTTATGAAAGATTTGGTTACAAAGAAAAGATCGGTCACTTTTGAGGATGATGACAGAATGCAGCATTGTAGTGCTATTGCTACAAGGTCTTTAGTGCAAAAGAAAGAAGATCCGGGTGCATTCACTATTCCTTGTACAATCGGGTTATTATATTTTGCGAAAGCATTATGTGATCTGGGGGCAAGCATAAATCTCATGCCCCTCTCGATTTACAAGAAGTTGGGTTTGGGTGACCCAAAGCCCACTGCGATGCGGCTACTGATGGCCGATCGAACAGTAAAAAGGCCTATAGGGATACTCCATGATGTGCTAGTAAAAGTGGAGTCGTTCATATTTTCGGCAGATTTTGTTATTCTTGATTGTGAAGTCGATTTTGAGGTGCCTATTATTCTTGGGAGGCCATTCCTTGCTACGAGTAGAGCTTTAGTTGATATGGAAAAGGGGCAGATGAAATTTCGGTTGAAATATGAAGAAGTGACTTTCAACATTTGTAGGTCCATGCGGCAGAGTGGTGAGCTCCAATCGGTATCTGCCATATCCTACAAAGTTGGTGAATCACCCGAGACACAAATAGAAGAACGTCTAGGTGTAGAAGCACTGGCGGCAGTGATAATGAATTTTGATAATGAATGCATTGAAGAATATGGGTCATTAGTCGCTGCTCTTGATCGTGGTAATGTTCGGCTTAAACCGAAGAAATATGAGCTAGACATGAAGAATCACGAGTCTCCACCCGCTAAACCATCCATAGAGGAGGCTCCAAAGCTAGAACTAAAAGCTCTCCCACCTCATCTCAAGTATGAATTCTTAGGAAACGGTGACACATTGCCGGTAATCATTGCATCAGATCTGAATGAACAACAAGTTGAGAGTTTGGTCAAAGTGCTAAAAAGGTTCAAAAGAGCAATCGGGTGGACCATTGCGGACATTATTGGGATCCCTCCTGGTATTTGTTCTCATAAAATCAAACTCATGCCCGATCATAATCCAATTATTGAGCACCAGAGACGCTTAAATCCACCTATGCAAGAGGTCGTGAAGAAGGAAATCATAAAATGGTTGGATGCTGGAGTAATATATCCGATCGCAGATAGTAGTTGGGTATGCCCTGTTCAGTGTGTACCTAAGAAAGGGGGAATGACTGTGGTCCCCAATGAAAAAAATGAACTTGTTCCAATGAGGCCGGTGACTGGACGGAGGGTGTGTATGGATTACCGGAAATTAAATGCATGGACCGAAAAGGACCATTTTCCCATGCCCTTCATGGATCAGATGTTGGATAGACTCGCTGGAAAAGGGTGGTACTGTTTTCTTGATGGTTATTCAGGGTATAATCAGATTTCTATTGCACCAGAAGATCAAGAGAAGACCACTTTTACTTGTCCATATGGGACCTTTGCGTTCAAGAGAATGCCGTTTGGGTTGTGCAATGCACCCGCCACATTTCAGAGATGTATGATGTCAATATTCTCCGACATGGTAGAAGATACTATTGAGGTTTTTATGGATGATTTTTCTGTGGTTGGTGAATCATTCGAGCGATGTTTGAGCCATTTATCTGAGGTTCTTAAGAGATGTGAAGACTGCAATTTAGTACTCAATTGGGAAAAATGCCACTTCATGGTCAAAGAAGGTATTGTTTTGGGCCATCGTATTTCAGAAAAGGCATAGAAGTTGATCGAGCCAAAGTCGAGGTGATAGAGAGACTTCCTCCACCTATCTCTGTAAAAGGTGTGAGAAGCTTTCTTGGGCATGCAGGTTTTTACAGGAGATTCATCAAAGATTTCTCAAAAATTGCACATCCATTGTGCAAACTGCTGGAGAAAGATTGTAAATTTTATTTTGATGAATCCTGTCTTAAAGCATTCGGCGATCTAAAAGAAAAATTGGTATCAGCACCTATCATTATTTCTCCGGATTGGAGCAGTCCATTTGAGGTGATGTGTGATGCGAGTGGGGTTGCCCTTGGTGTGGTATTGGGACATAGAAGGGACAAAATCCTTCATCCCATTTACTATGCTAGTAAATCCCTCAATGAAGCTCAGAAGAACTATACAGTAACTGAACAAGAGCTCCTTGCCGTAGTATTTGCTTTTGAAAAATTTCGCTCCTATTTGCTAGGTACTAGAGTTATAGTGCATACTGACCATTCAGCCCTGAGATATTTGATGGCGAAGAAGGATGCAAAACCGAGGTTAATTCGTTGGGTATTACTACTGCAAGAATTTGACTTTGAGGTAAGGGATAGAAAAGGGACCGAAAATCAAGTTGCTGATCACTTGTCCCGTTTAGAAGATAAAGCTATGAGAGAGTTGGGGGATAAGACTGATATTGATGACACGTTCCATCGTATCTGTCTTTTCATCAAAGGAAAAAGTTCATGTACGATGTGAAGAAGTTCTTTTGGGATGAACCATACTTATACAGGAGCTGTGCTGATGGGCTTATTCGGCGTTGTGTGCCAGAAGTTGAGATGTTGAGTATTTTAGAGGCATGCCATTCCTCACCCTTTGGTGGACATCATAGTGGCGTCCGGACTGCTCATAAGATCTTACAAATTGGTTACTATTGGCCAACTATTCATCAAGATGCTCATGAGTTCGCCAAAGCATGTGATAGATGCCAAAGAGATGGCGGCATTTCAAGAAAGCAAGAGCTCCCTCTAAACCCCATTCTTGTAATTGAGTTATTTGATGTTTGGGGTATTGACTTTATGGGTCCGTTTGTGAGTTCTCATGGAATGAAGTATATTTTAGTAGCAGTTGATTATGTATCCAAGTGGGTGGAAGCCATCGCCCTCGCGAACAATGAGGGGAAGAGTGTCACTGCATTCTTGAAGAAGAATATATTCTCTCGATTTGGTACCCCACGGGCAATTATTAGTGATGGGGGATCCCACTTTTGCAACAAATTGTTCAAGGGATTATTGGAGAAATATGGGGTTCGCCATAATGTGGCCACTCCTTACCATCCTCAAACTAGTGGGCAAGTTGAAGTATCAAATAGGGAGATCAAACAGATTTTGTCAAAAACAGTGAACGCTAGTAGAACAGATTGGTCAAGGAGGCTTGATGATGCTCTTTGGGCTTACCGGACAGCGTATAAGACTCCCATAGGTATGTCCCCATACCAACTAGTATATGGGAAAGCATGTCATCTTCCGGTTGAATTAGAGCATAAAGCCATGTGGGCTATGAAAAAGCTAAAAATGGACTGGAACAAAGCTGCAGAACAACGGTTAAATGGGTTAAATGAACTTGATGAATTTCGCCTAAAGGCTTATGAAAGCTCAGCCCTCTACGAAGAAAAGATGAAGAAGTACCACGAACTAAAGATCGAGAAACGAGAGTTTATGATTGGGGATTCGGTGCTTTTATTCAACTCTAGATTGCGCTTGTTTCCGGGCAAGCTCAAGTCTAAATGGACTGGCCCTTACTCGATCACGTAATTATTCCCTCATGGAGCGGTTGAGTTGGAAAACAAGGAAGGTGTGCGGTTTAAGGTGAACGGACAACGTCTAAAAATCTATATAGGTCATGCGGAATCGGCAAATGAGGTGATTGAGGCATATCATCTTGATGAAGTTTGAGTAATCGAGTGTCCTCAGTCGTGCCGCGACGTTAAATCAGGCGCTGGTTGGGAGGCAACCCAATATTTATCAGCTAACCACTTTATAGTTTTTCTTTCCAGTAGCGGTAGAAATTTTTCTATTAATGGGTTGTAAATTTTCAGGTAGCACATCTACAGGAAGTTCTGCAGAAAAGTTACTCTGCCACATTCACTGATGGATACATCGACGGACCGTCACGCCTGTGACGGACCGTCGCATGACTCCGTCGTGCCAGGTACGCACTTTAGTATTTTTTAAGAATTAGGGCACATACGACGGAACCTATGACGGACTGTCACATATGCGACGGACCGTCATCGGGGTTTCGTCACTTCATTACCCGGCTACCCGACCCGACCCGGCTGATGAATTTCAAAAGCTTTTAAACGTTTTATAACCCCCACCCCTTCATTTAACAGTTTTCTTTCCCTCTTTCCCCCATTTGAGCCTTTCAACCGCTTTCTCTTCCCAAATTCCCCACATTCTACCATTTTCCCTCCCAAATCTCCCTTCCTGGTCGGAGTCTGCTGCTGTGCTTCTCAGTCTTCTCGGTTGGGTGCCATCACTTTCGTATTATTTTCTCCTCTTCCAAGGTATGTGTTCCTGAAAACTCTACCCATTTACTTAGTTTGTTTTGTTTTTCTTTACTATTAGCATATGGGTCTTTTGCTCTTTGAATATATAGTGTCAACCTAGGTTATTAATTCCACAAAATGCCTGGATAAAACTAGAGAAATTAGGGCTTTAAAATCTGTAAATTTGATAGGTATTTAGGTTAAAGAGTGTTAGAGAATTGTTGGGCCTTTGTTTTGACTCACATGGGGTGAATGTGGCATCCCCCAGTTCTGTCTCTAAATGACAGCACGACAACCCGATGACGGACCGTCGTACCCACGACGGTCCGTCCTGCACAACCGTCGTGACGGTCAGAGACCCCTGTCCTAAGGGTCTCAATACTTTTTCCAAGTGTCCACTGACGGACACATGTGACGGACCGTCATACCCACGACGGTCCGTCCTGCACAACTGTCGTAACGGTCAGAGACCCCTGTCCTAAGGGTCTCAACACTTTTTCCAAGTGTCCACTGACGGACACATGTGATGGATCGTTATACCCACGACGGTCCGTCCTGCACAACCGTCGTGACGGTCTGAGACCCCTGTCCTAAGGGTCTCAACACTTTTCCAAGTGTCCACTGACGGACACATGTGACGGACCGTCGTACTCATGACGGTCCGTCCTGCACAACCGTCGTAACGGTCAGAGACCCCTGTCCTAAGGGTCTCAACACTTTTTCCAAGTGTCCACTGACGGACACATGTGACGGACCGTCATACCCACGACGGTCTGTCCTGCACAACCGTCGTAATGGTCAGAGACCCCTGTCCTAAGGGTCTCAACACTTTTTCCAAGTGTCCACTAACGGACACATGTGACGGACCGTCATACCCACGACGGTCCGTCCTGCACAACCGTCGTGACGGTCAGAGACCCCTGTCCAAGGGTCTCAACACTTTTTCCAAGTGTCCACTGACGGACACATGTGACGTACCGTCATACCCACGACGGTCCATCCTGCACAACCGTCGTGACGGTCAGAGACCCATGTCCTAAGGGTCTCCACACTTTTTCCAATTGTCCACTGACGGACACATGTGACGGACCGTCATACCCATGACGGCCCATCCTGAACAATCATCGTGACGGTCTGAGACCATCCTTCTGATACTCTATACTGCTAAGTATTACATGACGGACCGCAGGACGGTCCGTCATACGCTCGACGGGCCGTCATCAGGTCCGTCGTGCCTTACTGCTACTTCAGAGCTGTTATCACTGGTTTGAGTTTATGTGTCTTAGTGTCTCAATTTTTTTGTCATGTTTTATCTTTAAAGTACTAATGATGATTCGTTACAGGTACTACCTCTCATGGCACCTAAACAAGATCGCGTTTATGCACGTGGGCGTTCTAAATCTGTCGCCCCGTCTGCCCAATAGGTGATAGGCTCTGATGATGAGCATGATCCAGAGTACGTGCCCCCAGGCACTGCTACTATAGCACGAGCTCCACGTGTACCTAGAGTCACGCCCAAGAAGGTGGCGCCCGGTGTAGTCAATGCCTCCCAGTCTGATGAGGAGCGCACACTGACCGGCACACCTTCTGGATCAGCTGCCCAAGACGAAGGAGCATCTGGCTCCTTAGGAGTTTCGTGGTCAGAGGAAGCCTCCGGGTCCGCAGAAGCCTCTGCCCCCGCTACAGCTACACAGTCTGCCTCGGATGATAAAGCTGACAGCACTGACTCCACCCCTGGCTCACCAACTGGAGTCCCTGCCCCGGTTGCCGATCAGCCCAACCGGTGGTGTGTCGACGGGCAATACAAAGTATACTTAGACGCCAAGGTTCTCAATGACAAAGGCGTCATGACACGGACCCTCACACTGGAGAGGCGGGTCCTCACGGGAAGTCTCCCCACTATGCCAGACATTCACACTCTTTTCACCAGTCACCGGCTGGAGTGGACGGCTCGTTCTTTGGGCCGCTACAGTGAGGAGTTCGTCCTAGAGTTCTATGCCTCTTATGTGGCCACTCTCCGCTTACAAATAGATAGGCGGTCTGCCCCCGCCAAATAGGCCCCACTTGAGCACGTCCGAGTACGCGGCATACAGGTCGACATCTCCCTACCAGCCATCCGCCGATATCTGTACGGCACGGATAGGGACACCAACAGTACACCACTCACCGTCGAGTTCGATTACCGGTGGCAAATTGTCAAAGAGGGCCGGTTCTTACGCGAGCCTTCACTGTGAGAGACCACCAAGAGGTGGATGGCCCAGCACTTATCTATTGATGGAGAGACTGCGGATTGGGTGATGGAGCCGAAGGGAGCCATCAGGAAGGCCAACTTGACCTTTATGGACAAGTTTCTTTGGTTGATAGTCCGCCATTGTCTCTCCCCCACTGCTGCTGATAATATAGTCACCTGGGATCGTGCAGTTATGATGGCCGCAATGATGGCAGGGTTCGAGGTCGATTTCGCTTGGCTTCTCCAAGCAGTCATGCATGAGAGGGCCTTCAAGGTCACCACGACTTACCCTTTTCCTTGCATGATTTTCTCTTTGTACATCCGCAGGCATGCCCGTTTGGCACATTGACCAGCTCTGGACCCCACAAGGAAATGTTGACATCGGCCTCATCAGGGATGAGGCTAATGAGTTGGAACATTCATCTTCGAATGACACTCTGAACATCTCTTAAGGACTAAACTATAACTTAGCAGCCCATTATGCATGAATTATATCTAATGAAAATAGTCAAGGAAGAACTTTAATTCCTATCTAAACACATTCCATGCAACACAAGGGAGTAGGAACTACTTCTACCAACCCGAAATGCATCAAAATCTCTATCTACTCATTCTCAAGGAGGAACTAATATCTCGTAGTTAAAACATGATCAACACATACACTTGAATACGAAAATTAAAATTACTTCTTATAAAACATTAATCATGTTAGGAAATCCTTTAAATCAAAACTATGGCATGCTCATAGTCCAACTCATGAAGTCTATAAGAAAGTCTAAAAATGCACTACAACATGAGATAAACCATGCATATAAATCATTTCTAACAAGACTTTAGCAATTTCAAGATAATGCATATAATTCATGGAAACACATAAGGCACACAATAACCCACTAGATAGGCACACAATCCCCCACTTAGGGTTAATCTTACACAAACTTTACTAAATATCATACATGCTAAAATAACTTCAAAATCCAACATAACAAGTCAAAAAAGACAAGAAATTTGGAAATTTACAAAAGTATGAAACACATACCGGAAAGGGACATGAGGAGATCACTCTTCATCTTCTCTAGATTGGAGAGCACATAACCTACTCTTTTTTTGAGAACTATCTTCCGAACCACTGAAGAGAACTTTCTTATCTTCTATTCTCTTAGCCTTAAGAATCGGACAACCTCTAATTTTGTGCCCATTATTCCCACACCCAGAGAAACCATCCATGACGGCTAGGGACTTACCATAATTATTCCTCCCATACTTCGAGCAAGTAGTCTTGGGAAATGGAGATCCACTATCCTTTTCTTTGTCAAAATTAGAGGTGTTGGAAGAATCTTGGCCGGAATATCTTGATTTAGTTCTAGGCCTATATTTCCCCTTGGACTTAACATCAAAAGACTTATCACATTCCAACCCATACCTCTTCTTTTCTCTAGCCCTTTCTTTCTTGAGTTTTGAATCCTCTATTTGTTGGCAAACACCATAAGGCGTTACATATCCATATAATCAACAAGCATTTCTATACGACATTCTTCTTCAACCAACTTGGACATTCCCGTCATAAACCTATTCATCAAATCCCTTGGACTAGATACCAAGCTTGGAGCATACTTAGACAAAAGGGTAAATTTCAAAGAGTACTCATTAACACTCATGCTACCTTGCTTGAAGTTAATAAATTCTACCAATTTAGCTTTCCTCAACTCCCGGGGGAAACATCTATGTAGAAATTTTGACTTAAATTCTTCTCACTCTATAGGACCACCTCATATCGACCTACTATCTTTCCATTGCTCATGCTAAATTTGGGCAATGTCCTTTAATTAATAGGAGACTAGCTCCACTTTCTATTGGAAGATACTTTTATGATAGCGAAAACCTTATAAACCTCGTCTAGGAAGCCATTTGAATCTTCTTCCACCTTGGAGACATAGAACTCCAATGGGTTCATTCTCAAAAACTATCTCACCTAATAAGGACCCATTCTTCCGTTAGGGTTTGCCGGAGCCACCACCTCTCTATTGACTTGCGTCATTAAGGGTTGAGCCAATAGTTTCCTAGAATCCCTAAGCTCATTAAGAGTAGCATTCCCAATTAGAGGGTCATTTGGAGTTGAGGAGGTACTTAATGTTGATATTGAAGAGGATCTTTGTTTGGAACTTGGGGAGGAATCTCTTGCTCCCCTTCACCTTCCTCAACTCTCCTAGTTGTAGCTGTGGTATTTGCCATACCCTGAAAAATTATAGGCAAACATTATAAGAAAGACCTACTAGAGCTAAGCTTCTACTGCACGACTAAGAGAAAGAATAAGTGAGATTATTCCTATGCATCCATTAGCCTCCTATTCAATAAATGTGTCGCGACTCACACCCATTAATAAGACTCTACTTAGACGTGGTTTCAAACATCCTAAGATTTTCCCAAAAACTTATTCTCTGATACCAAGTTTGTCACTACCCGAGAGAACCCTCTAGGTTGTAACACAACATACTTGACCCCGAAGGGGTCTCATACAAGCCCTTAGCATTATCATAAAATCAGATCAAAGAAAATATGCAAAATTTAAAACTCTCAGATATACAATCAAAGTATTTATCATAAATTTCAAATGGAAGTCTTTTCTATATCTTTGTCTCAAAACCATATAATAATACTCAAAATAATAGTCCTTCGGACACATCCATACAAACTCTAAAACATAAAGGTAAATTACGTAAAGGTAGATGGATGTTGTCCTTGAAGCTATGAGGATTCACCAAGACCTTCAATCTTCTAAATCCTTGAAACTCTAGCCTCTAATAGGAACTCAAATCTCCAACCATACATTTAATTAGCATCCATAATACTACCCCAGACAAGTATCCCTTTTTAGTCATCTTAATCATATTATACATGCATGGTTAAGTCATAAGTCTTGATACCATAAGGGAAACATACTTCTAAGTAACCTCAAGAGACACTTGTGCAATGCACAAGAGACATTCCGTACTACCCTTCACAGTAAGCAAAGCTTGGAAGTCATCCTAGTCATGTTCACCCTACTTTGTCCTCATTATTATCTTAACTCTCTTAACTAAGGAAATCTCTCACCTTTAGTCAACTATAATTAGGATAGAAACTATACCACATTCCTATCTCACAACTCCTATTTAGTTACCCTAAGGCATGCTTAGTGCAATGCAATCATAGCATCCGATAATACTCATCATGCTAAGTATTAATTTTAGGTCATATTACTAGTACTTTTTGGTTTGGAACCTAGTCCCTCTCTTTAACTTTAGATTCGTATGAGATACTCTCCCTCAAGAACATCTTAGTTCATTATTAAGTTTAACCTTAGGAGATACTACTTTTAGTATGTCTAAGTTCCTTCTTCACTCTTCAACACTGGGAGATGCTTCTCAAACATGTCTTAGTTCATAGGATATGGAGATCTATACTAGGAATATTAATTCAATTGTGTGAATGATCCCATCTCATAAGACCTAACTTTTGGAAAAACCCTCACATCAACTAGGTGTGGCTCTCATCTCTTCTTGGAGTCTGGACCCTATCTTGTGTGACACTCCATCTCATTGACAATATCGAGTTGGAGCCAAGAATACACCCTAAGTTTTACTTGTTAAGCTTTACTTAGCACTCATCTCTTACGGAAGGATGTCCTTGACAATCAATCCATGTTCAAGTGATCCTATCACTTTTATTAAGCAAGCATTCTTAAGTTGGCTTAGGTTAATATAGGCCTATTACAAAAATCCAACCTATTGGATTTCTATTCTCCTTTAGAATTTACTCTCAAAGCCTTATACCAGCTATGTAATCACATAAGCCTCACACTAAAGCCCTAGCTATATGATCACAAACCCTACTCTCATGGTCGCTTTGTTAGTCTCTTCTTTATACCTAGATTTTAAGGTAATTTGATCACATGATTTATTACTATGTCATTCAAGTCTCAATTGATCATAACAGTTCAATCCTAGTTGATATACTTCCTATTCAATTAATTCTTGGTAAATTCATATATAGAAGTTCCTATCATTGATCAATTACAATATAAGACATTGAAATAGGAAGAACAATTTAGAACCTTCGACATTGCCTCTATTGGCATAAACCCACAATGTTCACCTTCATCAACTTATATTAGGGTTCATCAAGGAATTCACATGAATACATCATATAATTATCAAAAACCATAATTGAATGTTATCCACTAGATTGGAGTCACGATAAAGCCCTACCCACAATGTAATCACAACTCTAGCTAGAATTTGGGTTTTGGGTTCACAATTGGGGGAAACTATAGGGGATCCATGCGTGGAATAACTCATGGATGAATAATATTCGCATACCTTTGATCAATGCCCTAACCAAATCTTGAATCCAATGGAGAATCTACCTTGATGATACCTCTCTTATTTTTCTTCTTCTTCTTCAATTCTAGAGAGATGATTTTTGGAGAGAGTTTTGGGGTCTTTAGGTGAGTTAGTTGTTAGATTTATTAGTTTATTTTTCGTTTGAGCTTATATAGTTAGTTAAATAACCTATTAACCAACCTACATTAAAACTTAATTAATAACTAACCGAACCCCTAACGTTTAACTTAAAACTAAAACTACCAAAACTGGCACCATCTATGGTTTGTCCATCTACAGACAGTGCAACAAGCAGCGATAGCGCCTAAGAGAAGGTTCAAACTATCATATTGAAGTCTACTACTACGGTCTACAAGGATCTAAGTCATCCGAATGACATCGGCAGAAAGTCAAGGCTATCCAACCCACACGGATCATAAGTCTAAGGCAACACTAGCCTAACCTAGACTAAGGAAATCATGCTCACACTTAGGACGGATAAATCATACAACACATAACATACTAGCATACAAGAGCATTCATCACATAAGAATGCAACTCTACTAAACCGGTTAACATGGTACTATACTTAAATATGGTCTACCTATCCTAACACAAGGTATCTAATCAAAGTAAAGTACTGAACTGGTACCCTCCCACAATTCAATTCAATCTACAAGTTTTAACACAATTAAGCTCAATCTAATAGAAATGAAGACGTAGCCTACCTTAAGGCCGACGGGAACTCTAAATCATCTTGATGGAATTTTTCCATTCCGAACAACCATTGAAAACTTTAACTTTATACAATATAGGATCACAACGTTGGTACGGTTGTTTATCCACATAAGTCACAACAAACAGAGATGGGACAATTTTGGAGTCAAAACGGGAATCTAGGGACCTGCACCAAATTATCCATATTTAACTACGCCAAGAGACCCGAAACAGTACCCAAACTTGTGTTCCTAAATGGAACACAAATCGAGGCTCAAAAGAAGCAAAACAACATGCCATAAATTCACATATTAATCAACTTAAATGAAAACACGCAACAGTCAAAACTAGGAATTTACGAGAATTGAAAGGTTCCTAGCCCTGCTTGAACACTCCACAATGTAGCCATGATGATATTTCCCCAACATTTAGGACTTTGAATCACCCAAAACCCAGCTAAAATGAGTGAGATGTGACAAAAACAAGAATTCCAAAAATAAGAACTCGAAAAAGGCAATGCAGAAAGGTTTATCATGAAATTCACCTCGAACAATGCACACCCGACAACTTCCAAACACTCTAAAGAGAAGCACCAAAAATACAAAGATCCCTCACTTCTAATTGCCTAATTCGGTTGAAAAAAGGATTGCTGGTTTTTGTGCATTTTATAGCAGATTTTTTTGCATTTTTTTCAGAAAATGAAAAAACTCTGACGGGATCCTCCTCACTCGTTCAAATCTCCGTGAACATAAAAAAGATATGAAACCATACAAAAATCTATATTTTGGCTCATTGACATAGTAGAAATTTCCATAAGAGGTCATATTGACAAAAGGTGGGTCCCACACCCAACCGCCATTTTAAGCCAAAAATCACAAAAGGGCTCCGGAAAATCTCAAAATTCTCGGGACACAAAAGAAGGGCTCTTGAACAAACTCGACATTCCAGAGCTAACCATGCTGACAGAATTCTCATTCGAGCGCATTTACTCAAAATGATGACTAAAGCTTAACTTAGGTTTAAACCTCAAGTTAAAAAGGCTAATCCCACCAAGTCACACTCAAAACCTCGAGAGTCATTCTGAATAGTCTACTTGCCTAAAATGACCCCTGCAGAGTTGATGGAAATGTCAGAATTGGATTCCAGTGTCTTCTTCTTGAACTTTGATTAAAAATTATCGTTCAAGATTCATAAGCTCCAAAAATACTAAAACTTGAACAATAACCAAACGACCAACCAGGTGACCGAATTGCAGCCCCAACCAAGTCATAATTGACTTGGGGTCGCTACATGAACACTCTAAATGACACACAAAATACAAACAACAGAAATGACCAGGAGGGTCATTACACGATATAAACCACTAGCCACGAAATTGAGAAAGTTGATTATCGTACCCAACATTTGAAGAAATGTGGGCAAGAGTATGTGTTAGTAAAAATAATGTACCAAGGATGATAACTATGCATAAAAAATTTAAATCATGCTAAAAGGGATATTTTATTTCATGACATGCAATAGACCAAGCTAAAACATGATATAAGATAGTTAAAAAAAAATATAAGTCATAAAAACATCATTAATGCAAACTAACATCATTTAAAGCATTTAAACAAATATGTGATACATCTTTAAGTAACTTTAGCTTATTATAAGTATGAGGAATTATCCTTAACCGACATAAAAGAGCATGTGAGCCATAACATGATCCCCAGAGTGTCTCACATCGAAAAGGGTTTTCCTACTTGACAAGGTAAGGACTATAAATTCTGAGATAAAGTTGATCCACTAGCTAATTTCTATCTATAAAATCATCCTATAGTGTCACAAAGGTAAGGGATAATAAATTTCTACTAGAAACCCAACCTTTACTAACGGGAGAGCTTCTATCTCAATATCCTCTCGGTTCTAAGCAAAATCCCACGAAAAGTCATTTCTTCTTGTTCATATTATCCATGGAAAGGAAAGTCTTATTGAAATCCAAGCTAATGAATCATTCATGGAAATGTATCTTTCAATCACCAACCTAAGCTAGGTTTCATTGGGATATCTCTTTACCGTTAATTCATTTAGCTGAGAAAATCTTTCAACCTTACAATCCTTATTATATGGAAAACCTTTGACATCTTACTTTTATGTGTATATGAGAAAATACTTTCAATAACACATCATGCTCATCATCATCTTCATCGATACTTTACTCTCAAATCATCCTTAAAACATTTGCATAGATTTCGTAAGAAAATGTATACATCCATAATTTACCTTTCAATGTTCAATACTCACTTTCAATCATCAATACTTGGAAACATTGGAATCACATTGTTTCATGGGGAAATTGTCATAAAATCATAGTATTTAATCAATTTATTCATAAGAGATAATAATTAAATAATTTAAATCAATAATGAAAAGAAACCATGACAATTGAAGAAAACCCTAACTCAATTGGAGAATTTTCACTTAGAAATAGAGAAATTTGGCAACTCCATGAATGGAAGGAATCCATGGATGAAAACTATTATAACTTGAAGCCAATTGCTAATCCGCAATGGAGGAATTAGGACTTGACCTTGATCCTAGCTTTAATCCTTTCTTCTTCTTTAAGATTCTAGATAGAAAAATATTTTTGACACGAAGAACACAATTTATTTTGGTAAAATTGAGAGAATGATTACTCTTATAAAAATTGGTTTTTTAAATGTTTATATAGGGGTCTTAATGAAGGGTAAAACGATGTATCATAAGATTTTATTAATTAGGAAATGACCCAACTGTCCCTAGTCTTAAATGGTGACCTCCCAACTACGCACCCAGTCAACAATCCGTGTTCTCACCTATGGCCCATCCTGGTGGACCGTCGATGGTGGTTAGCAAACCACTTATGAGGGTCTGGACCATGGATCCTCGGCCGTGGAGCATGGTCCCACCAATGGTCCGTTGGTTAGGAGCGCGGTTCAACCTTTTTAAACCCTCAACTGGGTTCCCCACGGACCATAGTTAGCCCTCATGGCACCTGCAATTTCCCAGAATTGAAACATTTCCATTTTTCAAATATGGGGTTCTTTAATTAAAAGAACAGATAATTACTCTCTTCAATCGCTAACAAGAGGTTACGGACACAGAGCTCCAACCAGATCCCAAAAGTGATTGCGGAAGGCCAACTTCCAAGACATAGCAAATGTGGAATTCTCCTTGTGGTGAGACAAAGAAACTTAATAGTCCTTCAATAATTCTACTCACACCTCACGAGTGTTGAAACCAATTCCATTGTCCTCTAGAAATGCGACAAACAGCCCACGAACAAGAAGGTTAAATAAGGCATGTCATCAAGTGGTTTTTCCCAACCTCCAAATCCCCAATAGGGTTCTCAATTTTAGGATTCGATATCTTCCCCAATTTTATCTTCACCTATTTTTTTAGTTTTTTTGTGATGTTAGGGTTAGCAATGACAAATGCGTTAATGGAAAAATAAGACCCAGTGCTCAATGAAATAGTGCGATGCCAACATTAATTTTTTTCACATATGCAAACTTCTTGGTCATTGTCAAATACTTTGTCCCTTCTATAGTGTATGTGATTTATCTTCTAGGCTGATTTTGGTGGGTTTAATTAATGGTAACAAACATTATTAATTTTCGAGTCAAAGAATTATAATATTTTGATATAGAGGAAAATAAGAAATCAATCAAATATCCAAATTCATCTTTCCTAATTGGTTGACAAAATCAAAGAGTTTGAATATGATGTTTGGAGAAGGAATATTCAAATCAATGAGAACCATGTTGACATTGGTAATTTGATAGTGGAGAAGTAGTTCAATAGAAGTTCATTGCAAACGGTTCAAAGAAACTGAAAATGGTGTGGGTTTAATTTGAAGGTAATTTTGTGTATTTTAATTTGTTTTGTTGCTTTGTTCATCAACAACCTATTTCAAAGTAGTGATTCAAGTACTGAACTAATTTAATTGTCATTTCTTATGTTAGATGTGACAAGTTTGATACTCTCTTTTTCTTTCCATATGTAAAATGAAAAATTTGTATATCAAGACCATGATTAATTACAATTAAATTTGGGTAAATTAGTCTCTATAATAATCTCTATATTTAATAAAATAATGAAGAAATTGATAGACATAACGTAAAAACTATTGTAAATTTGGTCTCATATAATGTAAAATTACAATAAAAAACAAAAATAGAAGTCGTCGTTTAATGCTAAACATCATAATTATGAAAAAAAAAATGAGAAATGTTTTAGTGTCTACTAAAAACCTCAAAACAATATTGCAACATCATTACTTCCTGGATAGAATTGTTTGCCCTACTTCTTTTTTATTTTTTTTCTCTGTCCCTTTGTCATATCTTTAAGTTTTCTTGTTGAGATTGATTCTTTTCCATTCACTTTCATCTTTCTTGTAGCACTTGGTTTGAAACAAAAATCACCAGTACTATAGATTAATTTTGTCAGGTTTGTTGTACTAGTAGAGAAGATCTTCAAACTTGACATCTCATGTTGTACTAAAATTATGAAAACAATTAGTCTGGCTATACTCAAACGTAAATAAACACTTTACTTTAATGAATAAGAAACACTTACATTAGCGACTCTTTATATATTTCTCACTTGAATCACACTATTTCAATGATTGTTGGCCTTTTGTATGAGGTTATGCTCCGCTTACCCCTGATCCTTCCTCTTTTATTTACTACTAGTAGATATTCAATATTCATTGTAATTAGGAGGTGAAGAAGATGATGCAGGGTAATCAACGGGTGTTTGGATATGTAGGAGGTGCCCTGGTTATTGTAGATTCACAAGTTCATGCAGTTGCACCTACTGTTTAACATTGTCTTCCTATTTCCCTCTTTAAAAATGCACTAGGTGGTGTATGTGCAATATGTGTTTCTTTCGGTCTTTATTTTTCCCTCATTGTTAGATGCCCTAGGTTTTGCAGATGCCATACTGGATTTTTCTCTTTTTTTACCTCTTTCCCTCTTTTTAAATTTAATAGGATCTTTAAAAGCACTTTATGTTGTATATGCACTAGGTGTTGAAGATGTACTAGGTGATGTAGGTGCAATAGATGTTATTTTAGGTCTTCCTCTTTCCCTATTTGAAGAACATTGACCTTAATTTTGTGTTCTCTACAAATTTAGTTAAGAATTTGTATTTATTATATTTAAGATATATTTCATATACCAATTCATAGATAATATAATAACTATGATCTGACTCTTCCCATTCATCAACCTAAAGTTTTTCCATTTCCTATACTTATATTTGATGGTTCTTCCCTTGCTGATGAAGCAACTCCTTGTGGACATCATCTTTTGTTTTGGCCTCAAACATTTCATCAAGTATATGTCATTAAAAGTATAGTTCTATTTAGATTTCTAGATTTTTTACCTTTACCAACTTCTTTTCTTCTAAGCTTAATCGGGTTGACATGCATGCCTTTTATTTATGGTGGTGCAACTTTGGGTTTAGTATATAAAGGCCACATTTCAATGTTTGTGACTAGTTGAAGGATATTTGAACAAGTTCTCAACTAGGTTAACTTACATTAGTGTTTATCAATGTAGTCAAGAGGTTTAGATTACTTTAAGTAAATTGCAACCACAACATGAACACATGATATGCCCTTTAAATGACATACCATATAACTTAAAGTCCGCCTGACAAAAACCACACTTTTTTTTATATAGTCCGTCTCACGCTTCAAGCCCATCAACTCCATTAAATTAAATATTAGTATGTAGTGACCTACCAATATTATCCTTTCTATGAAATTGAAGAAAAATCACAGGTCCAAGTACTTGTGATCTCTATTAACTTAGCTACTCTTATAATCATCTTCACTCTTATCTCTTCAAGCATAGTAATTGTCTTGTGTCTAATTTGAAATATCCATGCATTAAAGAACTCAGACACGTTATCACAATTTATTTGAGTATTAAAGTAAACTTTATATCATCACTCTATGTTGTAGTTCATTAAATCATCCATGATTTTCCCTGGACCAAGCTACTTCATCTTCTCCACAGTTTTTCCTCAATCGAGATTCAAAGTTACTCTTTCCAATGAACAAAAAATGTCATCTTCTTTGAAGACCTGTCTAGTCCTATGCCCAATTATCTCACATTTGCCTAACATAGATTTTATGCCGATGAACAGGAAAAATATGTTGAATTGCTGAAAATAATCTTTGTAATTGATCAAGTAATGTTATACTAACACATACAACATGAAATCTCATAAATACAAGTACAAAATAAAAGAGTGCACTTACATTTTACATATATTTATCAATGTGATATCTTCATCATCTCCTGGTCTTAGATATTCCTTTAACATCACCATAAACAATATCCATGTATTTTTGTTTAATGACTAAACTAATGCCCAAGCAAGTGGCATCATCTGGTTATTACCATCTTTGTCCATACAAAATAACATTTTTTATCTGCAAACTTATTTTATATTAAGCAAGTGACCGCCTCTCTCCCCCCTCTCCCAATCTTGCTCACCTCTCTCCTCTTTATCCAAATATCACTTGCCATATATAAAGTGCATATGTATAATATACAATTATATAACCTATATACATATACAATTCACCTCTCTCCCAGTCTTTTTCCTCTGTCGCTAACCTCTCTCTCAATCTTGCTCCTCTCTCTCCTTCCTCTCCCTATCTCGCTTGCCTCTCTCCTCCATTTCTCAGTATCTCTTGCCATATTTACAAATACAAATGTATAATTTACAATTATCTAACCAATATACATATACCATTTACCTCTCTCCCACTCTTAGCCCTATCTCTCTCGCTTCTCTCCTCTCTCTCCTAGTCTCGCTCGCCTCTCTCCTCTCTATAACATTTAGATATGAATTGTAATTATAAAATTATAGTTATGGAGAATAATTAGACTATTTTTGAGTGGCTATATGTGAATGTTTCCTTGACAACCATCTAGACATATGAACTCTCTACATTTTAAGAAGTATTTCATTAATGCATTAGTTTCACAAAGTTTAACAACAAAACTACTCTCTGGATTTGTCCTTAACAATTCATCTTTGTAGTCAACAATTCTAAAAAAAATACACAAATGAGAATTCATGATATCATTCAACACATTTGTTGTTGTCCCCCCTAATATTAGTCTTGCCAACATAAAATTTAAACGTTTTCCTAATTAAATCTGGAAAGTTGACAACTCTTTTGTTTGCTTGCTCAGTAATCCTTTCTCTAAAGACAGTATACATGAACTTTGCATTACTCAAATAATTTCAAGTTGTGTCTTTACAAGTATGCCTTAAATTGTATGTAGTTATGATGATATCATGTTTTTGTGTTGTAAATAAATCCATAAAAGCCACGGACAACCATCTCTGCACCAAACTTGAACTTTTCTTGTCTCATCCTCACACTTCTCTATTTGAATCCTTTTGTGACAGAACATTTCCTTACTACTCTTCTAATTGTATTCACGTCTACAAAGACCATACCCAACTGCCACACAAATTTCTTTGGAAGTAGTATCATGGAAAATTTCTTACTTCTTGCCCTATTCCTTATATATAAGTTTAAAAAGCTTCAACCTTCAGACTGAACACTATTTTCACGACCCAAAATATACCCTAGAAATGACATGGATTCCAAGACCCCAAAAGGCCCTATTCAAGCCACTTGGCATACATCATACAACATAATAGAAAATCAAGAGATTTTAACAGACAATTTTGAAACATAGGGATTTATAAAACAAAGTGGAAATATAAAAAATCTCTCAAATTCCATCTAGTACATAAGAAGTGCTCGGGACGAAACCCGTCTATCATGTTCAAAATTTAAAGGCAATTAAATAATAAATTAAAGTCTTGGTACTCTAAATATGAGGACTCTCCAATCTTCAGTATTCTACTAATAGATCCTTAGTCATGAAGATGCGGGATAGGAGTGTAAGACCCTACATTAGTGAAACAATGTGCAAGACTATGTGTTACTATAAAAATGTACTAAGTATGATAGCAGACATAAAAGTTATAAAATCATTCTAAAAAGGTCATTTTAGTGATATGCAAAGACCAAGTGAACACATGAGATAATATGGTTAGAAAACATAAATCATATTCAAGATCAATGAAATTAAAAATTATATTTTGAACACATGTGATATACTTTTTCTCACGAACGGGGAGCACCCCTGTAACAACGCTCAAAATTAACTAAGATAGTTAGAGCCTCACATGTGCCCAAAAATGTTAATAACATGTTAATAAAGTGTTTTATAGTATGCATATTTTATTTGAAGTCATTTGGAGCTCAAACGTCCAAGATGGTCCAAGACGTTCAAAAGTTGGTCTTGGACGTGCTAGTGAGTCCTTGTATGTTTGCCTTGTTTTTATGTGGGAGTTGAAAATCAGTTTAGTTGACCCTAGTAACTTAATAGACATGTTAAGGGTCAAAACATCCGGGTACGATTCCCCGAGGACCACCCGAAGGGCCCTCAATGAGGACCCAAACCTTGGCCAAGAGGCTGGCCAAGGCAGCGTGCATGACCAAGATTTGGACCTTGCCCTCGCGACGCGTGCCTAAAACGCACCTCAATGCCTCAAAAATTATTTTGGACAGAATTGGGAGGCTTCCCCACGACGCGCAGCCCACTCCTAGATCCGGTTGCGTCATTTTAAAGTCAATTTTAACATGTGTACGAGCCCCAATTCGTGTGTGGGTGTTTTGGTAACTTGGGGGAAGTTTTATCAACTGTTTTAAAGACACTTTTAAACCGTTTACCAAGCCAAAACCCCAATACCCATTAAGAAATCAAAATCCCAAAGTTCTCTTCTATTTCAAAAACCCCAAAACCTACATTGAAGACCAAGCTCAAGAACAAGCTATGGATTGGGATTCTTGTATCTTTCTTCTAAGATTTTCATGGGCTTTTTAATGTATAAGGTATAGTGATCCTTCATCCATAGATAAACATTCATCTATGGAGTCCTTTCAAAGGTTTTCTAAACATGAATTCTAAGTCAAAAATCCTATTTTTCAATCTAGCCATGGTTTCATTCTCAAATTGATTTCAAAAGCATTCTAATTATGAATATATGTGTATCTACTAATTGGATGATGAATTTCTATCCAATTTTATGAAGAACCCATGATCCTCCTAATTTTTCAAATTAGCCTATAATGTGGGTCTTGTGATATTGACTTGAAGGTTATAGAATTGTGATTATATTGTATTGAATGGTTTATTTCTATTAATTTCTATATCAATTGAATATGAATTGTGGAGGTATGATCAAGATGATCATTATCTTGGAGATTTTGTAA
Source organism: Solanum lycopersicoides (assembly GCA_022817965.1). Taxonomy (NCBI): domain Eukaryota; kingdom Viridiplantae; phylum Streptophyta; class Magnoliopsida; order Solanales; family Solanaceae; genus Solanum; species Solanum lycopersicoides. The sequence continues at coordinate 61,289,995 of CM040629.1, read as the reverse complement.
GTTGACTTATTTCTTTTAATTAGCTTAGAACGTACATTGAAATGTGTTGATTGTTATAGCCCACTTATGGTGGTGGTTTTTACATCCTTATACATGTTTATGTGTTATTATCATGGCCTTGAAGGCATTAGATGCAAGATAAATTGGTATGATGATTTCTATGTTAGGAAGTTGAAGGATTTAGCCTTGATTCTAATATCATGTGTAAGTGAATTGATGTTATGTCGTGTTATGTGTATACTCTTCTACACTACTTGTTTAATATAGGTGTGGAGATGATATTATATGCATATGTGTGATGATCATGTTAGGGTTAGGTGTGGTCTATATGGCTAATGGTGAAGAGTATCCTAGTAGAATGACCTCTATATATATGAACCCTATATGAATGTTTGATCAAATTATGCAAGGAATCTTATGTCCTATTGTTTAATATGTATTTGTCTCCTATGATGTAATGTCAGTGTGTTTAGTCTATAGTCCTTAATGCTCTACATGTGTTTATGACTTGAGACTTGAAGAATGTTGTACATGTGTTGTGGTCTTAAGACGGTGGATTCCTGAATACTATGTGATAGCCATTATGTGATCATGTTGACCAACGTACACACACACTTCATGCATATCTATTAGTAGGATAGATTCACGATGACAAAGGAAAGGGATAGTTCTCCTATGCATCATTACCTATTTCTATGCATGTAAAGAATATGATTAATGAAGTTACAAAAATGTGTGATGAGAGGTGTTATGTGAAGGTAGATCTTACATTGTATGCACTCACACATGATGTATGATATGATATGATTATGTGAAAGGACATTCTCACATAAGGTAGGGTATATGATGAAAGTACATTATAATCTTTGAATCCTTTGAGCTATATGATGTATGAAGGAGCAAGCTTCTAAAACATTCTTTATGAATTTATACACTAAAGGCTTAAATATATGTAAAAACGGAGTTAGATCCTAGCACTAAGCGAATATGACAAATGAGAGTGGTAGCTTCATGTTAGTAAGTCTTGCTTCCCACAAAGAGAACCTTCACGTTAGCAAGTCTGGGTTCCCAACATAGATGTTGTCTGATGAGATTGAAACCTCCATGTTATAAAGTCAAGGTTTCTAGAAGCAATCTTCATGCTCCATAACTACGTGCCCCCGTAGGTTATAGCTTGTGATATCCACCTAGAAAATCTATGTGCGAATGGTTGCACCTTCGGCAAATGTTAACCTTCTCTTTTCGGTATGGGAGTAGAACATCGGATTTCATGTAGCTCACATGGTCTATGTCGGTTGTGGCTATATCTCCCAAAGGTTATAAATTAACTAAGATAAGAACATGAAATCTTATCTAAATTTCTTGAGAAATGTACTTTGTATGGGAGGACTATGGACCCTATCTATACATTGCACTAGATGACTTTAAGAAAGGATAGGATTGGAGACCCTTATGAAGTAAAGACTTATGTTATGTGTGACTTGCATGAATGCATGTTAACTGACCTTGTTATGTTCTGATATGAATTATAACTATGCATGTGAATTACATTTATGGCTTCTAAATAGGTTTACTTAGTATATGTGGGGGTATGGGACTCCATGTGTACAATGCACAAGTAAGATTGTGAAGGGGTTATGAGGGTAGTTTTACCTATGTATGAACTAAATGATTTATGACTAAGGTTGTAGTAAATGTAAGTCCTTATATGATGATATGAAGTATGTGGCTTTATTGATAGTTGTAAATGAACATGTTATGACTTGTTGAATATGTTATGACTTGTTAAGTATTTTATGCCTAGTCTAGGGTGACTTCTTAGGTCCACATGGTGGAAGTAGTATTATGGGATGCTACCTACACATTGCACTAGGGTGACATAGGAGTTGTCTTAGGTGATGGTTCTTATGTGAAGTTGATGTCTACGAGATGTTTATGACTTATTAATATATGTGCTTGTGTTATGAATCATATTATGAAAGACTATTGTAAGGTTACCTCAACGTGATACATTGTACTAAGTACACTTGAGGGTTACTTAAGGAAAGAAGTAAGATAAAAGAGAGGTAATGTTATGGTATGTATTGAATATGTTTCAAAGTATGATAAATGACTTGATGTGCTATTATGAGTAGTATCCATGTCTATATGATGTATGTGAACTATATGGATCTTATGTGTGCCTATGTTCATGAAGTTCACTAAAAAGACATGTTGCATGATTTCAAATGAAATGTCCTCTTTAAATGCAGGTTTTTGCATGGTTGTCATACTTAGTGATTCTTGTGCTAACACCATTCTTCTTTATCTTTTTACAGAATGTGTAGGTGGTGATGGCTAGAGGATGTCTCTTAAAAGAAGATCTTGGATAGATTTCCCAAGTTCAAGTAAAGGAGCCCTTATGATTCAAGGGTTGCCTATGTCAAGATGTTTCTTTAAGTTGATGTAATAGCTTAGATTCATATTTTATGTTGAAGGGTCGTGTCCCTATTCTATTCTATTGAGTTGTGTCTTAAGATGTAAAAGAGACGTTAGAGTTTAATTATGTATTATGACTCTTATTCTATATGTATATATATATGAAGTAATGTTCTACCATATGATGTGCTATAAAAAATTTTAAATTTTGCGCTATTTTTAGTACGATTATGAAATGAAATATGTCTAAGGGCTCGTCTTAGACCTCTAAGAGGTCGACGACGCCGTGTGGCGATCTAAGAGTGCTCTAACTACTAGGGGGTACTTTGGGTCATTATAAACTTGGTATAAGAGCATAAGGTTTTGTGTTTTGTCTTTATGTTTCAAAGTCTCTTTTTGCCACGTCTAGTAGAGTCTCGTATCATTGGTGTTGAGTCGCGACACATCAAATGATACGGGAGGCTATAGGACGATAGTGTTTCCATTCTTCACTATTCTCATATCGTGCCATAAAACTTAACTTTATAAGATCTCTCTCTTATGTTCCTTGTTCGGTGGTCTTTTAGCTGTGATTGCTTGCATTGGGATGATTTCTCAATGCTTGAGGGAGAAAAGGTGAGTTTTTTGTACTTACCTTGGTTTTGTGGTTCGATGAGTAGTTATGAAGGTGAATTTAGTACATATTGATATGATGCCATTTGTGGCTCTAGGTGGACTATGAGGAAGGAGATGTTATGTTGAGAAGTTATGATATGATATGGTTATAGTTTGTTAGTATTTTTTATGGTTGAATGGAGTTCCATTTAGAATGATAATATGCCTTATGACGGGGTAGGATGGTAGCATGATGCTATAGTGTAGACTTGAAAAGTCTTGGAGAATGTGCTGAATAGTGAGAAAGATGAATGTTGTCTTCGTATATGTGAAATGATTCATAGTTGTCCTTGTGTGGATTTTAAACCTTTTGTATAGGCTTGCTCCTAAGGAGGGTAGATAGTGTGTTGAGCCTTGTAAGGTGATTGTGAAGTGTGATGGTTAATGGTAAAAACCTTATAACTAGTAAGATAGTTAATGATTCCCTCTATGAACCTATTTTAAGAGTGGTAAAAAGGGGAATAGGTAGTTTTATCCCATAAGTGGGAAGTTTGATTACCCTAAGGTGAGTTAGGGGATGCATGGTAAGTACCCCTTAGCTCTTGGATAGAAGGAGAAAATTGAGGTTGACCTACTTTGATGTGGTTAGTTGTCTTTTAATCTTGAATTTGAGTAAGGTCAATTGAGGAAGTGCTTAAATTGTGCCTAGGCATGGTGGGTTGGAAAGTTCTACCTAAAGTGATGAACCTTGTAGGTTGTTCTTGACTTGCCTCGACCTTTGTGTTTAAGGGAATGATGTGATTAGGCTTACCCCAAATGGGGGATAATGTGCATAGATGATAAGATTTTATGTTCCCTCGATGTCCCTATGTTTAGATCTCTTGAACTTCTCTAGGTTTAAAATCACCTTGAAGTGTTGGTGAGAAGGGTGTTCATAATCTTAGATCCCAAGAGAGGGATGATGTGCTTAGTTAATAAGGTTTGTAAGATAATATTCTCCTAGAGTTAAGATGCGTTTTTCTTAAGTGGGTTTACCCTAAGTGGGGAAGGATGATTTGAGTAGTAAGGTTGTAGATATCTCTATCTTTTCCTTCTATTCTTACTCAAGCTTAAAACCAAAGAGTTCCTAACTAGTTTGTGCATGATAGGAGTCTTGCATAAAAGTATACGTTGCATGTTCTCCATATGTTATGCATGTCATTAATGACACTATGTTATGCATATTATGAAAGGTCATTATTGCATGAAATAGGAAATTTTGATAAATGTGCATGTTGCTCATGTTGTTGTGCATTCTTATATGATAAATGTGCAATATGATTTCATGAGATAGCTCAATGAGAATGCTTTATGTCACTTATGATGTGTGGTGTATGCCCCCACAATGATAAATTGAGTCTCCTTTAAGTGAGATAAGATGAGTCTCTTTGGAAAAAAATGGGTGACTTTTGATATTTGGGATGTGTTCTTATAGACTCACTCTTGAGAAGTGATGGTTGGTCTAGCCTATGTTTATAGGTGTGCTATAAATTGTGATAAATTTTCCTTAATGATGCATGCTTATTAAATCTAGTGATGTGCTAGAAATAGAAAGATGTAAATTTACTTACTAATGTTGTAATGTGCTTGGTGTGAGCTACCATGTTGATTTCATTAGGAAGGAAGTATAAGCATAATATGGTTTGGAGAAAATAAATCCTCCATAATATGAATTAACCTATATGCATTGCTTTTATGTGAACTTTATGATGCCATCTGTGTATGTTGTGACTAGGAGAAGCTAGTCCCTCCTTGAACAAAGCTAAGCATGGTAATGTCATATATGACCTTGATGGTATTATGTCTAGACTATATGATTGTAGTTAATCTACCTTATTCATGATTCTTGTGGAACTATAGGAAGTGTTTGAATTTTCTCATGAGTTGAAATGTGGATTATGCCTAAGTGTGAAATTGAAATCCATAGTATGTTTAACCTTGTGATGAAATGATGAACATGCATAAAGTTGGAGAAGGTAGTTCCTCCAAATGGCAATGAATACGAAGAAGTATGTATGCATAGAAAGGATTATAGAAATATTCCATGTTTGATTATGGTGCCTTGAATGCATGCTAGAATGAAGTTTGTGTTCCTTGTAACTTGGTGCATTGACTTTTATGTGATAACATGTATAAGTGTTGTGAGTTGCTATGGAAGTATTGAGTCCTTGAAAGTGTTTATAATGTTTCAAGTGTCATTCGAGGACGAATATTTCCCAAGTGGGGGATATTGTAACAACACTCAAAAATTAACTAAGATTGTTAGAGACTCACATGTTCCTAAAAAGGTTAATAACATGTTAATTAAGTGTTTTATAGTATGCATATTTGATTTGAAGTCATTTGGAGCTCAAACGTCCAAGACGTTCGAAAGTTGGTCTTGGACATGCTAGTGAGTCCTTGTATGTTTTCCTTGTTTTTATGTGTTGTTTGGAGTTGAAAAGCAGTGTAGTTGACCCTAGTACCTTAATAGACATTTTAAGCGTCAAAACGTCCAGGTACGACTCCCCGGGGACCACCTGAAGGCCCCCCAAAGAGGACCCATACCTTAGACAAGAGACTGTTCAAGACAGCGTGCAGGAGCAAGATTTGGACCTTGCCCTCGCGCGCGACCTAGCACATCAAGAGTTAAAACTCCGGATAATAGTCCTAGAAGTAATCCCAGACGGACAGCACCAACCTATTATACAGACAATTATGAAAGATCAGATAGAACAAATATAATATGGAATAGTAGATTAAATAAAAAATGGACGCCTAGACCAATAACTGAACAATATAACTTTTTAGATCTAGATTGTGTTATAGATATAAATAAAGTAATCTTACTATGGGTAGGAAATATATCTAAACAATTAATTGATAATAAAATAACAACAAAAGAAACACCAAGATATATAGAAAGAACATTTGTTGGAACAACAAAATTATGGATAGAAAATTTACCCCTAGAAAGTTTAGAAACACTTAGGAGTGATAAAAAAATAGATGGATCACCATCAACAACAAATATAGACATACTAGATAAATATGAATTAGCAATAAGAAATGAATTTGGTGGCATGACTACAGAAATAAAAGAACAAAATAGAGAAAAAATAATAAATAGACAACTTATGACAAAATTAACTCTATGTAAAATATGTTATATAGAAGAATACACATGTGCATTTAAAGAATATTATTACAAAGCAAGATATGATATAAATGAAGCAAAAGAAATAAGATAACAATATTTTACAAAACTACCAGAACCATTTAGTACAAAAATAATAAAAGATTGGAACAATGAAGGATTAACAAATACTTTAGGAGCTAGAATAAAATTTCTACATCAATGGTTTGTACAATTATGTGAAAACCAAAAAGAAAAAAGAAAAATGAAGAAAGTACTAATTAAAAATTTAGCATGTTGTAAAGATAAAACAGCACCACAGTTTGGTTGTACAGATAAATATTATAAAAAACCTAAACGATACAACAAGTATAGAAAAACCAAAACTAGATATAAATACAAAAAACCAAGACAAAGATATTATGTAAAAAGTTATAAACTAAAAAGACCTTATAGACCAAAGAGAAAACTATCAGACTGTACTTGTTATAACTGCGAAAAGTTAGGACATTTAGCTAGAAATTGTAAGTTACCTAAAAATCCAAAAGGAAAACAAATTGCAGAAGTAATTATAGATAATGAAGAATACATGCAGATAGATTACATAGACTGTGAATTAAGTGAAAATGATAGTATATATGAAGTATCGGATGTAGAAACTGAATTAGAAAATGAAGAAATAGGTATTGAACTAGATAATGATGAAATGAATGAAGAAATCTAATGTCTGAAGATGACGTAAAAATAATATCTAAAGAAGAATATCAAAATGAAGAATTAGCAGAACAAAAAATTATATTTGATAATACAATTTTTGAACAAATAAAAGGAAAAGAATTAGATTTAAGTGTTGAAAAAGTACTTGAAATACCTACAATAAGAAATTGGTTCAAAAGACAAAAAGATGAATACTATGTAGTTAGCCAAAAAGAACACATCATAGATTGTAAATATACAAAAGGAAAAGCACAAATACCTATATTAAATAAGAGAATAATAAATAAAGAAATACAAGATATAAAATCAAAAACACCCATAAAGTACGTACACTTAGTAGGAACAGAAATATTGATAAAAGCTTGTTTTAGAGAAGGAATAGATACACCTATTGAAATATATTTAGCAGATGATAGAATTATATATCCTATAGAAAAAGTGTAATTTGTGCAGTAAGAGGAAACTTAATATACCAAAAATTTAAATTTATAATAAGTGTCAATTACTCATGTAACGACCTGTTTAGTCGTTTTGAGCAACAGATTTTATTTCTGGAAAAACTGGCTGAGACAACGGATCCCACGACGGACCGTCATGGGCACGACGGACCGTCGAGGGGGTCTTGTTCCAAAACACTTAGAATACTGAAATCGACTCTCTGAACTCTGTGACGGACCTGCAGGACGGACCGTCACAGACAGGACGGACCGTCATGAGCCTCCGTTCCAAAACACTTCAACTCTTGAAAATTGGGTACTGGGAGCAAGTCTCTGAACTTCGTGACGGAAGTGCAGGACGGACCGTCGTAGGTACGACGGACCATCACAGACCCTTAGTAAAAAGTTAGTCTCTGAACTCTGCGACGGAAGCAGCAGGACGGACCGTCGCAGGCACGACGGGCCGTCACAGATTGCGTAATCCCAGGCTGGGTCGGATTTCTGTAAATATTTTAAGGGGCGTTTTGGACTATTCCTGCTTATAATTATAAAGTGAGTGGTTTAATATTAATAACTCAATTACTTGGGGGTTAAAAGAGATAACCTTGAATTAATTAGTGGGTTATTCTATCATCTTTTATATTTAATTATATGTTAATTAGGGTAAAAGAAAGAGGGTTTGAACAAGAAAAATAGAAAGAACAAGAGAGGGAGAAACGATCGATCGAGAGAGAGGAAAAACGCAGCCTTGGGGAAATTGCTTGCTTGATCACGAATTCTTCGGTGGAGGTAGGTTATGGTTTATGCTATTCGTAGTAAACTCTTAATAGCGAATGATATGTATTGGTCGTATTGTAAACCCTTCTATATGCTTAATTGTATGCTTGCATGAATGTGATTATATAATTATGATAAACTAAGCATGATGAGGCTATTGAATCCTAAATCTTGAAAAACCCTAATCTACTTTGTTAATGATGATGCCTTGGTATAAAAGAAGGCTTGATGAACGAAAGTAGTGAGATTAGGGGATCGGGTGTCACGTTCCGACACCAGGATAGTAATAGAGGATCGGGTGCCACGTTCCGGTACCAGGATAGTATATGAGGATCGGAGTGTCACGTTCCGACACCAGGATAGTATATGGATCGGAGTGTCACGTTCCGACACCAGGATAGTATATGGATCGGGTGCCACGTTCCGGTACCAGGATAGTATATGAGGATCGGAGTGTCACGTTCCGACACCAGGATAGTTTATGGAGCAGAGTGTCACGTACCGACACGAGAGGAATAAAGATAATGAATCTTCAAAGATGTTAATGTACTCAATTTAATGAACCTAATTCCCAAATGAGTATGATGGGGAGGCGTGAGTCCTCATTGATGTGCTTGGTGTTGTGACCAAGAGTTATGGTAATTGTAAATGCCGCATGTTAAGGATATTAGTTGATTTTATGATATTATCTGATATATACTGTTTTCTATTTTGAGTTGGCCGATGATACCTACTCAGTACTCGTGTTTGTACTGACCCCTACTTGTATGTTTCTTTCTTTGCTATTTGTGGAGTGCAGCAAACGTACCGTCGTCTTCAACTCAACCGCAACTCTAGCCAGTCTACATTACATCGGATTTCAGGGTGAGCTAATGCTCTAGCTTGGACTGGATCTTCTTCCTCATGTCTTGATGCCTTGAAGTTCCGGCATGGACTAGCTTTTTATTTATTTTAGCTTCTTAGAATACTCTTAGTTTAGTAATTTGATCATAGATGTTCTTGTGGTGATGACTTCCAGATTTTGGGGATAATGAGTTATAAATTTAGAAGTTATTAATTTGATTTCGTTAATGAGTTTTAAGTCTTCCGCATTGTATTTTGTTCATTATGTCTTGAAATGTTGGGGTTTAGATTGGTTAGTTCGCTCACATAGTAGGATAAGTGTGGGTGCCACTGCGCGGCCCGATTTGGGTCGTGACAAACTTGGTATCAGAGCATTAGGTTCGTTGGTCTCATCACACAAGAACGAGTCTAGTAGAGTCTTAAGGAACGGTAGGGGGACGCCTTTACTTTTCTTTGAGAGGCTATAAGACTTTAGGAAAATTCCATTCTTTCATTCTTTCTTTCGTGCTATTACTTGGATCCAATTGGTATCTAGGTGATACAAATTGGTATCTGACCATCTTCACTCTATTTCGCAGATGGTTAGAACTAGAGCAACAACTGCGCCAACACCAACACCGGCAAGACAAGATGCATCTGAGCCAGCCACTGGGGCTGTAGCTCGGAGAGGAGCAGTGGCAAGAGGCCGTGGTAGAGGTCGCGGGAGGACGTCCTCTAGGGGAAGAGGACAAGCACCTAGCCCATCTAGTACCAGGGCGGTGACTCCTCCACCGACTGAAGAAGTGATAAGAGAGGGTGAGGAAGGGGAGACTGAACAAGTGCAGAATGAGGAATTACCACCCCAACCTACCCCAGAGATGATCAATCAGGTTCTTGCTTATCTTAGCGGGTTATCTGATCAGGGCCAGACACCTCCAGTGTTTTCTGCACCAGCACCTCAGGTTCCGGAAGTACAACATGCAGCTACTGTGGCTCCCCGCATGGATGCCTCATTGGAAATAGGCACGTTTCCTCGTCTGACTACAGGGCCTATAATGACAAATGATCAGCATGAACTTTTCAGTAAGTTCTTGAAATTGAAACCTCCAGTCTTCAAGGGTGCTGAATCTGAGGATGCCTACGAGTTTCTGGTTGACTGTCATGATCTACTACACAAGATGGGTATAGTAGAACGGTTTGGTGTAGAGTTTGTGACTTATCAGTTTCAAGGGAACGCCAAAATGTGGTGGCGGTCACATGTTGAGTGTCAACCAACAGAGGCACCACCTATGACTTGGGCCTCATTCTCTAGCTTGTTTATGGAGAAGTATATCCCCGGACTTTGAGGGATAGGAAAAGAGATGAGTTCTTGAGCCTAGAGCAAGGTAGGATGTCGGTTACTGCATATGAGGCTAAGTTTCGTGCATTATCCAGGTATGCCACCCAACTTTGTTTCAGTCCACAAGAGCGGATTCGCCGTTTTGTGAAGGGGTTGAGGTCAGAATTGCGGATTTCATCCTTACAGGTAGCGGCTACGGCAAAATCCTTTCAAGAAGTGGTAGACTTCGTGATAGAGGTGGAAGGAGTGAAGCCAGATGACTTCACTATGGCATCGACATCAAAAAGGTTTCGAAAAGGAGGTGAGTTTAATGGTTCTTACTCTAGAGGACAGGGTTCAGGAGGTTACTCAGTCCGACCAATTCAGTCTTCACTACAGACTGTAGTTGGGGGTCCACCTCAGACCGGCCAACATTTCTCTGAGGTTGGAGGTTATTCCCAGACTTCGTCATTCTCACAGAGACCGATGCTTGAATCCAGAGAGTGTTATGGATGTGGGGAGACTGGACACATTAAGAGGTATTGTCCAAAACAGAGTTACAGACCTCCCATAGTCATAGGTAGAGGTGGTCATGGAAGAGGCCGTCATTCTGGAGGACGTGGTGGTCGAGGTAATGGTGGTCACCAAAACGGCCGAGGTGATGGGCAAACTGGAGCTACTACAACACCACATGGTAGGGGCAACGGGCAGACAGGTGATAGGGCCCATTGTTACGCTTTCCCCGGGCGGTCTGAAGCGGAAGCATCTGATGTTGTTATCACAGGTAATCTTTGGGTTTGTGATTGCATGGCTTCTGTATTATTTGATCCTGGCTCCACATTTTCATATGTATCTTCCTCATTTGCTACTGGTCTTAATTTACATTGCGGATTGCTTGACATACCTATTCGTGTGTCTACTCCGGTGGGTGAGTCTGTGATAGTTGAAAAAGTATATAGGTCTTGTTTGGTGACTTTTGTGGGGAGCAATACTTATGTAGACTTGGTTATCTTGGAAATGGTTGATTTTGATGTAATTCTGGGTATGACTTGGCTTTCTCCAAATTTTGCGATCTTGGATTGTAATGCTAAAACTGTGACGTTAGCCAAGCCTGGGACAGATCCGCTAGTGTGGGAGGGCGACTAACACTTCCACTCCGGTTCGTATCATCTCCTTTCTTCGTGCTAGAGAATGATTGGTAGGGTGTTTAGCTTTCTTGGCACATCTCAGGATGACACTACTCAAGTACCTCCAATTGAGTCGGTTTCGATAGTCCGTGAGTTTCTGGACGTGTTCCCTGCAGATCTTCCTGGTATGCCACCGGATAGAGATATCGATTTCTGCATTGATCTGGAACCGGGTACTCGCCCCATTTCTATACCCCCTTATAGATGGCCCCGCAGTTAAGAGAGTAAAGCCCAACTTCAAGAGTTGTTGAGCAAAGGCTTCATTAGACCAAGTGCATCTCCTTGGGGTGCTCCGGTGTTGTTTGTGAAGAAGAAGGATGGGAGCTTTCGGATGTGCATAGACTACAGCAACTGAATAAGGTGACTATTAAGAACAAGTATCCCATTCCTCGCATTGATGACTTGTTCGATCAGTTACAAGGTGCTTGTGTCTTCTCTAAAATTGATTTATCATCAATTGAAAATACGGGCAACAGATGTGCCAAAGACTGCTTTTAGAACTAGATTGGCATTACGAATTTTGGTAATGTCTTTTGGTCTTACGAATGCCCCTGCTGCTTTCATGAGCTTGATGAACGGGATTTTTAAGCCATATCTGGATCTCTTTGTGATCGTGTTTATTGATGATATACTGATATACTCCAAAGAAAAGAAGGAACATGAGAGCATTTGAGAATGTGTTTAGGAGTTGTGAGGAAGAAAAGCTTTATGCCAAATTCTCCAAGTGTGAGTTTTGGCTAGATTCAGTGTCCTTCTTGGGGACGTGGTTTAAGGATGGAGTGATGGTGGATCCATTAAGATTGAGACAGTGAAGAATTGGGTAAGACCTACTAATGTGTCAGAAATAAGGAGCTTTGTTGGGTTAGCTAGCTATTACCGTCGATTTGTCAAGGG